>JANJGN010000019.1:75398829-75611227 GCA_026770705.1 Isurus oxyrinchus | reverse complement strand
CCTCACACGCTCTCCCCTCCCTCTCCCCCTCACACTCTCACACCACCCTCTCCCCTCACACTCTCTCCCTGCCCTGTCCCGCTCACACTCTCTCTCCACCCCTCTCCCCCTCACACTCTCTGCCTGCCCGCTCATCCTCACAATCTATCCCCGCCCTCTCCCCCTCACACTCTCTCCCCGCCCTCTCCCCCTCACACTCTTGCCAGGCCATCTCCCCCCTCACACTCTCTCCCTGCCCTCTCCCCTCACACTCTCACCCCGCCCTCTCCTCCTCCCAATCTCTCCCCTCCCTCTCCCCCCTCACACTCTCTCCCCACCCTATTCCTCTAACACTCTCACCCCCGCCTCCCGTCACACTCTCTCCTCGCCCTCTCCCGTCACACTCTCTCCCCACCCTCTCCCCCTCACACTCTCTCCCCGACCTCTCCCCCTTACAGTCTCTCCCCACCCTCTTCCCCTCACACTCTCTCCCCGCCCTCTCCCCTCACAATCTCTCCCAAACCTCTCCCCTCACACTCTCTTCCCTCCCTCTCTCCCTCACACTCTCTCCTCCCCTCCACCTCACACTCTCTTCCCACCCTCTCCCCCTCATAAACACTCCCCGCCCTATTCCCCTCACACTATCTCCCCGCCCTCTCCCCTTTCACTCTCTCCCCACCCTCTCCGCTCACACTCTCTCCCCGCCCTAACCCGTCACATTCTCTCCCTGTCGTCTCCCATCACACTCTCGCCCCACCCTCTCCCCCTCACACTCTCTAAGCTCCCTCTCCCCCTCATGCTCTCTCCCCGCCCTATACCCCTCAGACTCTCTCCCCGCCCTCTCCCCCTTCACACTCTCTCCCTGCCCTCTCCCCCTTACACTCTCTCCCCCACCCTCTTCCCCTCACACTCCCTCCCCGCCCTCTCCCCTCACACTCTCACCCAACCCTCTCCCCTCACACTCTCTTCCCCGCCCTCTCCCCCTCACACTCTCTCCCCCCTCTCCACCTCACACTCTCTCCCCGCCCTATTCGCCTTAAACTATCTGCCCCGCCCTCTCCCCTTTCAGTCTCTCCCCACCCTCTCCGCTCACACTCTCTCCCCGCCCACTCCCCCTCACACTCTCTCCCTCTCTCTCCCCTTACATTGGCACCCCGCACTCCCCCCCCTCACAATCTCCCCACCCTATTCCCCTCACACTCTCTCCCTGCCCTCTCCCCCTCACACGCTCTCCCTGCCCTCTCCCCTCACACTATCTCCCCACTCTCTCCCCCCTCACACTCTCTCACCACACTCTCCCCCTCACACTCTCTCCCCCACTCTCTCCCCCTTACACTCTCTCCCCCACCCTCTCACCTTCATACTCTCTCCCCGCCCTCTCCTCCTCACAATCTCTCCCCGCCCTCTCCCCCTCACACTCTCTCCACGCCCTCTCCCCCTCACACTATCTGCCCGCCCTCTCGCGCTCAGCCTTCACCCACACCCTCTCCCCCTCACACTCTCTCCGCGCCTTCACCCCCTCACACTCTCTCCCCGCCCTATTCCCCTCACAATCTCAGCCCGCCCTCTCCCGTCACACTCTCTCCCCACCGTCTCCCGTCACACTCTCTCAACGTCCTCTCCCCCTCACAGTCTCTCCCCGCCCTATCCCCCCAACACTCTCACCCCACCCAGACCCCTCACACTCTCTCCCCGCCCTATTCCCCTCACACTCTCTCCCCGCCCTCTCCCCTCACACTCTATCCCCACTCTCTCCCCCCCACACTCTCTCACCACCCTCTCCCCCTCATACTCTCGCCCCGTACTCTCCCCCTCACACTCTCTCCCTGCCCTCTCCCCCTCACACTCTATCCCCACCTCTCCACCTCACACTCTCTCCGCGCCCTCTCCCGCTCATACTCTCTCCCCACCCTCTCCTCTCCCCCTCACATGCTCACCCCTCCCTCTCCCCCTCACACTCTCACACCACCCTCTCCCCCCTCACACTCTCTCCCTGCCCTGTCCCGCTCACACTCTCTCTCCACCCTCTCCCCCCTCACACTCTCTGCCTGCCCGCTCATCCTCACAATCTATCCCCGCCCTCTCCCCCTCACACTCTCTCCCCGCCCTCTCCCCCCTCACACTCTTGCCAGGCCATCTCCCCCCTCACACTCTCTCCCTGCCCTCTCCCCTCACACTCTCACCCCGCCCTCTCCTCCTCCCAATCTCTCCCCTCCCTCTCCCCCTCACACTCTCTCCCCCACCCTATTCCTCTAACACTCTCACCCCCGCCTCCCGTCACAGTCTCTCCTCGCCCTCTCCCGTCACACTCTCTCCCCACCCTCTCCCCCTCACACTCTCTCCCCGCCCTCTCCCCCTTACAGTCTCTCCCCACCCTCTTCCCCTCACACTCTCTCCCCGCCCTCTCCCCTCACAATCTCTCCCAAACCTCTCCCCTCACACTCTCTTCCCTCCCTCTCTCCCTCACACTCTCTCCTCCCCTCCACCTCACACTCTCTTCCCACCCTCTCCCCCTCATAATCACTCCCCGCCCTATTCCCCTCACACTATCTCCCCGCCCTCTCCCCTTTCACTCTCTCCCCCCACCCTCTCCGCTCACACTCTCCTCCCCGCCCTAACCCGTCACATTCTCTCCCTGTCGTCTCCCATCACACTCTCGCCCCACCCTCTCCCCCTCACACTCTCTAAGCTCCCTCTCCCCCTCACGCTCTCTCCCCGCCCTATACCCCTCAGACTCTCTCCCCGCCCTCTCCCCTTCACACTCTCTCCCTGCCCTCTCCCCCTTACACTCTCTCCCCACCCTCTTCCCCTCACACTCCCTCCCCGCCCTCTCCCCTCACACTCTCACCCAACCCTCTCCCCTCACACTCTCTTCCCGCCCTCTCCCCCTCACACTCTCTCCCCCCTCTCCACCTCACACTCTCTCCCCGCCCTATTCGCCTTAAACTATCTGCCCCGCCCTCTCCCCTTTCAGTCTCTCCCCACCCTCTCCGCTCACACTCTCTCCCCGCCCACTCCCCCTCACACTCTCTCCCTCTCTCTCCCCTTACATTGGCACCCCCGCACTCCCCCCCTCACAATCTCCCCACCCTATTCCCCTCACACTCTCTCCCTGCCCTCTCCCCCTCACACGCTCTCCCTGCCCCTCTCCCCTCACACTATCTCCCCACTCTCTCCCCCTCACACTCTCTCACCACACTCTCCCCCCTCACACTCTCTCCCCACTCTCTCCCCTCTACACTCTCTCCCCCACCCTCTCACCTTCATACTCTCTCCCCGCCCCTCTCCTCCTCACAATCTCTCCCCCGCCCTCTCCCCCTCACACTCTCTCCACGCCCTCTCCCCCTCACACTATCTGCCCGCCCTCTCGCGCTCAGCCTTCACCCACACCCTCTCCCCCTCACACTCTCTCCGCGCCTTCACCCCCCTCACACTCTCTCCCCGCCCTATTCCCCTCACAATCTCAGCCCGCCCTCTCCCGTCACACTCTCTCCCCACCGTCTCCCGTCACACTCTCTCAACGTCCTCTCCCCCTCACAGTCTCTCCCCGCCCTATCCCCCCAACACTCTCACCCCACCCAGACCCCTCACACTCTCTCCCCGCCCTATTCCCCTCACACTCTCTCCCCGCCCTCTCCCCTCACACTCTATCCCCACTCAGTCCCCCCACACTCTCTCACCACCCTCTCCCCCCTCACACTCTCGCCCCGTACTCTCCCCCCTCACACTCTCTCCCTGCCCTCTCCCCCTCACACTCTATCCCCACCTCTCCACCTCACACTCTCTCCGCGCCCTCTCCCGCTCATACTCTCTCCCCACCCTCTCCCCCCTCACATGCTCACCCCTTCCTCTCCCCCCTCACACTCTCTCCCTGCCCTCTCCCCCTCACACTCTCTCCCTGCTCTCTCCCACTCACACTCTCTCCCCTCCCTCTCCCCCTCACACTCTCTCCCCGCACTCTCCCCCTCACAATCTCAGCCCACCCTCTCACATCACACTCTCTCCCAGCTGTCTCCCGTCACACTCTCTCCCCACCCTCTCCCCCTCACACTCTCTCCCCGCCCTATACCCCTCACACTCTCTCCCCGCCCTCTCCCCCTCACACTCTCTCCCCGCCCTCCTCCCCATCACACTCTCTCCCCCCTCTCCACCTCACACTCTCTCCCCGCCCTCTCCCCCTCACATTCTCTCCCCGCCCTCTCCCCCTTACACTCTCTCCCCACCCTCTCCCCCTCACACTTTCTCCCCGCCCTCTCCCCCTCACACTCTCCCAACCCTCTCCCCCCACACTCTCTTCCCGCCCTCTCCCCCTCACACTCTCTCCCCCCCTGTCCACCTCACACTCTCTCCCCGCCCTCTCCCCCTCACACACTCTCCCCCGCCCTATTCCCCTCACACTATCTCCCCGTCCTCTCCCCTTTCTCTCTCTCCCCACCCTCTCCGCTCACACTCTCTACCCGCCCACTCCCCCTCACACTCTCTCCCGCACTCTCTCCCCTTACACTGGCTCCCCGCCACTTCAACCTCACACTCTCCCCACCCTATTCCCCTCACACTCTCTCCCTGCCCCCTGCCCCTTACACTCTCCCCCCTCTCTCTCCCCTTACACTCTCTCCCCACCCCCCTCACCTTCATACTCTCTCCCCGCCCTCTCCTCTTCACAATCTCTCCACGCCCTCGCCCGCTCACACTCTCTCCCCACCCTCTCCTCCTCCCACTCTCTGCCTGCCCTCTCATCCTCACAATCTATCCCCGCCCTCTCACCCTCACACTCTCTCCCCGCCCTCTCCCCCTCAGACTCCTGCCAGGCCATCTCCCCCTCACACTCTCTCCCTGCCCTCTCCCCTCACACTCTCTCTCCGCCTCTCCTCCTCACAATCTCTCCCCGCCCTCTCTCCCTCACACTATCTGCCCACCCTCTCCTGCTCACCCTCTCTCCCCACCCTCTCCCCTCACACTCTCTCCCCTCCCTCTCCCCTCTCACACTCTCTCCCCGCCCTATTCCCCTAACACTCTCACCCCCCCCTCCCATCACACTCTCTCCTCGCCCTCTTCCGTCACACTGTCTTCCCGCCCTCTCCCCCTCACACTCTCTCCCCGCCCTGTTCCCCTCACACTCTCTCCAGGACCTCACCCCCTCAAACTCTCACTCCACCCTCTCCCCTCACACTCTCTCCCCACTCTCTCCCTCACTCTCTCCACAACCTGTCCCCCTCACACTCTCTCCCCACCTTCGCCCCCTCACACTCTCTAACTGCCCTCTCCCCCTCACACTCTCTCCCCACCCTCTCCCCCTCACACTCTCTCCCCACCTATACCCCTCACATTCTCTCCCCACCCTCTCCCCCTCACACTCTCTCCCTGACCTCTCCCCCTTACACTCTCTCCCCACCCTCTCCCCCTCACACTCTCTCCCCGCCCTCTTCCCTCACACTCTCTCCCAACCCTCTCCCCTCACACTCTCTTCCCGCCCTCTCTCCCTCACACTCTCCCCCCCTCTCCACCTCACACTCTCTCCCCACCCTCTCCCCCTCACACTCTCTCCCCACCCTATTCCCCTCACACTATCTCCCCGCCCTCTCCCCTTTCATTCTCTCCCCACCCTCTCCGCTCACACTCTCTCCCCGCCCACTACCCCTCACACTCTCTCCCCACTCTCTCCTTACACTGGCATCCCGCCCTCTCCCCCTCACACTCTCCCCACCCTATTCGCCTCACACTCTCTCCCTGCCCTCTCCCCCTCACACGCTCTCCCTGCCCTCTCCCCTCACACTATCTCCCCACTCTCTCCCCCTCACACTCTCTCACCACACTCTCCCCCTCACACTCTCTCCCCACTCTCTCCCCTTACACTCTCTCCCTGCCCTCTCACCTTCATACTCTCTCCCCGCACTCTCCTCCTCACAATCTCTCCCCACCCTATTCCCCTCACACTCTCTCCCTGCCCTCTCCCCTTCACACTCTCTCCCTGCCCTCTCCCCCTTACACTCTCTCCCCACCCTCTTCCCCTCACACTCCCTCCCCGCCCTCTCCCCTCACACTCTCACCCAACCCTCTCCCCTCACACTCTCTTCCCGCCCTCTCCCCCTCACACTCTCTCCCCCCCTCTCCACATCACACTCTCTCCCCGCCCTATTCGCCTTAAACTATCTGCCCGCCCTCTCCCCTTTCAGTCTCTCCCCACCCTCTCCGCTCACACTCTCTCCCCGCCCACTCCCCCTCACACTCTCTCCCCCTCTCTCCCCTTACATTGGCACCCCGCACTCCCCCCCCTCACAATCTCCCCACCCTATTCCCCTCACACTCTCTCCCTGCCCTCTCCCCCTCACACGCTCTCCCTGCCCTCTCCCCTCACACTATCTCCCCACTCTCTCCCCCTCACACTCTCTCACCACACTCTCCCCCTCACACTCTCTCCCCACTCGCTCCCCTTACACTCTCTCCCCACCCTCTCACCTTCATACTCTCTCCCCGCCCCTCTCCTCCTCACAATCTCTCCCCGCCCTCTCCCCCTCACACTCTCTCCACGCCCTCTCCCCCTCACACTATCTGCCCACCCTCTCGTGCTCAGCCTTCACCCACACCCTCTCCCCCCTCACACTCTCTCCGCGCCTTCACCCCCTCACACTCTCTCCCCACCCCCCTCACCTTCATACTCTCTCCCCGCCCTCTCCTCTTCACAATCTCTCCACGCCCTCGCCCGCTCACACTCTCTCCCCACCCTCTCCTCCTCCCACTCTCTGCCTGCCCTCTCATCCTCACAATCTATCCCCGCCCTCTCACCCTCACACTCTCTCCCTGCCCTCTCCCCCTCACACTCTATCCCCACCTCTCCACCTCACACCCTCTCCGCGCCCTCTCCCGCTCATACTCTCTCCCCACCCTCTCCTCTCCCCCTCACATGCTCACCCCTTCCTCTCCCCCTCACACTCTCTCCCTGCCCTCTCCCCCTCACACTCTCTCACCGCCCTCTCCCCCTCACACTCTCTCCCCAACCTCGCCCCCTCACACTCTCTGCCTGCCCTCTCATCCTCACACTCTCTCACTGCCCTCTCCTCTCACACTATCTCCCCTCCCTCTGCTCATCACAATATCACCCCGCACTCTCCCCCTCACACTCTCTCCCCGCCTTCTCTCCCTCACACTAACTGCCCGCCCTCTCCTGGTCATCCTCTCTCCCCACTCTCTCCACATCACAGTCTCTCCCCGCCCTCTCCCCCTCACACTCTCTCCCCGCCCTATTCCCCTCACACTCTCACCCCGCCCTCTCCCCCTCACACTCTCTCCCCTCCCTCTCACCCTCACACTCTTTCCCCACCCTCTCCACCTCACATTCTCTCCCCGCCCTCTCCCGCTCACACTCTCCCTGCCCTCATCCCCTCACACGCTCTCCCCTCCCTCTCCCCCTCACACTCTCACACTGCCCTCCCCCCCCTCACACACTCTCCCTGCCCTGTCCCGCTCACACACTCTCCCCACCCTCTCCCCCTCACACTCTCTGCCCGCCCTCTCATCCTCACAATCTATCCCCGCCCTCTCCCCCTCACACTCTCTCCCCGCCTTCTCCCCCTCACACTCTTGCCAGGCCATCTCCCCCTCACACTCTCTCCCTGCCCTCTGCCCTCACACTCTCTCCCCGTCCTCTCCTCCTCACAATCTCTCCCCGCCCTCTCTCCCTCACACTATCTGCCCGCCCTCTCCTGCTCACCCTCTCTCCCCACCCTCTCCCCTCACACTCTCTCCCCACCGCCTCCCCCTCACACTCCCTCCCCGCCCTATTCCCATAACACTCTCACACCCCCTTGCCGTCACATTCTCTCCTCGCTCTCTCCCGTCACACTCTCTCCCCACCCTCTCCCCCTCACACTTTCTCCCCGCCCTCTCCTCCTCACACTCTCTCCCCGCCCTTTTCCCCTCACACTATCTCCCCACCCTCTCCCCTTTCACTCTCTCCCCACCCTCTCCGCTCACACTCTCTCCCCGCCCACTACCCCTCACACTCTCTCCCCCACTCTCTCTCCTTACACTGGCTCCCCGCCCTCTCCCCCCTCACACTCTCCCCACCCTATTCCCCTCACACTCTCTCCCTGCCCTCTCCCCCTCACACTCTCTCCCTGACCTCTCCCCCTCACACTCTCTCCCCACTCTCTCCCCCTCACACTCTCAGCCCGCCCTCTCCCCCTCACACTCTCTCCCCACCCTCTCCCCCTCACGCTCTCTCCCCGCCCTATACTCCTCAGACTCTCTCCCCGCCCTCTCCCCTTCACACTCTCTCCCTGCCCTCTGCCCCTTACACTCTCTCTCCACCCTCTTCCCCTCACACTCCCTTCCCGCCCTCTCCCCTCACACTCTCTCCCCGCCCTATTCCCCACACACTCTCTCGTCGCCCTCTCCCCTCAGACTCTCTCCCCACTCTCTCCCGCTCACACTCTCTCACCACCCTCTCCCCCCTCACACTCTCTCCCCGCCCTCTCTCCCTCACACTCTTTCCCCACCCTCTCCACCTCACACTCTTTCCCCACCCTCTCCACCCCACACACTCTCCCCGTCCTCTCCCCCGCACACGCTCTCCCCTCCCTCTCCCCCTCACACTCTCTCACCACCCTCTCCCCCTCACACTCTCTCCCTGCCCTCTCCCGCTCAATCTCTCTCCCCACCCACTCCCCCTCACACTCTCTGCTTGCCCTCTCATCCTCACAATCTATCCCCGCTCTCACCCCCTCACACTCTCTCCCCGCCCTCTGCCCCCTCACACTCTTGCCAGTCCCTCTCACCCTCACACTCTCTCACTGCCCTCTCCTCTCACACTCTCTCCCATCCCTCTGCTCCTCACAATATCTCCCCACACTCTCCCCCCTCACACTCTCTCCCCGCCTTCTCTCCCTCACACTAACTGCCCGCCCTCTCCTGCTCACCCTCTCTCCCCACCCTCTCCCCCTCTCAGTCACTCCCCCGCCCTGTCCCCCTCAAATTCCCCACCCTCTTCCCCTCACACTCCCTTCCCGCCCTCTCCCCTCACACTCTCTCCCCGCCCTATTCCCCACACACTCTCTCGTCGCCCTCTCCCCTCAGACTCTCTCCCCACTCTCTCCCCGCTCACACTCTCACCACACCCTCTCCCGTCACACTCTCACCCCGCCCACCTCCCCTCACACTCTCTCCCCACACTCTTCCTCACTCGCTCCCCACCCTCTCCCCTCACACTCTCTCCCCTCCCTCTCCCCCTCACACTCTCTCCCCGCCCTATTCCCCTAACACTCTCACCTCCCCCTCCCGTCACACTCTCTCCTCGCCCTCTCCAGTCACACTCTCTCCCCGCCCTCTCCCACTCAAACTCTCTCCCCGCCCTCTCCCGCTCACACTCTCTCCCCGCCCTATTCCCCTCACACTATCTCCCCGCCCTCTCCCCTTTCACTCTCTCCCCACCCTCTCTGCTCACACTCTCTCCCCGCCCACTACCCCTCACACTCTCTCCCCACTCTCTCTCCTTACACTGGCTCCCCGCCCTCTCCCCCGCACACTCTCCCCACCCTATTCCCCTCACACACCCTCACTGCCCTCTCCCCCTCACACTCTCTCCCCGTCCTCTCCCCCTCACACTCTCTCCCCACTCTCTCCCCCTCACACTCTCAGCCCGCCCTCTCCCGTCACATTCTCTCCCCGCCGTCTCCCGTCACACTTTCGCACCACCCTCTCCCCCTCAGACTCTCCCCCCGCCCTCTCCCCTTCATACTCACTCCCCGCCCTCTCCCCTAACACTCTCTCCCCCACCCTCTTCCCCTTACACTCCCTCCCCGCCCTCTCCCCTCACACTCTCTCCCCGCCCTATTCCCCTCACACTCTCTCGTCGCCCTCTCCCCTCAGACTCTCTCCCCCACTCTCTCCCCCCTCACACTCTCACACCGCCCTCTCCCCCCTCACACTCTCTCCCTGCCCTGTCCCGCTCACACTTTCTCCCCAGCCTCTCCCCCTCACACTCTCTGCCTGCCCTCTCCCCCTCACACTCTCTCCCCACCCTCTCCCCCTCACACTCTTGCCAGGCCATCTCCCCCTCACACTCTCTCCCTGCCCTCTCCCCTCACACTCTCTCCCCGCCCTCTCCTCCTCACAATCTCTCCCCGCCCTCTCTCCCTCACACTATCTGCCCGCCCTCTCCTGCTCACACTCTCTCCCCACCCTCTCCCCTCACACTCTCTCCCCTCCCTCTCCCCTCACACTCTCTCCCCGCCCTCTCCCCCTCACACTCTCTCGTCGCCCTCTCCCCTCAGACTCTCTCCCCCACTCTCTCCCCCCACACTCTCTCACCACCCTCTCCCCCTCACATGCTCTCCCCTCCCTCTCCTCCTCACACTCTCTCACCACCCTCTCCCCCTCACACTCTCTGCCTGCCCTCTCCCGCTCACACTCTCTCCCCAACCTCTCCCCCCTCACACTCTCTGCCTGCCCTCTCTTCCTCACACTCTCTCACTGCCCTCTCCTCTCACACTCTCTCCCCCTCCCTCTGCTCATCACAATATCACCCCGCACTCTCCCCCTCACACTCTCTCCCCACATTCTCTCCCTCACACTAACTGCCCGCCCTCTCCTGGTCATCCTCTCTCCCCACCCTCTCCGCATCACACTCTCTCCCCCGCCCTCTCCCCCTCACACTCTCTCCCCGCCCTACTCCCCTCACACTCTCACCCCACCCTCTCCCATCATACTCTCACCCCGCCCTAATCCCCTCACACTCTCACCCCACCCTCTCCGTCATACTCTCACCCCGCACTCTCCTGTCATACTCTCACCCCGCCCTCTCCCCTCACATTCTCTCCCCACTCTCTTCCTCACTCGCTTCCCACCCTCTCCACCTCACACACTCTCCCTGCCCTCTCCCGCTCACACTCTCTCCCCGTCCTCTCCCCCTCATACGCCCTCCCCTCCCTCTCCCGCTCACACTATCTCCCCACCCTCTCCCCCTCACACTCTCTGCCTGCCCTCTCATCCTCACAATCTATCCCCGGCCTCTCCCCCTCACACTCTTGCCAGGCCGTCTCCCCCTCACACTCTCTCACTGCCCTCTCCTCTCACACTCTCTCCCCTCCCTCTGCTCATCACAATATCTCCCCGCACTCTCCCCCCTCACAATCTCTCCCCTCCTTCTCTCCCTCACACTAACTTCCCGCCCTCTCCTGATAAACCCTCTCTCCCCCACCCTCTCCACATCACAGTCTCTCCCCGCTCTCTCCCCCTCACACTCTCTCCCCACCCTATTCCCCTAACACTCTCACCACGCCCTCTCCCCTCACACTCTTTCCCCACTCTCTTCCTCACTCGCTCCCCACCCTCTCCCCTCACACTCTCTCCCCGCCCTATTCCCCTCACACTCTCTCCCCGCCCTCTCCCCTCACACTCTCTCCCCACTCTCTCCCCCTCACACTCTCTCACCACCCTCTCCCCCTCACACTCTCGCCCCACCCTCTCCCCCTCACACTCTCTCCCCTCCCCTCTCACCCTCACACTCTTTCCCCACCCTCTCACCTCACATTCTCTCCCCGCCCTCTCCCGCTCTCATCTCCCCTCCCTCTCCCCCCTCACACTCTCACACCGCCCTCTCCCCCCTCACACTCTCTCCCTGCCCTGTCCCGCTCACACACTCTCCCCACCCTCTCCCCCTCACACTCTCTGCCTGCCCTCTCATCCTCACAATCTATCCCCGCCCTCTCCCCCTCACACTCTCTCCCCGCCCTCTCCCCCTCACACTCTTGCCAGGCCATCTCCCCCTCCCACTCTCTCCCTGCCCTCTCCACTCACACTCTCTCCCCGTGTTCTCCTCCTCACAATCTCTCCCCGCCCTCTCTCCCTCACACTATCTGCCCGCCCTCTCCTGCTCACCCTCTCTCCCCACCCTCTCCCCTCACACTCTCTCCCCACCCTCTCCCCCTCACACTCCCTCCCCGCCCTATTCCCCTAACACTCTCACCTCCCCCTGCCTTCACAATCTCTCCTCTCCCTCTCCCGTCACACTCTCTCCCCACCCTCTCCCCCTTACACTCTCTCCCCGCCCTATTCCCCTCACACTATCTCCCCACCCTCTCCCCTTTCACTCTCTCGCCACCCTCTCCGCTCACACTCTCTCCCCGCCCACTACCCCTCACACTCTCTCCCCACTCTCTCTCCTTACACTGGCTCCCCGGCCTCTCCCCCTCACACTCTCCCCACCCTATTCCCCTCACACTCTCTCCCTGCCCTCTCCTCCTCACACTCTCTCCCTGCCCTCTCCCCCTCACACTCTCTCCCCACTCTCTCCCCCTCACACTCTCAGCCCTCCCTCTCCCGTCACATTCTCTCCCCGCCGTCTCCCGTCACACTCTCGCCCCAACCTCTCCCCCTCACACTCTCTAACCACCCTCTCCCCCTCACACTTTCTCCCCACCCTCTCCCCCTCATGCTCTCTCCCCCGCCCTATACTCCTCAGACTCTCTCCCCGCCCTCTCCCCTTCACACTCTCTCCCCGCACTCTTCCCCTCACACTCCCTTCCCGCCCTCTCCCCTCACACTCTCTCCCCGCCCTATTCCCCCACACTCTCTCGTCGCCCTCTCCCCTCAGACTCTCTCCCCACTCTCTCCCCCTCACACTCTCTCACCACCCTCTCCCCCTCACACTCTCGACCCACCCTGTCCCCCTCACATCCCCCTCACACTCTCTCCCCGCCCTCTCTCCCTCACACTCTTTCCCCACCCCTCTCCACCTCACACTCTTTCCCCACCCTCTCCACCTCACACTCTCTCCCCGTCCTCTCCCCCTCACACGCTCTCCCCTCCCTCTCCCCCGCACACTCTCTCACCACCCTCTCCCCCTCACACTCTCTCCCTGCCCTCTCCCGCTCACTCTCTCTCCCCACCCTCTCCTCCTCACACTCTCTGCTTGCCCTCTCATCCTCACAATCTATCCCCGCTCTCACCCCCTCACACTCTCTCCCGGCCTCTGCCCCTCACACTCTTGCCAGTCCCTCTCACCCTCACACTCTCTCACTGCCCTCTCCTCTCACACTCCTCTCCCATCCCTCTGCTCCTCACAATATCTCCCCGCACTCTCCCCCTCACACTCTCTCCCCGCCTTCTCTCCCTCACACTAACTGCACACACTCTCCTGCTCACCCTCTCTCCCCACCCTCTCCCCCTCTCAGTCTCTCCCCGCCCTCTCCCCCTCACATTCTCTCCCCGCCCTATTCCCCTAACACTCTCACCCAACCCTCTCCCGCCACAATCTCACCCCCGCCCTCACCCCTCACACTCTCTCCCCCCACACTCTTCCTCACTCGCTCCCCACCCTCTCCCCTCACACTCTCTCCCCGCCCAATTCCCCTCACACTCTCTCCCCGCCCTCTTCCCTCATGCTCTCTCCCCACTCTCTCCCCCTCACACTCTCTCACCACCCTCTCCGCATCACACTCTTGCCCCGCCCTCTCCCCCTCACACTGTCTCCCCGCCCTCTCCCCCTCACACTCTTTCCCCACCCTCTCCACCTCACATTCTCTCCCCGCCCTCTCCCGCTCACACTCTCTCCCCGCCCTCACCCCCTCACACGCTCTCCCCTCCCTCTCCCCCCTCACACTCTCACACCACCCTCTCCCCCTCACACTCTCTCCCTGCCCTGTCCCGCTCACACTCTCTCTCCACCCTCTCCCCCTCACACTCTCTGCCTGCCCGCTCATCCTCACAATCTATCCCCGCCCTCTCCCCCTCACACTCTCTCCCCCGCCCTCTCCCCCTCACACTCTTGCCAGGCCATCTCCCCCTCACACTCTCTCCCTGCCCTCTCCCCTCACACTCTCACCCCGCCCTCCTCCTCCCAATCTCTCCCCTCCCTCTCCCCCTCACACTCTCTCCCCACCCTATTCCTCTAACACTCTCACCCCGCCTCCCGTCACACTCTCTCCTCGCCCTCTCCCGTCACACTCTCTCCCCACCCTCTCCCCCCTCACACTCTCTCCCCGACCTCTCCCCCTTACAGTCTCTCCCCACCCTCTTCCCCTCACACTCTCTCCCCGCCCTCTCCCCTCACAATCTCTCCCAAACCTCTCCCCTCACACTCTCTTCCCTCCCTCTCTCCCTCACACTCTCTCCTCCCCTCCACCTCACACTCTCTTCTCACCCTCTCCCCCTCATAAACACTCCCCGCCCTATTCCCCTCACACTATCTCCCCGCCCCTCTCCCCTTTCACTCTCTCCCCACCCTCTCCGCTCACACTCTCTCCCCGCCCTAACCCGTCACATTCTCTCCCTGTCGTCTCCCATCACACTCTCTCGCCCCACCCTCTCCCCCTCACACTCTCTAAGCTCCCTCTCCCCCTCATGCTCTCTCCCCGCCCTATACCCCTCAGACTCTCTCCCCGCCCTCTCCCCCTTCACACTCTCTCCCTGCCCTCTCCCCCTTACACTCTCTCCCCACCCTCTTCCCCTCACACTCCCTCCCCGCCCTCTCCCCTCACACTCTCACCCAACCCTCTCCCCTCACACTCTCTTCCCGCCCTCTCCCCCTCACACTCTCTCCCCCCTCTCCACCTCACACTCTCTCCCCGCCCTATTCGCCTTAAACTATCTGCCCGCCCTCTCCCCTTTCAGTCTCTCCCCACCCTCTCCGCTCACACTCTCTCCCCGCCCACTCCCCCTCACACTCTCTCCCTCTCTCTCCCCTTACATTGGCACCCCGCACTCCCCCCCTCACAATCTCCCCACCCTATTCCCCTCACACTCTCTCCCTGCCCTCTCCCCCTCACACGCTCTCCCTGCCCTCTCCCCCTCACACTATCTCCCCACTCTCTCCCCCTCACACTCTCTCACCACACTCTCCCCCTCACACTCTCTCCCCACTCTCTCCCCTTACACTCTCTCCCCACCCTCTCACCTTCATACTCTCTCCCCGCCCTCTCCTCCTCACAATCTCTCCCCGCCCTCTCCCCCTCACACTCTCTCCACGCCCTCTCCCCCCTCACACTATCTGCCCGCCCTCTCGCGCTCAGCCTTCACCCACACCCTCTCCCCCTCACACTCTCTCCGCGCCTTCACCCCCTCACACTCTCTCCCCGCCCTATTCCCCTCACAATCTCAGCCCGCCCTCTCCCGTCACACTCTCTCCCCACCGTCTCCCGTCACACTCTCTCAACGTCCTCTCCCCCTCACAGTCTCTCCCCGCCCTATCCCCCCAACACTCTCACCCCACCCAGACCCCTCACACTCTCTCCCCGCCCTATTCCCCTCACACTCTCTCCCCGCCCTATCCCCTCACACTCTATCCCCACTCTCTCCCCCCCACACTCTCTCACCACCCTCTCCCCCTCATACTCTCGCCCCGTACTCTCCCCCTCACACTCTCTCCCTGCCCTCTCCCCCTCACACTCTATCCCCACCTCTCCACCTTACACTCTCTCCGCGCCCTCTCCCGCTCATACTCTCTCCCCACCCTCTCCTCTCCCCCTCACATGCTCACCCCTTCCTCTCCCCCTCACACTCTCTCCCTGCCCTCTCCCGCTCACACTCTCTAACCACCCTCTCCCCCTCACACTCTCTCCCCAACCTCGCCCCCTCACACTCTCTGCCTGCCCTCTCATCCTCACACTCTCTCACTGCCCTCTCCTCTCACACTCTCTCCCCTCCCTCTGCTCATCACAATATCACCCCACACTCTCCCCCCTCACACTCTCTCCCCGCCTTCTCTCCCTCACACTAACTGCCCGCCCTCTCCTGGTCATCCTCTCTCCCCACCCTCTCCACATCACAGTCTCTCCCCGCCCTCTCCCCCTCACACTCTCTCCCCCGCCCTACTCCCCTCACACTCTCACCCCACCCTCTCCCGTCATACTCTCACCCCGCCCTAATCCCCTCACACTCTCACCCCACCCTCTCCCGTCATACTCTCACCCCCGCCCTCTCCCCTCACATTCTCTCCCCACTCTCTTCCTCACTCGCTCCCCACCCTCTCCACCTCACACACTCTCTCACCACCCTCTCCCCCTCACACTCTCTCCCTGCCCTCTCCCGCTCACACTATCTCCCCACCCTCTCCCCCTCACACTCTCTGCCTGCCCTCTCATCCTCACAATCTATCCCCGGCCTCTCCCCCTCACACTCTTGCCAGGCCCTCTCCCCCTCACACTCTCTCACTGCCCTCTCCTCTCACACTCTCTCCCCTCCCTCTGCTCATCATAATATCTCCCCGCACTCTCCCCCTCACACTCTCTCCCCACCTTCTCTCCCTCACACTAACTTCCCGCCCTCTCCTGCTCACCCTCTCTCCCCACCCTCTC
The DNA here is from genome assembly GCA_026770705.1 of Isurus oxyrinchus. Classification (NCBI taxonomy): domain Eukaryota; kingdom Metazoa; phylum Chordata; class Chondrichthyes; order Lamniformes; family Lamnidae; genus Isurus; species Isurus oxyrinchus. The sequence goes on along the minus strand of JANJGN010000019.1, from coordinate 75,594,959 downwards.
CACATCACAGTCTCTCCCCCGCCCTCTCCCCCTCCCACTCTCTCCCCACCCTATTCCCCTAACACTCTCACCCCACCCTCTCCCGTCACACTCTCACACCGCCCTCTCCCCTCACACTCTCTCCCCCACTCTCTTCCTCACTCGCTCCCCACCATCTCCCCTCACACTCTCTCCCCGCCCTATTCCAGTCACACTCTCTCCCCGCCCTCTCCCCTCATGCTCTCTCCCCACTCTGTCCCCCTCACACTCTCTCAGCACCCTCTCCCCCTCACGCTCTCGCCCCACCCTCTCCCCCTCACACTCTCTCCCCTCCCTCTCACCCTCACACTCTTTCCCCACACTCTCCACCTCACATTCTCTCCCCGCCCTCTCCCCGCTCACACTCTCCCCTCCCTCATCCCCTCACACGCTCTTCCCTCTCTCTCCCCCTCACACTCTCACAACACCCTCTCCCCCTCAATCTCTCTCCCCACCCACTCCCCCTCACACTCTCTGCCTGCCCTCTCATCCTCACAATCTATCCCCGCATCTATCCCCGCACTCTCCCTCTCACACTCTCTCCCCGCCCTCTCCCCCTCACACTCTTGCCTGGCCATCTCCCCCTCACACTCTCTCCCTGCCCTCTCCCCTCACACTCTCCTCCCCATCCTCTCCTCCTCACAATCTCTCCCCGCCCTCTCTCCCTCACACTATCTGCCCGCCCTCTCCTGCTCACCCTCTCTCCCCACCCTCTCCCCTCACACTCTCTCCCCACCCTCTCCCCTCACACTCCCTCCCCGCCCTATTCCCCTAACACTCTCACCCCACCTCCCATCACACTCTCTCCTCGCCCTCTCCCGTCACACTCTCTCCCCACCCTCTACCCCTCACACTCTCTCCCCGCCCTCTCCTCCTCACACTCTCTCCCCGCCCTATTCCCCTCACACTATCTCCCCACCCTCTCCCCTTTCACTCTCTCCCCACCCTCTCCGCTCACACTCTCTCCCCGCCCACTACCCCTCACACTCTCTCCCCACTCTCTCTCCTTACACTGGCTCCCCACCCCTCTCCCCCTCACACTCTCCCCACCCTATTCCCCTCACACTCACTCCCTGCCCTCTCCCCCTCACACTCTCTCCCTGCCCTCTCCCCCTCACATTCTCTCCCCGCCCTCTCCCCCTCACACTCTTGCCAGGCCATCTCCCCCTCACACTCTCTCCCTGCCCTCTCCCCTCACACTCTCACCCCGCCCTCGTCCTCCTCACATTCTCTCCCCACCCTCTCTCCCTCACACTATCTGCCCGCCCTCTCGTGCTCACCCTCTCTCCCCATCCACTCCCCTCCCAATCTCTCCCCTCCCTCTCCCCCTCACACTCTCTCCCCACCCTATTCACCTAACACTCTCACCCCGCCTCCCGTCACACTCTCTCCTCTCCCTCTCCCATCACACTCTCTCCCCGCCCTCTCCCCCTCGCAGTCTCTCCCTGCCCTCTCCCCCTCACACTCTCTCCCCGCCCTATTCCCCTCACACTATCTCCCCGCCCTCTCCCCTTTCACTCTCTCCCCACCCTCTCCGCTCACACTCTCTCCCTGCCCACTACCGCTCACACTCTCTCCCCACTCTCTCTCCTTACACTGGCTTCCCGCCCTCTCCCCCCTCACACTCTCCCCCACCCTATTCCCCCACACTCTCTCCCTGCCCTCTCCCCCTCAGTCTCTCTCCCTGCCCTCTTCCCCTCACACTCTCTCCCCACTCTCTCCCCCTCACACTCTCAGCCCGCCCTAACCCGTCACATTCTCTCCCTGTCGTCTCCCGTCACACTCTCGCCCCACCCTCTCCCCTACACACTCTCTAAACGCCCTCTCCCCATCACGCTCTCTACCCGTCCTATACCCCTCACACTCTCTCCCCGCCCTCTCCCCTTCACACTCTCTCCCCACCCTCTCCCCCTTACACTCTCTCCCCACCCTCTTCCCCTCACACTCCCTCCCTGCCCTCTCCCCTCACACTCTCACCCAAACCTCCCCCTCACACTCTCTTCCCGCCCTCTCCCCCTCACACTCTCTCCCCCCCTCTCCACCTCACACTCTCTCCCCCTCTCTCCCCTTACATTGGCACCCCCGCACTCCCCCCCTCACAATCTCCCCACCCTGTTCCCCCTCACACTCTCTCCCTGCCCTCTCCCCCTCATACGCTCTCCCTGCCCTCTCCCCTCACACTATCTCCCCACTCTCTCCCCCTCACACTCTCTCACCACACTCTCCCCCTCACACTCTCTCCCCACTCTCTCCCCTTACACTCTCTCCCCACCCTCTCACCTTCATACTCTCTCCCCGCCCTCTCATCCTCACAAACTCTCCCCGCCCTCTCCCCCTCACACTCTCTCCACGCCCTCTCCCCCTCACACTATCTGCCCGCCCTCTCGCGCTCAGCCTTCACCCACACCCTCTCCCCCTCACACTCTCTCCGCGCCTTCACCCCCTCACACTCTCTCCCCGCCCTATTCCCCTCACAATCTCAGCCCGCCCTCTCCCGTCACACTCTCTCCCCACCGTCTCCCGTCACACTCTCTCAACGTCCTCTCGCCCTCACAGTCTCTCCCTGCCCTATCCCCCCAACACTCTCTCCCCACCCTCACCCCTCACACTCTCTCCCCGCCCTATTCCCCTCACACTCTCTCCCCGCCCTCTCCCCCTCACACTCTATCCCCACCTCTCCACCTCACACTCTCTCCACGCCCTCTCCCGCTCATACTCTCTCCCCACCCTCTCCTCTCCCCCTCACATGCTCACCCCTTTCTCTCCCCCTCACACTCTCTCCCTGCCCTCTCCCCCTCACACTCTCTCACCACCCTCTCCCCCTCACACTCTCTCCCTGCCCTCTCCCGCTCACACTATCTCCCCACCCTCTCCCCCTCACACTCTCTGCCTGCCCTCTCATCCTCACAATCTATCCCCGGCCTCTCCCCCTCACTCTCTTGCCAGGCCCTCTCCCCCTCACACTCTCTCACTGCCCTCTCCTCTCACACTCTCTCCACTCCCTCTGCTCATCATAATATCTCCCCGCACTCTCCCCCTCACACTCTCTCCCCTCCTTCTCTCCCTCACACTAACTTCCCACCCTCTCCTGCTCACCCTCTCTCCCCACCCTCTCCACATCACAGTCTCTCCCCGCCCTCTCCCCCTCCCACGCTCTCCCCGCCCTATTCCCCTAACACTCTCACCCCACCCTCTCCCGTTACACTCTCACCCCGCCCTCTCCCCTCACACTCTCTCCCCACTCTCTTCCTCACTCGCTCCCCACCCTCTCCCCTCACACTCTCTCCCTGCCCTATTCCAGTCACACTCTCTCCCCGCCCTCTCCCCTCATGCTCTCTCCCCACTCTCTCCCCCTCACACTCTCTCACCACCCTCTCCCCCTCACGCTCTCACCCCACCATCTCCCCCTCACACTCTCTCCCCTCCCTCTCACCCTCACACTCTTTCCCCACCCTCTCCACCTCACATTCTCTCCCCGCCCTCTCCCGCTCACAGTCTCCCCGCCCTCATCCCCTCACACGCTCTCCCCTCCCTCTCCCCCTCACACACTCACACCACCCTCTCCCCCTCACACTCTCTCCCTGCCCGGTCCCGCTCACACACTCTCCCCACCCTCTCCCCCTCACACTCTCTGCCTGCCCTCTCATCCTCACAATCTATCCCCGCCCTCTCCCCCTCACACTCTCTCCCCGCCCTCTCCCCCTCACATTCTTGCCAGGCCATCTCCCCCTCACACTCTCTCCCTGCCCTCTCCCCTCACACTCTCTCCCCGTCCTCTCCTCCTCACAATCTCTCCCCGCCCTCTCTCCCTCACACTATCTGCCCGCCCTCTCCTGCTCACCCTCTCTCCCCCCCTCTCCCCTCACACTCTCTCCCCACCCTCTCCCCCTCACACTCCCTCCCCGCCCTATTCCACTAACACTCTCACCCCGCCTCCCGTCACACTCTCTCCTCGCCCTCTCCCGTCACACTCTCTCCCCGACCTCTCCACCTCACACTCTCTCCCCGCCCTCTCCTCCTCACACTCTCTCCCCGCCCTATTCCCCTCACACTATCTCCCCACCCTCTCCCCTTTCACTCTCTCCCCACCCTCTCCGCTCACACTCTCTCCCCGCCCACTACCCCTCACACACTCTCCCCACTCTGTCTCCATACACTGGCTCCCCGCCCTCTCCCCCTCACACTCTCCCCACCCTATTCCCCTCACACTCTCTCCCTGCCCTCTCCCCCTCACACTCTCTCCCTGCCCTCTCCCCCTCACACTCACTCCCCACCATCTCCCGTCACACTCTCTCAACGTCCTCTCCCCCTCACACTCTCTCCCCACCCACACCCCTCACACTCTCTCCCCGCCCTATTCCCCTCACACTCTCTCCCCGCCCTCTCCCCTCACACTCTATCCCCACTCTCTCCCCCCACACTCTCTCACCACCCTCTCCCCAACATACTCTCGCCCCGTACTCTCCCCCTCACACTCTCTCCCTGCCCTCTCCCCCTCACACTATATCCCCACCTCTCCACCTCACACTCTCTCCGCGCCCTCTCCCGCTCATACTCTCTCCCCACCCTCTCCTCTCCCCCTCACATGCTCACCCCTTCCTCTCCCCCTCACACTCTCTCCCTGCCCTCTCCCCCTCACACTCTCTCACCGCCCTCTCCCCCTCACACTCTCTCCCTGCCCTCTCCCGCTCACACTATCTCCCCACCCTCTCCCCCCCACACTCTCTGCCTGCCCTCTCATCCTCACAATCTATCCCCGGCCTCTCCCCCTCACTCTCTTGCCAGGCCCTCTCCCCCTCACACTCTCTCACTGCCCTCTCCTCTCACACTCTCTCCACTCCCTCTGCTCATCATAATATCTCCCCGCACTCTCCCCCTCACACTCTCTCCCCTCCTTCTCTCCCTCACACTAACTTCCCGCCCTCTCCTGCTCACCCTCTCTCCCCACCCTCTCCACATCACAGTCTCTCCCCGCACTCTCCCCCTCCCACGCTCTCCCCGCCCTATTCCCCTAACACTCTCACCCCACCCTCTCCCGTCACACTCTCACCCCACCCTCTCCCCTCACACTCTCTCCCCACTCTCTTCCTCACTCGCTCCCCACCCTCTCCCCTCACACTCTCTCCCCGCCCTATTCCAGTCACACTCTCTCCCCGCCCTCTCCCCTCATGCTCTCTCCCCACTCTCTCCCCCTCACACTCTCTCACCACCCTCTCCCCCTCACGCTCTCACCCCACCATCTCCCCCTCACACTCTCTCCCCTCCCTCTCACCCTCACACTCTTTCCCCACCCTCTCCACCTCACATTCTCTCCCCGCCCTCTCCCGCTCACAGTCTCCCTGCCCACATCCCCTCACACGCTCTCCCCTCCCTCTCCCCCTCACACACTCACACCACCCTCTCCCCCTCACACTCTCTCCCTGCCCGGTCCCGCTCACACACTCTCCCCACCCTCTCCCCCTCACACTCTCTGCCTGCCCTCTCATCCTCACAATCTATCCCCGCCCTCTCCCCCTCACACTCTCTCCCCGCCCTCTCCCCCTCACACTCTTGCCAGGCAATCTCCCCCTCACACTCTCTCCCTGCCGTCTCCCCTCACACTCTCTCCCCGTCCTCTCCTCCTCACAATCTCTCCCCGCCCTCTCTCCCTCACACTATCTGCCCGCCCTCTCCTGCTCACCCTCTCTCCCCCCCCTCTCCCCTCACACTCTCTCCCCACCCTCTCCCCTTCACACTCCCTCCCCGCCCTATTCCACTAACACTCTCACCCCGCCTCCCGTCACACTCTCTCCTCGCCCTCTCCCGTCACACTCTCTCCCCGCCCCCCTCCACCTCACACTCTCTCTCCCCGCCCTCTCCTCCTCACACTCTCTCCCCGCCCTATTCCCCTCACACTATCTCCCCACCCTCTCCGCTTTCACTCTCTCCTCACCCTCTCCGCTCACACTCTCACCCCGCCCACTACCACTCACACACTCTCCCCACTCTCTCTCCATACACTGGCTCCCCGCCCTCTCCCCCTCACACTCTCCCCACCCTATTCCCCTCACACTCTCTCCCTGCCCTCTCCCCCTCACACTCTCTCCCTGCCCTCTCCCCCTCACACTCACTCCCCACCGTCTCCCATCACACTCTCTCAACGTCCTCTCCCCCTCACACTCTCTCCCCACCCACACCCCTCACACTCTCTCCCCACCCTATTCCCCTCACACTCTCTCCCCACCCTCTCCCCCTCACACTCTCGCCCCGTACTCTCCCCCTCACACTCTCTCCCAGCCCTCTCCCCCTCACACTCTATCCCCACCTCTCCACCTCACACTCTCTCCGCGCCCTCTCCCGCTCATACTCTCTCCCCACCCTCTCCTCTCCCCCTCACATGCTCACCCCTTCCTCTCCCCCTCACACTCTCTCCCTGCCCTCTCCCCCTCACACTCTCTCACCGCCCTCTCCCCCTCACACTCTCTCCCTGCCCTCTCCCGCTCACACTATCTCCCCACCCTCTCCCCCCACACTCTCTGCCTGCCCTCTCATCCTCACAATCTATCCCCGGCCTCTCCCCCTCACACTCTTGCCAGGCCCTCTCCCCCTCACACTCTCTCACTGCCCTCTCCTCTCACACTTTCTCCCCTCCCTCTGCTCATCATAATATCTCCACGCACTCTCCCCCTCACAGTCTCACACCGCCCTCTCCCCTCACACTCTCTCCCCACTCTCTTCCTCACTCGCTCCCCACCCTCTCCCCTCACACTCTCTCCCCACTCTCTCCCCCTCACACTCTCTCACCACCCTCTCCCCCTCACGCTCTTGCTCCACCCTCTCCCCCTCACACTCTCTCCCCTCCTTCTCACCCTCACACTCTTTCCCCACCCTCTCCACCTCACATTCTCTCCCCGCCCTATCCCACTCACACTCTCCCCGCGCTCATCCCCTCACACGCTCTCCCCTCCCTCTCCCCCTCACACTCCCTCACCGCCCTCTCCCCCTCACACTCTCTCCCTGCCCTGTCCCACTCACACACTCTCCCCACCCTCTCCCCCTCACACTCTCTGCCTGCCCTCTCATCCTCACAATCTATCCCCACCCTCTCCCTCTCACACTCTCTCCCCGCCCTCTCCCCCTCACACTCTTGCCAGGCCATCTCCCCCTCACACTCTCTCCCTGCCCTCTCCGCTCACACTCTCTCCCCATCCTCTCCTCCTCACAATCTCTCCCCGCCCTCTCTCCCTCACACTATCTGCCCGCCCTCTCCTGCTCACCCCCTCTCCCCACCCTCTCCCCTCACACTCTCTCCCCACCCTCTCCCCCTCACACTCCCTCCCCGCCCTTTTCCCCTAACACTCTCACCCCCGCCTCCCATCACACTCTCTCCTCGCCCTCTCCCGTCACACTCTGTCCCCGCCCTCTCCCCCTCACACTCTCTCCCCGCCCTCTCCTCCTCACACTCTCTCCCCGCCCTATTCCCCTCACACTATCTCCCCACCCTCTCCCCTTTCACTCTCTCCCCACCCTCTCTGCTCACACTCTCTCCAGGCCACTACCCCTCACACACTCTCCCCACTCTCTCTCCTTACACTGGCTCCCCGCCCTCTACCCCTCACACTCTCCCCACCCTATTCCCCTCACACTCTCTCCCTGCCCTCTCCCCCTCACACTCTCTCCCTGCCCTCTCCCCCTCACACTCTCTCCCTGCCCTCTCCCCCTCACACTCTTGCCAGGCCATCTCCCCCTCACACTCTCTCCCTGCCCTCTCCCCTCACACTCTCACCCCGCCCTCTCCTCCTCACATTCTCTCCCCGCCCACTCTCCCTCACACTATCTGCCCGCCCTCTCCTGCTCACCCTCTCTCCCCATCCACTCCTCCTCCCAATCTCTCCCCTCCCTCTCCCCCTCACACTCTCTCCCCACCCTATTCCCCGAACAGTCTCACCCCGCCTCCCGTCACACTCTCTCCTCGCCCTCTCCCATCACACTCTCTCCCCGCCCTCTCCCCCTCACAGTCTCTCCCTGCCCTCTCCCCCTCACACTCTCTCCCCACCCTATTCCCCTCACACTATCTCCCCACCCTCTCCCCTTTCACTCTCTCCCCACCCTCTCCGCTCACACTCTCTCCCCGCCCTCTACCCCTCACACTCTCTCCCCACTCTCTCTCCTTACACTGGCTTCCCGCCCTCTCCCCCTCAGACTCTCCCCACCCTATTCCCCTCACTTTCTCTCCCTGCCCTCTCCCCCTCACTCTCTCTCCCTGCCCTCTTCCCCTCACAATCTCTCCCCACTCTCTCCCCCTCACACTCTCAGCCCACCCTAACCCGTCACATTCTCTCCCTGTCGTCTCCCATCACACTCTCGCCCCACCCTCTCCCCCTCACACTCTCTAAACGCCCTCTCCCCCTCACGCTCTCTCCCCGCCCTATACCCCTCAGACTCTCTCCCCGCCCTCTCCCCTTCACACTCTCTCCCCGCCCTCTCCCCCTTACACTCTTTCCCCACCCTCTTCCCCTCACACTCCCTCCCCGCCCTCTCCCCTCACACTCTCACCCAACCCTCTCCCCTCACACTCTCTTCCCGCCCTCTCCCCCTCACACTCTCTCCCCCCCTCTCCACCTCACACTCTCTCCCCGCCCTATTCCCCTTACACTATCTGCCCGCCCTCTCCCCTTTCAATCTCTCCCCACCCTGTCCGCTCACACTCTCTCCCCGCCCACTCCCCCTCACACTCTCTCCCCCTCTCTCCCCTTACATTGGCACCCCGCACTCCCCCCCTCACAATCTCCCCACCCTGTTCCCCTCACACTCTCTCCCTGCCCTCTCCCCCTCACACGCTCTCCCTGCCCTCTCCCCTCACACTATCTCCCCACTCTCTCCCCCTCACACTCTCTCACCACACTCTCCCCCTCACACTCCCTCCCCACTCTCTCCCCTTACACTCTCTCCCCACCCTCTCACCTTCATACTCTCTCCCCGCCCTCTCCTCCTCACAATCTCTCCCCGCCCTCTCCCCCTCACACTCTCTCCACGCCCTCTCCCCCTCACACTATCTGCCCGCCCTCTCGCGCTCAGCCTTTACCCACACCCTCTCCCCCTCACACTCTCTCCGCGCCTTCACCCCCTCACACTCTCTCCCCGCCCTATTCCCCTCACAATCTCAGCCCGCCCTCTCCCGTCACACTCTCTCCCCACCGTCTCCCGTCACACTCTCTCAACGTCCTCTCCCCCTCACAGTCTCTCCCCGCCCTATCCCCCCAACACTCTCTCCCCACCCAGACCCCTCACACTCTCTCCCCGCCCTATTCCCCTCACACTCTCTCCCCGCCCTCTCCCCTCACACTCTATCCCCACTCTCTCCCCCCACACTCTCTCACCACCCTCTCCCCCTCACACTCTCGCCCCGTACTCTCCCCCTCACACTCTCTCCCTGCCCTCTCCCCCTCACACTCTATCCCCACCTCTCCACCTCACACTCTCTCCGCGCCCTCTCCCGCTCATACTCTCTCCCCACCCTCTCCTCTCCCCCTCACATGCTCACCCCTTCCTCTCCCCCTCACACTCTCTCCCAGCCCTCTCCCCCTCACACTCTCTCACCGCACTCTCCCCCTCACACTCTCTCCCTGCCCTCTCCCGCTCACACTATCTCCCCACCCTCTCCCCCTCACACTCTCTGCCTGCCCTCTCATCCTCACAATCTATCCCCGGCCTCTCCCCCTCACACTCTTGCCAGGCCTTCTCCCCCTCACACTCTCTCACTGCCCTCTCCTCTCACACTCTCTCCCCTCCCTCTGCTCATCATAATATCTCCCCGCACTCTCCCCCTCACACTCTCTCCCCGCCTTCTCTCCCTCACACTAACTGCCCGCCCTCTCCTGCTCACCCTCTCTCCCCACCCTCTCCACATCACAGTCTCTCCCCGCCCTCTCCCCCTCACTCTCTCTCCCTGCCCTCTTCCCCTCACACTCTCTCCCCACCCTCTCCCGTCACACTCTCACACCGCCCTCTCCCCTCACACTCTCTCCCCACTCTCTTCCTCACTCGCTCCCCACCCTCTCCCCTCACACTCTCTGCCCGCCCAATTCCCCTCACACTCTCTCCAGCCCTCTCCCCTCATGCTCTCTCCCCACTCTGTCCCCCTCACACTCTCTCACCACCCTCTCCCACTCACACTCTTGCCCCGCACTCTCCCCCTCACACTCTCTCCCCGCCCTCTCCCCCTCACACTCTTTCCCCACCCTCTCCACCTCACATTCTCTCCCCACCCTCACCCCCTCACACACTCTCCCCTCCCTCTCCCCCTCACACTCTCACACCGCCCTCTCCCCCTCACACTCTCTCCCTGCCCTGTCCCGCTCACACTCTCTCCCCACCCACTCCCCCTCACACTCTCTGCCTGCCCTCTCATCCTCACAATCTATCCCCGCCCTCTCCCCCTCACACTCTCTCCCCGCCCTCTCCCCCTCACACTCTTGCCAGGCCATCTCCCCCTCACACTCTCTCCCTGCCCTCTCCCCTCACACTCCCACCCCGCCCTCTCCTCCTCACATTCTCTCCCCGCCCTCTCTCCCTCACACTATCTGCCCGCCCTCGCCTGCTCACACTCTCTCCCCACCCTCTCCCCTCACACTCTCTCCCCACCCTCTCCTCCTCACACTCCCTCCCCGCCCTATTCCCCTAACAGTCTCACCCCCCCCGCCGTCACATTCTCTCCTCGCCCTCTCCCGTCACACTCTCTCCCCGCCCTCTCCCCCTCACACTTTCTCCCCGCCCTGTCCCCCTCACACTCTCTCCCCATCCTATTCCCCTCACACTATCTCCCCACTCTCTCCCCTTTCACTCTCTCCCCACCCTCTCCGCGCACACTCTCTCCCCGCCGACTACCCCTCAGACTCTCTCCCCACTCTCTCTCCTTACACTGGCTCCCCGCCCTCTCCCCCTCACACTCTCCCCACCCTTTTCCCCTCACACTCTCTCCCTGCCCTCTCCCCCTCACACACTCGCCCTGCCCTCTCCTCCTCACACTCTCTCCCCACTCTCTCCCTCTCACGCTCTCAGCCCGCCCTCTCCCGTCCAATTCTCTCCCCGCCGTCTCCCGTCACACTCTCGCCCCAACCTCTCCCCCTCACACTCTCTAACCACCCTCTCCCCCTCACACTCTCTCCCCACCCTCTCCCCCTCACGCTCTCTCCCCGCCCTATACCCCTCAGACTCTCTCCCCGCCCTCTCCCCTTCACACTCTCTCCCCGCCCTCTCCCCCTTACACTCTCTCCCCACCCTCTCCGCTCACACTCTCTCCCTGCCCACTCCCCCTCACACTCTCTCCCCCTCTCTCCCATTACATTGGCACCCCGCACTCTCCCCCTCACAATCTCCCCACCCTGTTCCCCTCACACTCTCTCCGTGCCTCTCCCCCTCACACGCTCTCCCTGCCCTCTCCCCTCACACTATCTCCCCACTCTCTCCCCCTCACACTCTCTCACCAAACTCTCCCCCTCACACTCTCTCCCCACTCTCTCCCCTTACACTCTCTCCCCACCCTGTCACCTTCATACTCTCTCCCCGCCCTCTCCACCTCACAATCTCTCCCCACCCTCTCCCCCTCACACTCTCTCCCCACCCTCTCCCCCTCACACTATCTGCCCGCCCTCTCGCGCTCACCCTTTCTCCACACCCTCTCCCCCTCACACTCTCTCCGCGCCTTCACCCCCTCACACTCTCTCCCCGCCCTATTCCCCTCACAATCTCAGCCCGCCCTCTCCCGTCACACTCTCTCCCCGCCGTCTCCCGTCACACTCTCTCAACGTCCTCTCCCCCTCACAGTCTCTCCCCGCCCTATCCCCCCAACACTCTCTCCCCACCCTCACCCCTCACACTCTCTCCCCGCCCTATTCCCCTCACACTCTCTCCCCGCCCTCTCCCCTCACACTCTATCCCCACTCAGTCCCCCCACACTCTCTCACCACCCTCTCCCCCTCACACTCTCGCCCCGTACTCTCCCCCTCACACTCTCTCCCTGCCCTCTCCCCCTCACACTCTATCCCCACCTCGCCACCTCACACTCTCTCCGCGCCCTCTCCCGCTCATACTCTCTCCCCACCCTCTCCCCCTCACATGCCCAGCCCTTCCTCTCCCCCTCACTCTCTCCCTGCCCTCTCCCCCTCACACTCTCTCCCTGCTCTCTCCCACTCACACTCTCTCCCCTCCCTCTCCCCCTCACACTCTCTCCCCGCACTCTCCCCCTCACAATCTCAGCCCACCCTCTCACATCACACTCTCTCCCAGCCGTCTCCCGTCACACTCTCTCCCCACCCTCTCCCCCTCACACTCTCTCCCCACCCTATACCCCTCACACTCTCTCCCCGCCCTCTCCCCCTCACACTCTCTCCCCGCCCTCTCCCCATCACACTCTCTCCCCCCCTCTCCACCTCACACTCTCTCCCCGCCCTCTCCCCCTCACATTCTCTCCCCGCCCTCTCCCCCTTACACTCTCTCCCCACCCTCTCCCCCTCACACTTTCTCCCCGCCCTCTCCCCTCACACTCTCCCAACCCTCTCCCCCACACTCTCTCCCCACCCTCTCCTCCTCACACTCCCTCCCCACCCAATTCCCCTAACAGTCTCACCCCCCCCCCCCGCCGTCACATTCTCTCCTCGCCCTCTCCCGTCACACTCTCTCCCCGCCCTCTCCCCCTCACACTTTCTCCCCGCCCTCTCCTCCTCACACTCTCTCCCCGCCCTATTCCCCTCACACTATCTTCCCACTCTCTCCCCTTTCACTCTCTCCCCACCCTCTCCGCGCACACTCTCTCCCCGCCCACTACCCCTCAGACTCTCTCCCCACTCTCTCTCCTTACACTGGCTCCCCGCCCTCTCCCCCTCACACTCTCCCCACCCTTTTCCCCTCACACTCTCTCCCTGCCCTCTCCCCCCACACTCTCTCCCTGCCCTCTCCCCCTCACACTCTCTCCCCACTCTCTCCCCCTCACACTCTCAGCCCACCCTCTCCCGTCCAATTCTCTCCCCGCCGTCTCCCATCACACTCTCGCCCCAACCTCTCCCCCTCACACTCTCTAACCACCCTCTCCCCCTCACACTCTCTCCCCACCCTCTCCCCCTCACGCTCTCTCCCCGCCCTATACCCCTCAGACTCTCTCCCCGCCCTCTCCCCTTCACACTCTCTCCCCGCCCTCTCCCCCTTACACTCTCTCCCCACCCTCTCCGCTCACACTCTCTCCCTGCCCACTCCCCCTCACACTCTCTCCCCCTCTCTCCCATTACATTGGCACCCCGCACTCTCCCCCTCACAATCTCCCCACCCTGTTCCCCTCACACTCTCTCCCTGCCTCTCCCCCTCACACGCTCTCCCTGCCCTCTCCCCTCACACTATCTCCCCACTCTCTCCCCCTCACACTCTCTCACCACACTCTCCCCCTCACACTCTCTCCCCACTCTCTCCCCTTACACTCTCTCCCCACCCTGTCACCTTCATACTCTCTCCCCGCCCTCTCCACCTCACAATCTCTCCCCGCCCTCTCCCCCTCACACTCTCTCCCCGCCCTCTCCCCCTCACACTATCTGCCCGCCCTCTCGCGCTCACCCTTTCTCCACACCCTCTCCCCCTCACACTCTCTCCGCGCCTTCACCCCCTCACACTCTCTCCCCGCCCTATTCCCCTCACAATCTCAGCCCGCCCTCTCCCGTCACACTCTCTCCCCGCCGTCTCCCGTCACACTCTCTCAACGTCCTCTCCCCCTCACAGTCTCTCCCCGCCCTATCCCCCAACACTCTCTCCCCACCATCACCCCTCACACTCTCTCCCCGCCCTATTCCCCTCACACTCTCTCCCCGCCCTCTCCCCTCACACTCTATCCCCACTCAGTCCCCCCACACTCTCTCACCACCCTCTCCCCCTCACACTCTCGCCCCGTACTCTCCCCCTCACACTCTCTCCCTGCCCTCTCCCCCTCACACTCTATCCCCACCTCTCCACCTCACACTCTCTCCGCGCCCTCTCCCGCTCATACTCTCTCCCCACCCTCTCCCCCTCACATGCTCACCCCTTCCTCTCCCCCTCACACTCTCTCCCTGCCCTCTCCCCCTCACACTCTCTCCCTGCTCTCTCCCACTCACACTCTCTCCCCTCCCTCTCCCCCTCACACTCTCTCCCCGCACTCTCCCCCTCACAATCTCAGCCCACCCTCTCACATCACACTCTCTCCCAGCCGTCTCCCGTCACACTCTCTCCCCACCCTCTCCCCCTCACACTCTCTCCCCGCCCTATACCCCTCACACTCTCTCCCCGCCCTCTCCCCCTCACACTCTCTCCCCGCCCTCTCCCCATCACACTCTCTCCCCCCCTCTCCACCTCACACTCTCTCCCCGCCCTCTCCCCCTCACATTCTCTCCCCGCCCTCTCCCCCTTACACTCTCTCCCCACCCTCTCCCCCTCACACTTTCTGCCCGCCCTCTCCCCTCACACTCTCCCAACCCTCTCCCCCCACACTCTCTTACCGCCCTCTCCCCCTCACACTCTCTCCCCCCCTGTCCACCTCACACTCTCTCCCCGCCCTCTCCCCCTCACACACTCTCCCCGCCCTCTCCCCCTCACACTTTCTCCCACCCTCTCCCCTTTCTCTCTCTCCCCACCCTCTCCGCTCACACTCTCTACCCGCCCACTCCCCCTCACACTCTCTCCGCACTCTCTCCCCTTACACTGGCTCCCCGCCCACTTCACCCTCACACTCTCCCCACCCTATTCCCCTCACACTCTCTCCCTGCCCCCTGCCCCTTACACTCTCCCCCCTCTCTCTCCCCTTACACTCTCTCCCCACCCCCTCACCTTCATACTCTCTCCCCGCCCTCTCCTCTTCACAATCTCTCCACGCCCTCGCCCGCTCACACTCTCTCCCCACCCTCTCCTCCTCCCACTCTCTGCCTGCCCTCTCATCCTCACAATCTATCCCCGCCCTCTCACCCTCACACTCTCTCCCCGCCCTCTCCCCCTCAGACTCCTGCCAGGCCATCTCCCCCTCACACTCTCTCCCTGCCCTCTCCCCTCACACTCTCTCTCCGCCCTCTCCTCCTCACAATCTCTCCCCGCCCTCTCTCCCTCACACTATATGCCCACCCTCTCCTGCTCACCCTCACTCCCCACCCTCTCCCCTCACACTCTCTCCCCTCCCTCTCCCCCTCACACTCTCTCCCCGCCCTATTCCCCTAACACTCTCACCCCCCCCTCCCATCACACTCTCTCCTCGTCCTCTCCCGTCACACTCTCTTCCCGCCCTCTCCCCCTCACACTCTCTCCCCGCCCTGTTCCCCTCACACTCTCTCCAGGACCTCACCCCCTCAAACTCTCACTCCACCCTCTCCCCTCACACTCTCTCCCCACTCTCTCCCTCACTCTCTCCACAACCTGTCCCCCTCACACTCTCTCCCCACCTTCGCCCCCTCACACTCTCTAACGGCCCTCTCCCCCTCACACTCTCTCCCCACCCTCTCCCCCTCACACTCTCTCCCCACCTATACCCCTCACATTCTCTCCCCACCCTCTCCCCCTCACACTCTCTCCCTGACCTCTCCCCCTTACACTCTCTCCCCACCCTCTCCCCCTCACACTCTCTCCCCGCCCTCTTCCCTCACACTCTCTCCCAACCCTCTCCCCTCACACTCTCTTCCCGCCCTCTCTCCCTCACACTCTCCCCCCCTCTCCACCTCACACTCTCTCCCCACCCTCTCCCCCTCACACTCTCTCCCCACCCTATTCCCCTCACACTATCTCCCCGCCCTCTCCCCTTTCATTCTCTCCCCACCCTCTCCGCTCACACTCTCTCCCCGCCCACTACCCCTCACACTCTCTCCCCACTCTCTCCTTACACTGGCATCCCGCCCTCTCCCCCTCACACTCTCCCCACCCTATTCGCCTCACACTCTCTCCCTGCCCTCTCCCCCTCACACGCTCTCCCTGCCCTCTCCCCTCACACTATCTCCCCACTCTCTCCCCCTCACACTCTGTCACCACACTCTCCCCCTCACACTCTCTCCCCACTCTCTCCCCTTACACTCTCTCCCTGCCCTCTCACCTTCATACTCTCTCCCCGCACTCTCCTCCTCACAATCTCTCCCCACCCTCTCCCCCTCACACTCTCTCCCCGCCCTCACCCCCTCACACTATCTGCCCGCCCTCTCGCGCTCACCCTCTCTCCCCACCCTCTCCCCCTCACACTCTCTCCGTGCCTTCACCCCCTCACATTCTCTCCCCGCCCTATTCCCCTCACAATCTCAGCCTGCCCTCTCCCGTCACACTCTCTCAATGTCCTCTCCCCCTCACAGTCTCTACCCGCCCTCTCCCCCCAACACTCTCTCCCCACCCTCTCCCCTCACACTCTCTCCTGGCCCTATTCCCCTCACAGTCTCTCCCCGCCCTCTCCCCTCACACTCTATCCCCACTCTCTCCCCCCCATACTCTCTCACCAACCTCTCCCCCTCACACTCTCGCCCCGTACTCTCCCCCTCACACTCACTCCCTGCCCTCTCCCCCTCACACTCTATCCCCACCCTCTCCACCTCACACTCTCTCCTCGCCCTCCTCCCGCTCACACTCTCTCCCCTTACTCTCCCCCTCACACTCTCTCCCTGCCCTCTCCCCCTCACACTCTCTCCCTGCCCTCTCCCGCTCACACTCTCTCCCCTCCCTCTCCCTCTCACACTCTCTCCCCACCCTCTCCACCTCACACTATCTGCACGCCCTCTCACGCTCACCCTCTCTCCCGACCCTCTCCCCCTCACACTCTCTCCCCAACCTCGCCCCCTCACACTCTCTCCCCGCTCTATTCCCCTCACACTCGCAGCCCGCACTCTCCCATCACACTCTCTCCCAGCCGTCTCCCGTCACACTCTCTCCCCACCCTCTCCCTCTCACACTCTCTCCCCGCCCTGTACCCCTCACACTCTCCCCACCCTCTCCCCCCTCATACTCTCTCACCGCCCTCTCCCCCTCACACTCTCTCCCCGCCCTATTCCCATCACACTATCTCCCCGCCCTCTCCCCCTTTCACTCTCTCCCAACCCTCTCCCCTCACACTCTCATCCCACCCTCTCCCCCTCACACTCTCTCTCCCCCTCTCCACCGCACACTCTCTCCCCGCCCTATTCCCCTCACACTATCTCCCCGCTCTCTCCCCTTTCACTCTCTCCCCACCCTCTCCCCCTCACACTCTCTCCCCGCCCTCTCCCCCTCACACTACCTGCCCGCCCTCTCGCGCTCACCCTCTCTCCCCACCCTCTCCCCCACACACTCTCTCCCCGCCCTCACCCCCCTCACACTCTCTCCCCGCCTATTCCCTCACAATCTCAGCCCGCCCTCTCCCGTCACACTCTCTCCCCACCCTCTCCCCCTCACACTCTCTCCCCGCCCTCTCCCCCTCAAACTCTTTCCCCGCCCTATTCCCCTAACACTCTCACCCCACCCTCTCCCGTCACATTCTCACCCCGCCCTCTCCCCTCACACTCTCTCCTCACTCTCTCCCTCACTCGCTCCCCACCCTCTCCCCTCACACTCTCTCCACGCCCTATTCCCCTCACACTCGCTCCCCGCCCTCTCCCCTCATGCACTCTCCCCACTCTCTCCCCCTCACACTCTCTCACCACCCTCTCCTCCTCACATTCTCGCCCCACCCTCTCCCCCTCACACTCTCTCCCTGCCCTCTCCCCCTCACACTCTTTCCCCACCCTCTCCACCTCACATTCTCTCCCTGCCCTCTCCTGCTCACACTCTCTCCCCGCCCTCACCCCCTCACACGCTCTCCCCTTCCTCTCCCCCTCACACTCTCACACCACCCTCTCCCCCTCACACTCTCTCCCTGCCCTGTCCCGCTCACACTCTCTCCCCACCCTCTCCCCCTCAGACTTTCTGCCTGCCCTCTCATCCTCACAATCTATCCCCACACTCTCCCCCTCACACTCTCTCCTCGCCCTCTCCCCCTCACAATCTTGCCAAGGCCATCTTCCCCTCACAGTCTCTCCCTGCCCGCTCCCCTCACACTTTTCCCGCCCTCTCCTCCTCACAATCTCTCCCCACCCTCTCTCCCTCACACTATCTGCCCGCCCTCTCCTGCTCACCCTCTCTCCCACCCTCTCCCCTCACACTCTCTCTCCTCCCTCTCCCCCTCACACTCTCTCCCCGCCCTATTCCCCTAACACTGTCACCCCGCCCTCTCCCGTCACACTCTCTCCTCGCCCTCTCCGTCACACTCTCTCCCCGCCCTCTCCCCCTCACACTCTCTCCCTGCTCTCACTCCCCCTCACACTCTCACCCCACCCTCTCCCCTCACGCTCTCTCCCCACTCTGTCCCTCACTCTCTCCACAAACTGACCCCCTCACACTCTCTTTTCACCCTCGCCCCCTCACACTCTCTCCCCACCCTATTCCCCTCACACTCTCAGCCCGCCCTCTCACGTCACATTCTCTCCCCGCCGTCTCCCGTCACACTCTCTAACCGCCCTCTCCCCCTCACACTCTCTCCCCACCCTCTCTCCCTCACACTCTCTCCCCGCCCTCTCCCCCTCACACTCTCTCCCCGACCTCTCCCCCTTACACTCTCTCGCCACCCTCTTCCCCTCACACACTCTTCCCTCCCTCTCTCCCTCACACTCTCTCCCCCCTCCACCTCACACTCTCTTCCCGCCCTCTCCCCCTCACAGTCTCTCCCCGCCCTATTCCCCTCACACCATCTCCCCGCCCTCTCCCCTTTTACTCTCTCCCCACCCTCTCCGCTCACACTCTCTCCCCGCCCACTACCCCTCACACTCTCTCCCCACTCTCTCTCCTTACACTGGCTCCCCGCCCTCTCCCCCTCACACTCTCCCCACCCTATTCCCCTCACACTCTCTCCCTGCCCTCTCCCCCTCACACTCTCTCCCTGCCCTCTCCCCCTCACACTCTCAGCCCGCCATCTCCCGTCACATTCTCTCCCCACTTCTCCCGTCACACTCTCTAACCGCCCTCTCCCCATCACACTCTCTCCCCACGCTCTCCACCTCACGCTCTCTCCCCGCCCTATACCCCTCAGACTCTCTCCCCGCCCTCTCCCCTTCACACTCTCTCCCCGCCCTCTCCTCCTTACACTCTCTCGCCACCCTCTTCCCCTCACACTCTCTCCCTGCCCTCTCCCCTCACACTCTCTCCCAACCCTCTCCCCCTCACACTCTCTCCCTGCCCTCTCCCACTCACACTCTCTCCCCACCCTCTCCCCCTCACACTCTCTGCCTGCCCTCGCATCCTCACAATCTATCTCCACCCTCTCCCCCTCACACTCTCTCCCCGCCCTCTCCCCCTCACACTCTCTCCAGGCCCTCTCCCCCTCACACTCTCTCCCCGCCTTCTCCCCTCACACTCTCTCCCCGCCCTCTGCTCCTCACAATCTCTCCCCGCCCTCTCCCCCTCACACTCTCTCCCCGCCTTCTCTCCCTCACGTTATCTGCCCGCACTCTCCTGCTCACCCTCTCTCCCCACCCTCTCCCCCTCACACTCTGTCCCCGCCCTCTCCCCCTCACACTCTCTCCCCGCCCTTTTCCCCTAACACTCGCACCCCGCTCTCACCCCCTCACACTCTCTCCCCGCTCTCTCACCTTCATACACTCTCCCCGCCCTCTCCTGCTCACAATCTATCCCCGCCCTCTCCCCCTCACACTCTCTCAATGGCCTCTCCCCCTCACACTCTCTCCCCGCCCTCTCCCCCTCACACTCTCTCCCCACCCTATACACCTCACACTCTCTCCCCGCCCTCTCCCCCTCACACTACCTGCCCGCCCTCTCGCGCTCACCCTCTCTCCCCACCCTCTCCCCCACACACTCTCTCCCCGCCCTTACCCCCTCACACTCTCTCCCCGCCCTATTCCCTCACAATCTCAGCCCGCCCTCTCCCGTCACACTCTCTCCCCACCCTCTCCCCCTCACACTCTCTCCCTGCCCTCTCCCCCTCACACTCTCTCCCCGCCCTATTCCCCTAACACTCTCACCCCACCCTCTCCCGTCACATTCTCACCCCGCCCTCTCCCCTCACACTCTCTCCTCACTCTCTCCCTCACTCGCTCCCCACCCTCTCCCCTCACACTCTCTCCACGCCCTATTCCCCTCACACTCGCTCCCCGCCCTCTCCCCTCACGCTCTCTCCCCACTCTCTCCCCCTCACACTCTCTCACCACCCTCTCCCCCTCACACTCTCACCCCACCCTCTCTCCCTCACACTCTCTCCCCCCCTCCACCTCACACTCTCTTCCCACCCCCTCCCCCTCACAGTCTCTCCCCGCCCTATTCCCCTCACACTATCTCCCCGCCCTCTCCCCTTTCACTCTCTCCCCACCCTCTCCGCTCACACTCTCTCCCCGCCCACTACCCCTCACACTCTCTCCCCACTCTCTCTCCTTACACTGGCTCCCCGCCCTCTCCCCCTCACTCTTTCCCCACCCTATTCCCCTCACACTCTCTCCCTGCCCTCTCCCCCTCACACTCTCTCCCTGCCCTCTCCCCCTCACACTCGCTCCCCACTCTCTCCCCCCTCACACTCTCAGCCCGCCCTCTCCCGTCACATTCTCTCCCCACTTCTCCCGTCACACTCTCGCCCCACCCTCTCCCCTTCACACTCTCTAACCGCCCTCTCCCCATCACACTCTCTCCCCATGCTCTCCCCCTCACGCTCTCTCCCCGCCCTATACCCCTCAGACTCTCTCCCCGCCCTCTCCCCTCACACTCTCTGCCAACCCTCTCCCCCTCACACTCTCTCCCTGCCCTCACCCACTCACACTCTCTCCCCACCCTCTCCCCCTCACACTCTCTGCCTGCCCTCGCATCCTCACAATCTATCTCCACCCTCTCCCCCTCACACTCTCTCCCCGCCCTTTCCCCCTCACACTCTCTCCAGGCCCTCTCCCCCTCACACTCTCTCCCCGCCCTCTCCCCTCACACTCTCTCCCCACACTCTGCTCCTCACAATCTCTCCCCGCCCTCTCCCCCTCACACTCTCTCCCCGCCTTCTGTCCCTCACATTATCTGCCCGCCCTCTCCTGCTCACCCTCTCTCCCCACCCTCTCCCCCTCACACTCGCACCCCGCCCTCTCCCCCTCACACTCTCTCCCCGCTCTCTCACCTTCATACACTCTCCCCACCCTCTCCTGCTCACAATCTCTCCCCGCCCTCTCCCCCTCACACTCTCTCCCCGCCCTCTCGCCCTCACACTATCTGCCCGCCCTCTCCCGCTCACCCTCTCTCCCCACCCTCTCCCCCTCACACTCTCACCCTGCCATCACACCCTCACAGTCTCTCCCCGCCCTATTCCCCTCACACTCTCTCCCCACCTATACCCCTCACATTCTCTCCCCACCCTCTTCCCCTCACACTCTCTCCCCGCCATCTCCCCTCACACTCTCTCACAACGCTCTCCCCTCACTCTCTTCCCGCCCTCTCTCCCTCACACTCTCCCCCCCCTCTCCACCTCACACACTCTCCCCACCCTCTCCCCCTCCCACTCTCTCCCCACCCTATTCCCCTCAGACAATCTCCCCGCACTCTCCCCTTTCATTCTCTCCCCACCCTCTCCACTCACACTCTCTCCCCGCCCACTACCCCTCACACTCTCTCCCCACTCTCTCCTTCCACTGGCATCCCGCCCTCTCCCCCTCACACTCTCCCCACCCTATTCCCCTCACACTCTCTCCCTGCCCTCTCCCCCTCACATGCTCTCCCTGCCCTGTCCCCTCACACTATCTCCCCACTCTCTCCTCCTCACACTCTCTCACCACCCTCTCCCCTTCCCACTCTCTGCCTGCCCTCTCATCCTCACACTCTCTCCCCGCCCTCTCCCCCTCACACTCCTGCCAGGCCATCTCCTCCTCACAATCTCTCCCCGCCCTCTCTCCCTCACACTATCTGCCCACCCTCTCCTGCTCACCCTCTCTCCCAACCCTCTCCCCTCACACTCTCTCCCCTCCCTCTCCCCCTCACACTCTCTCCCCGCCCTATTCCCCTAACACTCTCACCCCCCCTCCCATAACACTCTCTCCTCGCCCTCTCCCGTCACTCTCTCTCCCCGCCCTCTCGCCCTCACACTCTCTCCCCGCCCTCTTCCCCTCACACTCTCTCCAGGACCTCACCCCCTCACACTCTCACCCCACCCTCTCCCCTCACACTCTCTCCCCACTCTCTCCCTCACTCTCTCCACAACCTGTCCCCGTCAACCTCTCTCCCCACCTTCGCCCCCTCACACTCTCTCCCCACCCTATTCCCCTCACACTCTCAGCCCGCCCTCTCCCGTCACATTCTCTCCCCGCCGTCTCCCGTCACACTCTCTCCCCACCCTCTCCCCCTCACACTCTCTCCCCACCTCTCCCCCTCACATTCTCTCCCCACCCTCTCCCCCTCACACTCTCTCCCCGCCCTCTCCCCCTCACACTCTCTCCCCGCCCTTTTCCCCTAACACTCGCACCCCGCCCTCTCCCCCTCACACTCTCTCCCCGCTCTCTCACCTTCATACACTCTCCCCGCCCTCTCCTGCTCACAATCTCTCCCCGCCCTCTCCCCCTCACACTCTCTCCCCGCCTTCTCGCCCTCACACTATCTGCCCGCCCTCTCCCGCTCACCCTCTCTCCCCACCCTCTCCCCCTCACACTCTCACCCCACCATCACAGCCTCACAGTCTCTCCCCGCGTTATTCCCCTCACACTCTCTCCCTGCCCTCTCCCCCTCACACTCTCTCAACGCCCTCTCCCCCTCACACTCTCTCCCCGCCCTCTCCCCCTCACACTCTCTCCCCACTCTATACCCCTCACACTCTCTCCCCACCCTCTCCCCCTCACACTCTCTCCCCGCCCTCTGCCCCTCACACTCTCTCCCCACTCTATACCCCTCACACTCTCTCCACACCCTCTCCCCCTCACACTCTCTCCCGGCCCTCTCCCCCTCACACACTCTCCCCACCCTCTGCCCCTCACACTCTCTCCCTGCCCTCTCCCGTCACACTCTCTCCACACCCTCTCCCCTCACACTCTCTCACCACCCTCTCCCCCTCACACTCTCACCCCACCCTCTCTCCCTCACACTCTCTCCCCCCCTCCACCTCACACTCTCTTCCCACCCCCTCCCCCTCACAGTCTCTCCCCGCCCTATTCCCCTCACACTATCTCCCCGCCCTCTCCCCTTTCACTCTCTCCCCACCCTCTCCGCTCACACTCTCTCCCCGCCCACTACCCCTCACACTCTCTCCCCACTCTCTCTCCTTACACTGGCTCCCCGCCCTCTCCCCCTCACTCTTTCCCCACCCTATTCCCCTCACACTCTCTCCCTGCCCTCTCCCCCTCACACTCTCTCCCTGCCCTCTCCCCCTCACACTCGCTCCCCACTCTCTCCCCCTCACACTCTCAGCCCGCCCTCTCCCGTCACATTCTCTCCCCACTTCTCCCGTCACACTCTCGCCCCACCCTCTCCCCTTCACACTCTCTAACCGCCCTCTCCCCATCACACTCTCTCCCCATGCTCTCCCCCTCACGCTCTCTCCCCGCCCTATACCCCTCAGACTCTCTCCCCGCCCTCTCCCCTCACACTCTCTGCCAACCCTCTCCCCCTCACACTCTCTCCCTGCCCTCACCCACTCACACTCTCTCCCCACCCTCTCCCCCTCACACTCTCTGCCTGCCCTCGCATCCTCACAATCTATCTCCACCCTCTCCCCCTCACACTCTCTCCCCGCCCTTTCCCCCTCACACTCTCTCCAGGCCCTCTCCCCCTCACACTCTCTCCCCGCCCTCTCCCCTCACACTCTCTCCCCACACTCTGCTCCTCACAATCTCTCCCCGCCCTCTCCCCCTCACACTCTCTCCCCGCCTTCTGTCCCTCACATTATCTGCCCGCCCTCTCCTGCTCACCCTCTCTCCCCACCCTCTCCCCCTCACACTCTCTCCCCGCCCTCTCCCCCTCACACTCTCTCCCCGCCCTTTTCCCCTAACACTCGCACCCCGCCCTCTCCCCCTCACACTCTCTCCCCGCTCTCTCACCTTCATACACTCTCCCCACCCTCTCCTGCTCACAATCTCTCCCCGCCCTCTCCCCCTCACACTCTCTCCCCGCCCTCTCGCCCTCACACTATCTGCCCGCCCTCTCCCGCTCACCCTCTCTCCCCACCCTCTCCCCCTCACACTCTCACCCTGCCATCACACCCTCACAGTCTCTCCCCGCCCTATTCCCCTCACACTCTCTCCCTGCCCTCTCCCCCTCACACTCTCTCAACACCCTCTCCCCCTCACACTCTCTCCTCGCCCTCTCCCCCTCACACTCTCTCCCCACTCTATACCCCTCACACTCTCTCCCCACCCTCTCCCCCTCACACTCTCTCCCTGCCCTCTCCCCCTCACACTCTCTCCCCACCCTCTGCCCCTCACACTCTCTCCCCGCCCTCTCCCGTCACACTCACTCCACACCCTCTCCCCTCACACTCTCTTCCCACCCTCTCCCCCTCACACTCTCTCCCCCCTCTCCCCCTCACACTCTCTCCCCACCTATACCCCTCACATTCTCTCCCCACCCTCTTCCCCTCACACTCTCTCCCCGCCATCTCCCCTCACACTCTCTCACAACGCTCTCCCCTCACTCTCTTCCCGCCCCTCTCTCCCTCACACTCTCCCCCCCCTCTCCACCTCACACACTCTCCCCACCCTCTCCCCCTCCCACTCTCTCCCCACCCTATTCCCCTCAGACAATCTCCCCGCACTCTCCCCTTTCATTCTCTCCCCACCCTCTCCACTCACACTCTCTCCCCGCCCACTACCCCTCACACTCTCTCCCCACTCTCTCCTTCCACTGGCATCCCGCCCTCTCCCCCTCACACTCTCCCCACCCTATTCCCCTCACACTCTCTCCCTGCCCTCTCCCCCTCACATGCTCTCCCTGCCCTGTCCCCTCACACTATCTCCCCACTCTCTCCTCCTCACACTCTCTCACCACCCTCTCCCCTTCCCACTCTCTGCCTGCCCTCTCATCCTCACACTCTCTCCCCGCCCTCTCCCCCTCACACTCCTGCCAGGCCATCTCCTCCTCACAATCTCTCCCCGCCCTCTCTCCCTCACACTATCTGCCCACCCTCTCCTGCTCACCCTCTCTCCCAACCCTCTCCCCTCACACTCTCTCCCCTCCCTCTCCCCCTCACACTCTCTCCCCGCCCTATTCCCCTAACACTCTCACCCCCCCTCCCATAACACTCTCTCCTCGCCCTCTCCCGTCACTCTCTCTCCCCGCCCTCTCGCCCTCACACTCTCTCCCCGCCCTCTTCCCCTCACACTCTCTCCAGGACCTCACCCCCTCACACTCTCACCCCACCCTCTCCCCTCACACTCTCTCCCCACTCTCTCCCTCACTCTCTCCACAACCTGTCCCCGTCAACCTCTCTCCCCACCTTCGCCCCCTCACACTCTCTCCCCACCCTATTCCCCTCACACTCTCAGCCCGCCCTCTCCCGTCACATTCTCTCCCCGCCGTCTCCCGTCACACTCTCTCCCCACCCTCTCCCCCTCACACTCTCTCCCCACCTCTCCCCCTCACATTCTCTCCCCACCCTCTCCCCCTCACACTCTCTCCCCGCCCTCTCCCCCTCACACTCTCTCCCCGCCCTTTTCCCCTAACACTCGCACCCCGCCCTCTCCCCCTCACACTCTCTCCCCGCTCTCTCACCTTCATACACTCTCCCCGCCCTCTCCTGCTCACAATCTCTCCCCGCCCTCTCCCCCTCACACTCTCTCCCCGCCTTCTCGCCCTCACACTATCTGCCCGCCCTCTCCCGCTCACCCTCTCTCCCCACCCTCTCCCCCTCACACTCTCACCCCACCATCACAGCCTCACAGTCTCTCCCCGCGTTATTCCCCTCACACTCTCTCCCTGCCCTCTCCCCCTCACACTCTCTCAACGCCCTCTCCCCCTCACACTCTCTCCCCGCCCTCTCCCCCTCACACTCTCTCCCCACTCTATACCCCTCACACTCTCTCCCCACCCTCTCCCCCTCACACTCTCTCCCCGCCCTCTGCCCCTCACACTCTCTCCCCACTCTATACCCCTCACACTCTCTCCACACCCTCTCCCCCTCACACTCTCTCCCGGCCCTCTCCCCCTCACACACTCTCCCCACCCTCTGCCCCTCACACTCTCTCCCTGCCCTCTCCCGTCACACTCTCTCCACACCCTCTCCCCTCACACTCTCTTCCCGCCCTCTCCCCCTCACACTCTCTCCCCACCTATACCCCTCACATTCTCTCCCCACCCTCTCCCCCTCACACTCTCTCCCTGACCTCTCCCCCTTACACTCTCTCCCCACCCTCTTCCCCTCACACTCTCTCCCCGCCCTCTCCCCTCACACTCTCTCCCAACCCTCTCCCCTCACACTCTCTCCCCGCCCTCTCTCCCTCACACTCTCCCCCCCCTCTCCACCTCACACTCTCTCCCCACCCTCTCCCCCTCACACTCTCTCCCCACCCTATTCCCCTCACACTATCTCCCCGCCCTCTCCCCTTTCATTCTCTCCCCACCCTCTCCACTCACATTCTCTCCCCGCCCACTACCTCTCACACTCTCTCCCCACTCTCTCCTTACACTGGCATCCCGCCCTCTCCCCCTCACACTCTCCCCACCCTATTCCCCTCACACTCTCTCCCTGCCCTCTCCCCCTCAGACTCTCTCCCTGCCCTCTCCCCTCACACTATCTCCCCACTCTCTCCTCCTCACACTCTCTCACCACACTCTCCCCCTCACACTCTCTCCCCACTCTCTCCCCTTACACTCTCTCCCTGCCCTCTCACCTTCATACTCTCTCCCCGCACTCTCCTCCTCACAATCTCTCCCCGCCCTCTCCCCCTCACACTCTCTCCGTGCCCTATTCCCCTCACAATCTCAGCCCGCCCTCTCCCGTCACACTCTCTCAACGTCCTCTCCCCCTCACAGACTCGACCTGCCCTCTCCCCCCAAAACTCTCTCCCCACCCTCTCCCCCTCACACTCTCTCCCCGCCCTATTCTCCTCACAGTCTCTCCCCGCCCTCTCCCCTCACACTCTATCCCCACTCTCTCCCCCCATACTCTCTCACCACCCTCTCCCCCCTCACACTCTCGCCCCGTACTCTCCCCCTCACACTCACTCCCTGCCCTCTCCCCCTCACACTCTATCCCCACCCTCTCCACCTCACACTCTCTCCTCGCCCTCTCCCGCTCACACTCTCTCCCCGCCCTCTCCCCCTCACATGCTCTCCCCTTACTCTCCCCCTCACACTCTCCTCCCTGCCCTCTCCCCCTCACACTCTCTCCCTGACCTCTCCCGCTCACACTCTCTCCCCTCCCTCTCCCCCTCACACTCTCTCCCCGCCCTCTCCAGCTCACACTATCTGCAAGCCCACTCACGCTCACCCTCTCTCCCGACCCTCTCCCCCTCACACTCTCTCCCCAACCTCGCCCCCTCACACTCTCTCCCCGCCCTATTCCCCTCACACTCTCAGCCCGCCCTCTCCCATCACACTCTCTGCCAGCCGTCTCCCGTCACACTCTCTCCCCACCCTCTCCCCTCACACTCGCTCCCCGCCCTGTACCCCTCACACACTCTCCCCGCCCTCTCCCCCCTCACACTCTCTCCCCGCCCACTCCCCCTTACATTCTCTCCCCACCCTCTCCCCCTCACACTCTCTCCCCCGCCCTCTCCCCACACACTCTCTCCTAACCCTCTCACCTCACACTCTCTCACCGCCCTCTCCCCCTCACACTCTCTCCCCGCCCTATTCCCATCACACTATCTCCCCGCCCTCTCCCCTTTCACTCTCTCCCAACCCTCTCCCCCTCACACTCTCATCCCACCTCTCCCCCTCACACTCTCTCTCCCCCTCTCCACCGCACACTCTCTCACCGCCCTCTCCCCCTCACACTCTCTCCCCGCCCTATTCCCCTCACACTATCTCCCCGCCCTCTCCCCCTTTCACTCTCTCCCCACCCTCTCCCCCTCACACTCTCTCCCCGCCCTCTCCCCCTCACACTACCTGCCCGCCCTCTCCTCCTTACACTCTCTCGCCACCCTCTCCCCCTCACACTCTCCCCGCCCTCTCCCCCTCACACTCTCCCCACCCTCTCCCCCTCACACTCTCACCCCCGCCATCACACCCTCACAGTCTCTCCCCGCCCTATTCCCCTCACACTCTCTCCCTGCCCTCTCCCCCTCACACTCTCTCAACGCCCTCTCCCCCTCACACTCTCTCCCCGCCCTCTGCCCCTCACACTCTCTCCCCACTCTATACCCCTCACACTCTCTCCCCACCCTCTCCCCCTCACACTCTCTCCCCGCCCTCTGCCCCCTCACACTCTCTCCCCACTCTATACCCCTCACACTCTCTCCCCACCCTCTCCCCCTCAGACTCTCTCCCCGCCCTCTCCCCCTCAGACTCTCTCCCCGCCCTCTCCCCCTCACACTCTCTCCCCACCCTCTGCCCCTCACACTCTCTCCCCGCCCTCTCCCGTCACACTCTCTCCACACCCTCTCCCCTCACACTCTCTTCCCGCCCTCTCCCCCTCACACACTCTCCCCCTCTCCACCTCACACTCTCTCCCCGCCCTCTCCCCCTCAAACCCTCTCCCCGCCTTATTCCCCTTACACTATCTTCCCACCCTCTGCCCTTACACTCTCTCCCTGCCCTCTCCCCCTTACACTCTCTCCCCACCCTATTCCCCTCACACTCTCTCCCTGAACTGTCCCCTTCACAGTCTCTCACTGCCCTCTCCCCCCTCACACTCTCTCCCCATCCCCTCCCCCTCACACTCGTTCTCTCTCCCTCACACTTTCTCTCTCCCCACCGCACACTCACTCTCTCCCCTCCCCTCATGCTCACTCCTCACCCTTCTTACTCCCCACCCCAACCTATTCCTCTGACACACTCTCCTCGCCCTCTCCTCCTCACACTCTCTCCCCACTCTCTACCTCACTCTCTCTCCCCAACTTCTCCCCCTCACACTCTATCCCTGACCTCTCCCCCTCATGCTCTCTCCCCGCTCTCTCCCCTTACATTCTCGCCCCACCTCTCTATGTCACACTCACTCCCCACCCTCTACCCTCACACTCTCTCCCCACTCTCTACCCCTCACACTCTCTCACCACCCTCTCCCCCTCTCACTCTTGCCCCACCCTCTCCCCCTCACACTGTCCTCCCCAACCTCGCCCCGTCACACTCTCGCCCCGCTCTCTCACCTTCATACACTCTCCCCACCCTCTCCTGCTCACAATCTGTCCCCACCCTCTACCGCTCACCCTCTCTCCCCACCCTCTCCCCCCACTCTCTCACCCCACCATCACACCCTCACAGTCTCTCCCTGCCCTACTCCCCTCACACTCTCTCCCTGCCCTCTCCCCCTCACACTCTCTCAATGGCCTCTCCCCCTCACACTCTCTCCCCGCCCTCTCCCCCTCACACTCTCTCCCCACCCTATACACCTCACACTCTCTCCCCGCCCTCTCCCCCTCACACTACCTGCCCGCCCTCTCGCGCTCACCCTCTCTCCCCACCCTCTCCCCCACACACTCTCTCCCCGCCCTTACCCCCCTCACACTCTCTCCCCGCCCTATTCCCTCACAATCTCAGCCCGCCCTCTCCCCCCTCACACTCTCTCCCCACCCTCTCCCCCTCACACTCTCTCCCTGCCCTCTCCCCCTCACACTCTCTCCCCGCCCTATTCCCCTAACACTCTCACCCCCACCCTCTCCCCGTCACATTCTCACCCCGCCCTCTCCCCTCACACTCTCTCCTCACTCTCTCCCTCACTCGCTCCCCACCCTCTCCCCTCACACTCTCTCCACGCCCTATTCCCCTCACACTCGCTCCCCGCCCTCTCCCCTCACGCTCTCTCCCCACTCTCTCCCCCTCACACTCTCTCACCACCCTCTCCCCCTCACACTCTCACCCCACCCTCTCTCCCTCACACTCTCTCCCCCCCCTCCACCTCACACTCTCTTCCCACCCCCTCCCCCTCACAGTCTCTCCCCGCCCTATTCCCCTCACACTATCTCCCCGCCCTCTCCCCTTTCACTCTCTCCCCACCCTCTCCCGCTCACACTCTCTCCCCGCCCACTACCCCTCACACTCTCTCCCCACTCTCTCTCCTTACACTGGCTCCCCGCCCTCTCCCCCTCACTCTTTCCCCACCCTATTCCCCTCACACTCTCTCCCTGCCCTCTCCCCCTCACACTCTCTCCCTGCCCTCTCCCCCTCACACTCGCTCCCCACTCTCTCCCCCTCACACTCTCAGCCCGCCCTCTCCCATCACATTCTCTCCCCACTTCTCCCCGTCACACTCTCGCCCCCACCCTCTCCCCTTCACACTCTCTAACCGCCCTCTCCCCATCACACTCTCTCCCCATGCTCTCCCCCCTCACGCTCTCTCCCCGCCCTATACCCCTCAGACTCTCTCCCCGCCCTCTCCCCTCACACTCTCTGCCAACCCTCTCCCCCTCACACTCTCTCCCTGCCCTCACCCACTCACACTCTCTCCCCACCCTCTCCCCCCTCACACTCTCTGCCTGCCCTCGCATCCTCACAATCTATCTCCACCCTCTCCCCCTCACACTCTCTCCCCGCCCTTTCCCCCTCACACTCTCTCCAGGCCCTCTCCCCCTCACACTCTCTCCCCGCCCTCTCCCCTCACACTCTCTCCCCACACTCTGCTCCTCACAATCTCTCCCCGCCCTCTCCCCCTCACACTCTCTCCCCGCCTTCTGTCCCTCACATTATCTGCCCGCCCTCTCCTGCTCACCCTCTCTCCCCACCCTCTCCCCCTCACACTCTCTCCCCGCCCTCTCCCCCTCACACTCTCTCCCCGCCCTTTTCCCCTAACACTCGCACCCCCGCCCTCTCCCCCTCACACTCTCTCCCCGCTCTCTCACCTTCATACACTCTCCCCACCCTCTCCTGCTCACAATCTCTCCCCGCCCTCTCCCCCTCACACCTCTCTCCCCGCCCTCTCGCCCTCACACTATCTGCCCGCCCTCTCCCGCTCACCCTCTCTCCCCACCCTCTCCCCCTCACACTCTCACCCTGCCATCACACCCTCACAGTCTCTCCCCGCCCTATTCCCCTCACACTCTCTCCCTGCCCTCTCCCCCCTCACACTCTCTCAACACCCTCTCCCCCCTCACACTCTCTCCTCGCCCTCTCCCCCTCACACTCTCTCCCCACTCTATACCCCTCACACTCTCTCCCCCACCCTCTCCCCCTCACACTCTCTCCCTGCCCTCTCCCCCTCACACTCTCTCCCCACCCTCTGCCCCTCACACTCTCTCCCCGCCCTCTCCCGTCACACTCACTCCACACCCTCTCCCCTCACACTCTCTTCCCACCCTCTCCCCCTCACACTCTCTCCCCCCCTCTCCCCCTCACACTCTCTCCCCACCTATACCCCTCACATTCTCTCCCCACCCTCTTCCCCTCACACTCTCTCCCCGCCATCTCCCCTCACACTCTCTCACAACGCTCTCCCCTCACTCTCTTCCCGCCCTCTCTCCCTCACACTCTCCCCCCCCCTCTCCACCTCACACACTCTCCCCACCCTCTCCCCCTCCCACTCTCTCCCCACCCTATTCCCCTCAGACAATCTCCCCGCACTCTCCCCTTTCATTCTCTCCCCACCCTCTCCACTCACACTCTCTCCCCGCCCACTACCCCTCACACTCTCTCCCCACTCTCTCCTTCCACTGGCATCCCGCCCTCTCCCCCTCACACTCTCCCCACCCTATTCCCCTCACACTCTCTCCCTGCCCTCTCCCCCCTCACATGCTCTCCCTGCCCTGTCCCCTCACACTATCTCCCCACTCTCTCCTCCTCACACTCTCTCACCACCCTCTCCCCTTCCCACTCTCTGCCTGCCTCTCATCCTCACACTCTCTCCCCGCCCTCTCCCCCTCACACTCCTGCCAGGCCATCTCCCTCCTCACAATCTCTCCCCGCCCTCTCTCCCTCACACTATCTGCCCACCCTCTCCTGCTCACCCTCTCTCCCAACCCTCTCCCCTCACACTCTCTCCCCTCCCTCTCCCCCCTCACACTCTCTCCCCGCCCTATTCCCCTAACACTCTCACCCCCCCCTCCCATAACACTCTCTCCTCGCCCTCTCCCGTCACTCTCTCTCCCCGCCCTCTCGCCCTCACACTCTCTCCCCGCCCTCTTCCCCTCACACTCTCTCCAGGACCTCACCCCCTCACACTCTCACCCCACCCTCTCCCCTCCTCTCCCTCACTCTCTCCACAACCTGTCCCCGTCAACCTCTCTCCCCACCTTCGCCCCCTCACACTCTCTCCCCACCCTATTCCCCTCACACTCTCAGCCCGCCCTCTCCCGTCACATTCTCTCCCCGCCGTCTCCCGTCACACTCTCTCCCCACCCTCTCCCCCTCACACTCTCTCCCCACCTCTCCCCCTCACATTCTCTCCCCACCCTCTCCCCCTCACACTCTCTCCCCGCCCTCTCCCCCTCACACTCTCTCCCCGCCCTTTTCCCCTAACACTCGCACCCCGCCCTCTCCCCCTCACACTCTCTCCCCGCTCTCTCACCTTCATACACTCTCCCCGCCCTCTCCTGCTCACAATCTCTCCCCGCCCTCTCCCCCTCACACTCTCTCCCCGCCTTCTCGCCCTCACACTATCTGCCCGCCCTCTCCCGCTCACCCTCTCTCCCCACCCTCTCCCCCTCACACTCTCACCCCACCATCACAGCCTCACAGTCTCTCCCCGCGTTATTCCCCTCACACTCTCTCCCTGCCCTCTCCCCCTCACACTCTCTCAACGCCCTCTCCCCCTCACACTCTCTCCCCGCCCTCTCCCCCTCACACTCTCTCCCCACTCTATACCCCTCACACTCTCTCCCCACCCTCTCCCCCTCACACTCTCTCCCCGCCCTCTGCCCCTCACACTCTCTCCCCACTCTATACCCCTCACACTCTCTCCACACCCTCTCCCCCTCACACTCTCTCCCGGCCCTCTCCCCCTCACACACTCTCCCCACCCTCTGCCCCTCACACTCTCTCCCTGCCCTCTCCCGTCACACTCTCTCCACACCCTCTCCCCTCACACTCTCTTCCCGCCCTCTCCCCCTCACACTCTCTCCCCACCTATACCCCTCACATTCTCTCCCCACCCTCTCCCCCTCACACTCTCTCCCTGACCTCTCCCCCTTACACTCTCTCCCCACCCTCTTCCCCTCACACTCTCTCCCCGCCCTCTCCCCTCACACTCTCTCCCAACCCTCTCCCCTCACACTCTCTCCCCGCCCTCTCTCCCTCACACTCTCCCCCCCCTCTCCACCTCACACTCTCTCCCCACCCTCTCCCCCTCACACTCTCTCCCCACCCTATTCCCCTCACACTATCTCCCCGCCCTCTCCCCTTTCATTCTCTCCCCACCCTCTCCACTCACATTCTCTCCCCGCCCACTACCTCTCACACTCTCTCCCCACTCTCTCCTTACACTGGCATCCCGCCCTCTCCCCCTCACACTCTCCCCACCCTATTCCCCTCACACTCTCTCCCTGCCCTCTCCCCCTCACACGCTCTCCCTGCCCTCTCCCCTCACACTATCTCCCCACTCTCTCCTCCTCACACTCTCTCACCACACTCTCCCCCTCACACTCTCTCCCCACTCTCTCCCCTTACACTCTCTCCCTGCCCTCTCACCTTCATACTCTCTCCCCGCACTCTCCTCCTCACAATCTCTCCCCGCCCTCTCCCCCTCACACTCTCTCCGTGCCCTATTCCCCTCACAATCTCAGCCCGCCCTCTCCCGTCACACTCTCTCAACGTCCTCTCCCCCTCACAGACTCGACCTGCCCTCTCCCCCCAAAACTCTCTCCCCACCCTCTCCCCTCACACTCTCTCCCCGCCCTATTCTCCTCACAGTCTCTCCCCGCCCTCTCCCCTCACACTCTATCCCCACTCTCTCCCCCCATACTCTCTCACCACCCTCTCCCCCTCACACTCTCGCCCCGTACTCTCCCCCTCACACTCACTCCCTGCCCTCTCCCCCTCACACTCTATCCCCACCCTCTCCACCTCACACTCTCTCCTCGCCCTCTCCCGCTCACACTCTCTCCCCGCCCTCTCCCCCTCACATGCTCTCCCCTTACTCTCCCCCTCACACTCTCTCCCTGCCCTCTCCCCCTCACACTCTCTCCCTGACCTCTCCCGCTCACACTCTCTCCCCTCCCTCTCCCCCTCACACTCTCTCCCCGCCCTCTCCAGCTCACACTATCTGCAAGCCCACTCACGCTCACCCTCTCTCCCGACCCTCTCCCCCTCACACTCTCTCCCCAACCTCGCCCCCTCACACTCTCTCCCCGCCCTATTCCCCTCACACTCTCAGCCCGCCCTCTCCCATCACACTCTCTGCCAGCCGTCTCCCGTCACACTCTCTCCCCACCCTCTCCCCTCACACTCGCTCCCTGCCCTGTACCCCTCACACACTCTCCCCGCCCTCTCCCCCTCACACTCTCTCCCCGCCCACTCCCCCTTACATTCTCTCCCCACCCTCTCCCCCTCACACTCTCTCCCCGCCCTCTCCCCACACACTCTCTCCTAACCCTCTCACCTCACACTCTCTCACCGCCCTCTCCCCCCTCACACTCTCTCCCCGCCCTATTCCCATCACACTATCTCCCCGCCCTCTCCCCTTTCACTCTCTCCCAACCCTCTCCCCTCACACTCTCATCCCACCCTCTCCCCCTCACACTCTCTCTCCCCCTCTCCACCGCACACTCTCTCACCGCCCTCTCCCCCTCACACTCTCTCCCCGCCCTATTCCCCTCACACTATCTCCCCGCCCTCTCCCCTTTCACTCTCTCCCCACCCTCTCCCCCTCACACTCTCTCCCCGCCCTCTCCCCCTCACACTACCTGCCCGCCCTCTCCTCCTTACACTCTCTCGCCACCCTCTCCCCCTCACACTCTCCCCGCCCTCTCCCCCTCACACTCTCTCCCCACCCTCTCCCCCTCACACTCTCACCCCGCCATCACACCCTCACAGTCTCTCCCCGCCCTATTCCCCTCACACTCTCTCCCTGCCCTCTCCCCCTCACACTCTCTCAACGCCCTCTCCCCCTCACACTCTCTCCCCGCCCTCTGCCCCTCACACTCTCTCCCCACTCTATACCCCTCACACTCTCTCCCCACCCTCTCCCCCCTCACACTCTCTCCCCGCCCTCTGCCCCTCACACTCTCTCCCCACTCTATACCCCTCACACTCTCTCCCCACCCTCTCCCCCTCAGACTCTCTCCCCGCCCTCTCCCCCTCAGACTCTCTCCCCGCCCTCTCCCCCTCACACTCTCTCCCCACCCTCTGCCCCTCACACTCTCTCCCCGCCCTCTCCCGTCACACTCTCTCCACACCCTCTCCCCTCACACTCTCTTCCCGCCCTCCTCCCCCTCACACACTCTCCCCCTCTCCACCTCACACTCTCTCCCCGCCCTCTCCCCCTCAAACCCTCTCCCCGCCTTATTCCCCTTACACTATCTTCCCACCCTCTGCCCTTACACTCTCTCCCTGCCCTCTCCCCCTTACACTCTCTCCCCACCCTATTCCCCTCACACTCTCTCCCTGAACTGTCCCCTTCACAGTCTCTCACTGCCCTCTCCCCCTCACACTCTCTCCCCATCCCCTCCCCCTCACACTCGTTCTCTCTCCCTCACACTTTCTCTCTCCCCACCGCACACTCACTCTCTCCCCTCCCCTCATGCTCACTCCTCACCCTTCTTACTCCCACCCCAACCTATTCCTCTGACACACTCTCCTCGCCCTCTCCTCCTCACACTCTCTCCCCACTCTCTACCTCACTCTCTCTCCCCAACTTCTCCCCCTCACACTCTATCCCTGACCTCTCCCCCTCATGCTCTCTCCCCGCTCTCTCCCCTTACATTCTCGCCCCACCTCTCTATGTCACACTCACTCCCCACCCTCTACCCTCACACTCTCTCCCCCACTCTCTACCCCTCACACTCTCTCACCACCCTCTCCCCCTCTCACTCTTGCCCCACCCTCTCCCCCTCACACTGTCTCCCCAACCTCGCCCCGTCACACTCTCGCCCCGCTCTCTCACCTTCATACACTCTCCCCACCCTCTCCTGCTCACAATCTGTCCCCACCCTCTACCGCTCACCCTCTCTCCCCACCCTCTCCCCCCCACTCTCTCACCCCACCATCACACCCTCACAGTCTCTCCCTGCCCTACTCCCCTCACACTCTCTCCCTGCCCTCTCCCCCTCACACTCTCTCAATGGCCTCTCCCCCTCACACTCTCTCCCCGCCCTCTCCCCCTCACACTCTCTCCCCACCCTATACACCTCACACTCTCTCCCCGCCCTCTCCCCCTCACACTACCTGCCCGCCCTCTCGCGCTCACCCTCTCTCCCCACCCTCTCCCCCACACACTCTCTCCCCGCCCTTACCCCCCTCACACTCTCTCCCCGCCCTATTCCCTCACAATCTCAGCCCGCCCTCTCCCCCTCACACTCTCTCCCCACCCTCTCCCCCTCACACTCTCTCCCTGCCCTCTCCCCCTCACACTCTCTCCCCGCCCTATTCCCCTAACACTCTCACCCCACCCTCTCCCGTCACATTCTCACCCCGCCCTCTCCCCTCACACTCTCTCCTCACTCTCTCCCTCACTCGCTCCCCACCCTCTCCCCTCACACTCTCTCCACGCCCTATTCCCCTCACACTCGCTCCCCGCCCTCTCCCCTCACGCTCTCTCCCCACTCTCTCCCCCTCACACTCTCTCACCACCCTCTCCCCCTCACACTCTCACCCCACCCTCTCTCCCTCACACTCTCTCCCCCCCTCCACCTCACACTCTCTTCCCACCCCCTCCCCCTCACAGTCTCTCCCCGCCCTATTCCCCTCACACTATCTCCCCGCCCTCTCCCCTTTCACTCTCTCCCCACCCTCTCCGCTCACACTCTCTCCCCGCCCACTACCCCTCACACTCTCTCCCCACTCTCTCTCCTTACACTGGCTCCCCGCCCTCTCCCCCTCACTCTTTCCCCACCCTATTCCCCTCACACTCTCTCCCTGCCCTCTCCCCCTCACACTCTCTCCCTGCCCTCTCCCCCTCACACTCGCTCCCCACTCTCTCCCCCTCACACTCTCAGCCCGCCCTCTCCCGTCACATTCTCTCCCCACTTCTCCCGTCACACTCTCGCCCCACCCTCTCCCCTTCACACTCTCTAACCGCCCTCTCCCCATCACACTCTCTCCCCATGCTCTCCCCCTCACGCTCTCTCCCCGCCCTATACCCCTCAGACTCTCTCCCCGCCCTCTCCCCTCACACTCTCTGCCAACCCTCTCCCCCTCACACTCTCTCCCTGCCCTCACCCACTCACACTCTCTCCCCACCCTCTCCCCCTCACACTCTCTGCCTGCCCTCGCATCCTCACAATCTATCTCCACCCTCTCCCCCTCACACTCTCTCCCCGCCCTCTCCCCCTCACACTCTCTCCCCGCCCTCTCCCCTCACACTCTCTCCCCACACTCTGCTCCTCACAATCTCTCCCCGCCCTCTCCCCCTCACACTCTCTCCCCGCCTTCTGTCCCTCACATTATCTGCCCGCCCTCTCCTGCTCACCCTCTCTCCCCACCCTCTCCCCCCTCACACTCTCTCCCCGCCCTCTCCCCCTCACACTCTCTCCCCGCCCTTTTCCCCTAACACTCGCACCCCGCCCCTCTCCCCCTCACACTCTCTCCCCGCTCTCTCACCTTCATACACTCTCCCCACCCTCTCCTGCTCACAATCTCTCCCCGCCCTCTCCCCCTCACACTCTCTCCCCGCCCTCTCGCCCTCACACTATCTGCCCGCCCTCTCCCCGCTCACCCTCTCTCCCCACCCTCTCCCCCTCACACTCTCACCCTGCCATCACACCCTCACAGTCTCTCCCCGCCCTATTCCCCTCACACTCTCACCCTGCCCTCTCCGCCACACATTCTCTCAACGCCCTCTCCCCCTCACACTCTCTCCCCGCCCTCTCCCCCTCACACTCTCTCCCCACTCTATACCCCTCACACTCTCTCCCCACCCTCTCCCCCTCACACTCTCTCCCCGCCCTCTGCCCCTCACACTCTCTCCCCACTCTATACCCCTCACACTCTCTCCCCACCCTCTGCCCCTCACACTCTCTCCCCGCCCTCTCCCGTCACACTCTCTCCACACCCTCTCCCCTCACACTCTCTTCCCGCCCTCTCCCCCTCACACTCTCTCCCCCCTCTCCACCTCACACTCTCTCCCCCGCCCTCTCCCCCACAAACCCTCTCCCCGCCTTATTCCCCTTACACTATCTTCCCACCCTCTGCCCTTAGACTCTCTCCCTGCCCTCTCCCCCTTACACTCTCTCCCCACCCTATTCCCCTCACACTCTCTCCCTGAACTGTCCCCCTCACACTCTCTCCCTGACCTGTCCCCCTCACACTCTCTCCCTGCCCTC
Source organism: Isurus oxyrinchus (assembly GCA_026770705.1). Lineage (NCBI taxonomy): Eukaryota > Metazoa > Chordata > Chondrichthyes > Lamniformes > Lamnidae > Isurus > Isurus oxyrinchus. The sequence continues at coordinate 75,556,449 of JANJGN010000019.1, read as the reverse complement.
TCCCCTCACACTCTCTCCCCATCCTCTCCCCCTCACACTCGTTCTCTCTCCCTCACACTTTCTCTCTCCCCACCGCACACTCACTCTCTCCCCTCCCCTCATGCTCACTCCTCACCCTTCTTACTCCCACCCGAACCTATTCCTCTGACACACTCTCCTCGCCCTCTCCTCCTCACACTCTCTCCCCACTCTCTACCTCACACTCTCTCCCCAACTTCTCCCCCTCACACTCTATCCCTGACCTCTCCCCCTCATGCTCTCTCCCGCTCTCTCCCCTCACATTCTCGCCCCACCTCTATACGTCACACTCACTCCCCACCCTCTACCCTCACACTATCTCCCCACTCTCTACCCCTCACACTCTCTCACCACCCTCTCACCCTCTCACTCTCGCCCCACCCTCTGCCCCTCACACTCTCTCCCCAACCTCTCCCCGTCACACTCTCGCCCCGCTCTCTCACCTTCATACACTCTCCCCGCCCTCTCCTGCTCACAATCTGTCCCCGCCCTCTACCGCTCACCCCTCTCTCCCCACCCTCTCCCCCCACTCTCTCACCCCACCATCACACCCTCACAGTCTCTCCCTGCCCTACTCCCCTCACACTCTCTCCCTGCCCTCTCCCCCTCACACTCTCTCAATGGCCTCTCCCCCTCACACTCTCTCCCCGCCCTCTCCCCCTCACACTCTCTCCCCACCCTATACACCTCACACTCTCTCCCCGCCCTCTCCCCCTCACACTACCTGCCCGCCCTCTCGCGCTCACCCTCTCTCCCCACCCTCTCCCCCACACACTCTCTCCCCGCCCTTACCCCCTCACACTCTCTCCCCGCCCTATTCCCTCACAATCTCAGCCCGCCCTCTCCCGTCACACTCTCTCCCCACCCTCTCCCCCTCACACTCTCTCCCTGCCCTCTCCCCCTCACACTCTCTCCCCGCCCTATTCCCCTAACACTCTCACCCCACCCTCTCCCGTCACATTCTCACCCCGCCCTCTCCCCTCACACTCTCTCCTCACTCTCTCCCTCACTCGCTCCCCACCCTCTCCCCTCACACTCTCTCCACGCCCTATTCCCCTCACACTCGCTCCCCGCCCTCTCCCCTCACGCTCTCTCCCCACTCTCTCCCCCTCACACTCTCTCACCACCCTCTCCCCCTCACACTCTCACCCCACCCTCTCTCCCTCACACTCTCTCCCCCCCTCCACCTCACACTCTCTTCCCACCCCCCTCCCCCTCACAGTCTCTCCCCGCCCTATTCCCCTCACACTATCTCCCCGCCCTCTCCCCTTTCACTCTCTCCCCACCCTCTCCGCTCACACTCTCTCCCCGCCCACTACCCCTCACACTCTCTCCCCACTCTCTCTCCTTACACTGGCTCCCCGCCCTCTCCCCCTCACCGCCCACTACCCCTCACACTCTCTCCCCACTCTCTCTCCTTACACTGGCTCCCCGCCCTCTCCCCCTCACTCTTTCCCCACCCTATTCCCCCTCACACTCTCTCCCTGCCTCTCCCCCCTCACACCTCTCTCCCTGCCCTCTCCCCCTCACACTCGCTCCCCACTCTCTCCCCCCTCACACTCTCAGCCCGCCCTCTCCCGTCACATTCTCTCCCCCACTTCTCCCGTCACACTCTCGCCCCACCCTCTCCCCTTCACACTCTCTAACCGCCCTCTCCCCATCACACTCTCTCCCCATGCTCTCCCCCTCACGCTCTCTCCCCGCCCTATACCCCTCAGACTCTCTCCCCGCCCTCTCCCCCTCACACTCTCTGCCAACCCTCTCCCCCTCACACTCTCTCCCTGCCCTCACCCACTCACACTCTCTCCCCACCCTCTCCCCCTCACACTCTCTGCCTGCCCTCGCATCCTCACAATCTATCTCCACCCTCTCCCCCTCACACTCTCTCCCCCGCCCTTTCCCCCTCACACTCTCTCCAGGCCCTCTCCCCCTCACACTCTCTCCCCGCCCTCTCCCCTCACACTCTCTCCCCACACTCTGCTCCTCACAATCTCTCCCCGCCCTCTCCCCCCTCACACTCTCTCCCCGCCTTCTGTCCCTCACATTATCTGCCCGCCCTCTCCTGCTCACCCTCTCTCCCCACCCTCTCCCCCTCACACTCTCTCCCCGCCCTCTCCCCCCTCACACTCTCTCCCCGCCCTTTTCCCCTAACACTCGCACCCCGCCCTCTCCCCCTCACACTCTCTCCCCGCTCTCTCACCTTCATACACTCTCCCCACCCTCTCCTGCTCACAATCTCTCCCCGCCCTCTCCCCCTCACACTCTCTCCCCGCCCTCTCGCCCTCACACTATCTGCCCGCCCTCTCCCGCTCACCCTCTCTCCCCACCCTCTCCCCCTCACACTCTCACCCTGCCATCACACCCCTCACAGTCTCTCCCCGCCCTATTCCCCTCACACTCTCTCCCTGCCCTCTCCGCCACACATTCTCTCAACGCCCTCTCCCCCCTCACACTCTCTCCCCCGCCCTCTCCCCCTCACACTCTCTCCCCACTCTATACCCCTCACACTCTCTCCCCACCCTCTCCCCCTCACACTCTCTCCCCACTCTATACCCCTCACACTCTCTCCCCACCCTCTCCCCCTCACACTCTCTCCCCCGCCCTCTGCCCCTCACACTCTCTCCCCGCCCTATTCCCCTCACACTCTCTCCCTGCCCTCTCCGCCACACATTCTCTCAACGCCCTCTCCCCCTCACACTCTCTCCCCGCCCTCTCCCCCTCACACTCTCTCCCCACTCTATACCCCTCACACCCCTCACACTCTCTCCCCACCCTCTGCCCCTCACACTCTCTCCCCACCCTCTCCCGTCACACTCTCTCCACACCCTCTCCCCTCACACTCTCTTCCCGCCCTCTCCCCCTCACACTCTCTCCCCCCTCTCCACCTCACACTCTCTCCCCGCCCTCTCCCCCTCAAACCCTCTCCCCGCCTTATTCCCCTTACACTATCTTCTCACCCTCTGCCCTTACACTCTCTCCCTGCCCTCTCCCCCTTACACTCTCTCCCCACCCTATTCCCCTCACACTCTCTCCCTGAACTGTCCCCTTCACAGTCTCTCACTGCCCTCTCCCCCTCACACTCTCTCCCCATCCTCTCCCCCTCACACTCGTTCTCTCTCCCTCACACTTTCTCTCTCCCCACCGCACACTCACTCTCTCCCCTCCCCTCATGCTCACTCCTCACCCTTCTTACTCCCACCCGAACCTATTCCTCTGACACACTCTCCTCGCCCTCTCCTCCTCACACTCTCTCCCCACTCTCTACCTCACACTCTCTCCCCAACTTCTCCCCCTCACACTCTATCCCTGACCTCTCCCCCTCATGCTCTCTCCCGCTCTCTCCCCTCACATTCTCGCCCCACCTCTCTACGTCACACTCACTCCCCACCCTCTACCCTCACACTCTCTCCCCACTCTCTACCCCTCACACTCTCTCACCACCCTCTCACCCTCTCACTCTCGCCCCACCCTCTGCCCCTCACACTCTCTCCCCAACCTCTCCCCGTCACACTCTCGCCCCGCTCTCTCACCTTCATACACTCTCCCCGCCCTCTCCTGCTCACAATCTGTCCCCGCCCTCTACCGCTCACCCTCTCTCCCCACCCTCTCCCCCTCACTCTCTCACCCCACCATCACACCCTCACAGTCTCTCCCCGCCCTACTCCCCTCACATTCTCTCCCTGCCCTCTCCCCCTCACAGTCTCTCAATGGCCTCTCCCCCTCACACTCTCTCCCCGCCCTCTCCCACTCACACTCTCTCCCCACCCTATACCCCTCACACTCTCTCCCCGCCCTCTCCCCCTCACACTCTCTCCCCGCCCTCTCCCCCTCACACTCTCTACCCACCCTCTCCCCCTCACACTCTCTCCCCACCCTATTCCCCTCACACTCTCTCCCTGACCTGTCCCCCTCACACTCTCTCCCCGCCCTCTCCCTCTCACACTCTCTCCCCGCCCACTCCCCCTTACATTCTCTCCCCACCCTCTCCCCCTCACACTCTCTCCCCGCCCTCTCCCCACACACTCTCTCCTAACCCTCTCACCTCACACTCTCTCACCGCCCTCTCCCCCTCACACTCTCTCCCCGCCCTATTCCCATCACACTATCTCCCCGCCCTCTCCCCTTTCACTCTCTCCCAACCCTCTCCCCTCACACTCTCATCCCACCCTCTCCCCCTCACACTCTCTCTCCCCCTCTCCACCGCACACTCTCTCACCGCCCTCTCCCCCTCACACTCGCTCCCCCCGCCCTATTCCCCTCACACTCTCTCCCCCGCCCTCTCCCCCTCCACACTCTCTCCCCGCCCTCTCGCCCTCACACTATCTGCCCCGCCCTCTCCCGCTCACCCTCTCTCCCCACCCTCTCCCCCTCACACTCTCACCCTGCCATCACACCCTCACACTCTCTCCCCACCCTATACACCTCACACTCTCTCCCCGCCCTCTCCCCCTCACACTACCTGCCCGCCCTCTCGCGCTCACCCTCTCTCCCCACCCTCTCCCCCACACACTCTCTCCCCGCCCTTACCCCCTCACACTCTCTCCCCGCCCTATTCCCTCACAATCTCAGCCCGCCCTCTCCCGTCACACTCTCTCCCCACCCTCTCCCCCTCACACTCTCTCCCTGCCCTCTCCCCCTCACACTCTCTCCCCGCCCTATTCCCCTAACACTCTCACCCCACCCCTCTCCCGTCACATTCTCACCCCGCCCTCTCCCCTCACACTCTCTCCTCACTCTCTCCCTCACTCGCTCCCCACCCTCTCCCCTCACACTCTCTCCACGCCCTATTCCCCTCACACTCGCTCCCCGCCCTCTCCCCTCACGCTCTCTCCCCACTCTCTCCCCCTCACACTCTCTCACCACCCTCTCCCCCTCACACTCTCACCCCACCCTCTCTCCCTCACACTCTCTCCCCCCCTCCACCTCACACTCTCTTCCCACCCCCCTCCCCCTCACAGTCTCTCCCCGCCCTATTCCCCTCACACTATCTCCCCGCCCTCTCCCCTTTCACTCTCTCCCCACCCTCTCCGCTCACACTCTCTCCCCGCCCACTACCCCTCACACTCTCTCCCCACTCTCTCTCCTTACACTGGCTCCCCGCCCTCTCCCCCTCACTCTTTCCCACCCTATTCCCCTCACACTCTCTCCCTGCCCTCTCCCCCTCACACTCTCTCCCTGCCCTCTCCCCCTCACACTCGCTCCCCACTCTCTCCCCCTCACACTCTCAGCCCGCCCTCTCCCGTCACATTCTCTCCCCACTTCTCCCGTCACACTCTCGCCCCACCCTCTCCCCTTCACACTCTCTAACCGCCCTCTCCCCATCACACTCTCTCCCCATGCTCTCCCCCTCACGCTCTCTCCCCGCCCTATACCCCTCAGACTCTCTCCCCGCCCTCTCCCCTCACACTCTCTGCCAACCCTCTCCCCCTCACACTCTCTCCCTGCCCTCACCCACTCACACTCTCTCCCCACCCTCTCCCCCTCACACTCTCTGCCTGCCCTCGCATCCTCACAATCTATCTCCACCCTCTCCCCCTCACACTCTCTCCCCGCCCTTTCCCCCTCACACTCTCTCCAGGGCCCTCTCCCCCTCACACTCTCTCCCCGCCCTCTCCCCTCACACTCTCTCCCCACACTCTGCTCCTCACAATCTCTCCCCGCCCTCTCCCCCTCACACTCTCTCCCCGCCTTCTGTCCCTCACATTATCTGCCCGCCCTCTCCTGCTCACCCTCTCTCCCCACCCTCTCCCCCTCACACTCTCTCCCCGCCCTCTCCCCCTCACACTCTCTCCCCGCCCTTTTCCCCTAACACTCGCACCCCGCCCTCTCCCCCTCACACTCTCTCCCCGCTCTCTCACCTTCATACACTCTCCCCACCCTCTCCTGCTCACAATCTCTCCCCGCCCTCTCCCCCTCACACTCTCTCCCCGCCCTCTCGCCCTCACACTATCTGCCCGCCCTCTCCCGCTCACCCTCTCTCCCCACCCTCTCCCCCTCACACTCTCACCCTGCCATCACACCCTCACAGTCTCTCCCCGCCCTATTCCCCTCACACTCTCTCCCTGCCCTCTCCGCCACACATTCTCTCAACGCCCTCTCCCCCTCACACTCTCTCCCCGCCCTCTCCCCCTCACACTCTCTCCCCACTCTATACCCCTCACACTCTCTCCCCACCCTCTCCCCCTCACACTCTCTCCCCGCCCTCTGCCCCTCACACTCTCTCCCCACTCTATACCCCTCACACTCTCTCCCCACCCTCTGCCCCTCACACTCTCTCCCCCACCCTCTCCCGTCACACTCTCTCCCCACCCTCTCCCCCTCAGACTCTCTCCCCGCCCTCTCCCCCTCAGACTCTCTCCCCGCCCTCTCCCCCTCACACTCTCTCCCCACCCTCTGCCCCTCACACTCTCTCCCCGCCCTCTCCCGTCACACTCTCTCCACACCCTCTCCCCTCACACTCTCTTCCCACCCTCTCCCCCTCACACACTCTCCCCCTCTCCACCTCACACTCTCTCCCCGCCCTCTCCCCCTCAAACCCTCTCCCCGCCTTATTCCCCTTACACTATCTTCCCACCCTCTGCCCTTACACTCTCTCCCTGCCCTCTCCCCCTTACACTTTCTCCCCACCCTCTCCCCCTCACACTCTCACCCCGCCATCACACCCTCACAGTCTCTCCCCGCCCTATTCCCCTCACACTCTCTCCCTGCCCTCTCCCCCTCACACTCTCTCAACGCCCTCTCCCCCTCACACTCTCTCCCCGCCCTCTCCCCCTCACACTCTCTCCCCGCTCTATACCCCTCACACTCTCTCCCCACCCTCTCCCCCTCACACTCTCTCCCCGCCCTCTGCCCCTCACACTCTCTCCCCACTCTATACCCCTCACACTCTCTCCCCACCCTCTCCCCCTCACACTCTCTCCCCACCCTCTGCCCCTCACACTCTCTCCCCACCCTCTCCCGTCACACTCTCTCCACTCCCTCTCCCCTCACACTCTCTTCCCGCCCTCTCCCCCTCACACTCTCTCCCCCCTCTCCACCTCACACTCTCTCCCCGCCCTCTCCCCCTCAAACCCTCTCCCCGCCTTATTCCCCTTACACTATCTTCCCACCCTCTGCCCTTAGACTCTCTCCCTGCCCTCTCCCCCTTACACTCTCTCCCCACCCTATTCCCCTCACACTCTCTCCCTGAACTGTCCCCTTCACAGTCTCTCACTGCCCTCTCCCCCTCACACTCTCTCCCCATCCTCTCCCCCTCACACTCGTTCTCTCTCCCTCACACTTTCTCTCTCCCCACCGCACACTCACTCTCTCCCCTCCCCTCATGCTCACTCCTCACCCTTCTTACTCCCACCCGAACCTATTCCTCTGACACACTCTCCTCGCCCTCTCCTCCTCACACTCTCTCCCCACTCTCTACCTCACACTCTCTCCCCAACTTCTCCCCCTCACACTCTATCCCTGACCTCTCCCCCTCATGCTCTCTCCCGCTCTCTCCCCTCACATTCTCGCACCACCTCTCTACGTCACACTCACTCCCCACCCTCTACCCTCACACTCTCTCCCCACTCTCTACCCCTCACACTCTCTCACCACCCTCTCACCCTCTCACTCTCGCCCCACCCTCTGCCCCTCACACTCTCTCCCCAACCTCTCCCCGTCACACTCTCGCCCCGCTCTCTCACCTTCATACACTCTCCCCGCCCTCTCCTGCTCACAATCTGTCCCCGCCCTCTACCGCTCACCCTCTCTCCCCACCCTCTCCCCCTCACTCTCTCACCCCACCATCACACCCTCACAGTCTCTCCCCGCCCTACTCCCCTCACATTCTCTCCCTGCCCTCTCCCCCTCACAGTCTCTCAATGGCCTCTCCCCCTCACACTCTCTCCCCGCCCTCTCCCACTCACACTCTCTCCCCACCCTATACCCCTCACACTCTCTCCCCGCCCTCTCCCCCTCACACTCTCTCCCCGCCCTCTCCCCCTCACACTCTCTACCCACCCTCTCCCCCTCACACTCTCTCCCCACCCTATTCCCCTCACACTCTCTCCCTGACCTGTCCCCCTCACACTCTCTCCCCGCCCTCTCCCCCTCACACTCTCTCCCCGCCCTCTCCCCCTTACATTCTCTCCCCACCCTCTCCCCCTCACACTCTCTCCCCGCCCTCTCCCCACACACTCTCTCCTAACCCTCTCACCTCACACTCTCTCACCGCCCTCTCCCCCTCACACTCTCTCCCCGCCCTATTCCCATCACACTATCTCCCCGCCCTCTCCCCTTTCACTCTCTCCCAACCCTCTCCCCTCACACTCTCATCCCACCCTCTCCCCCTCACACTCTCTCTCCCCCTCTCCACCGCACACTCTCTCACCGCCCTCTCCCCCTCACACTCTCTCCCCGCCCTATTCCCCTCACACTATCTCCCCGCCCTCTCCCCTTTCACTCTCTCCCCACCCTCTCCCCCTCACACTCTCTCCCCGCCCTCTCCCCCTCACACTACCTGCCCGCCCTCTCCTCCTTACACTCTCTCGCCACCCTCTCCCCCTCACACTCTCCCCGCCCTCTCCCCCTCACACTCTCTCCCCACCCTCTCCCCCTCACACTCTCACCCCGCCATCACACCCTCACAGTCTCTCCCCGCCCTATTCCCCTCACACTCTCTCCCTGCCCTCTCCCCCTCACACTCTCTCAACGCCCTCTCCCCCTCACACTCTCTCCCCGCCCTCTCCCCCTCACACTCTCTCCCCGCTCTATACCCCTCACACTCTCTCCCCACCCTCTCCCCCTCACACTCTCTCCCCGCCCTCTGCCCCTCACACTCTCTCCCCACTCTATACCCCTCACACTCTCTCCCCACCCTCTCCCCCTCAGACTCTCTCCCCGCCCTCTCCCCCTCAGACTCTCTCCCCGCCCTCTCCCCCTCACACTCTCTCCCCACCCTCTGCCCCTCACACTCTCTCCCCGCCCTCTCCCGTCACACTCTCTCCACACCCTCTCCCCTCACACTCTCTTCCCACCCTCTCCCCCTCACACACTCTCCCCCTCTCCACCTCACACTCTCTCCCCGCCCTCTCCCCCTCAAACCCTCTCCCCGCCTTATTCCCCTTACACTATCTTCCCACCCTCTGCCCTTACACTCTCTCCCTGCCCTCTCCCCCTTACACTTTCTCCCCACCCTATTCCCCTCACACTCTCTCCCTGAACTGTCCCCTTCACAGTCTCTCACTGCCCTCTCCCCCTCACACTCTCTCCCCATCCCCTCCCCCTCACACTCGTTCTCTCTCCCTCACACTTTCTCTCTCCCCACCGCACACTCACTCTCTCCCCTCCCCTCATGCTCACTCCTCACCCTTCTTACTCCCACCCCAACCTATTCCTCTGACACACTCTCCTCGCCCTCTCCTCCTCACACTCTCTCCCCACTCTCTACCTCACTCTCTCTCCCCAACTTCTCCCCCTCACACACTATCCCTGACCTCTCCCCCTCATGCTCTCTCCCCGCTCTCTCCCCTTACATTCTCGCCCCACCTCTCTATGTCACACTCACTCCCCACCCTCTACCCTCACACTCTCTCCCCACTCTCTACCCCTCACACTCTCTCACCACCCTCTCCCCCTCTCACTCTTGCCCCACCCTCTCCCCCTCACACTGTCTCCCCAACCTCGCCCCGTCACACTCTCGCCCCGCTCTCTCACCTTCATACACTCTCCCCACCCTCTCCTGCTCACAATCTGTCCCCACCCTCTACCGCTCACCCTCTCTCCCCACCCTCTCCCCCCACTCTCTCACCCCACCATCACACCCTCACAGTCTCTCCCTGCCCTACTCCCCTCACACTCTCTCCCTGCCCTCTCCCCCTCACACTCTCTCAATGGCCTCTCCCCCTCACACTCTCTCCCCACCCTCTCCCCCTCACACTCTCTCCCCACCCTATACACCTCACACTCTCTCCCCGCCCTCTCCCCCTCACACTACCTGCCCGCCCTCTCGCGCTCACCCTCTCTCCCCACCGTCTCCCCCACACACTCTCTCCCCGCCCTTACCCCCTCACACTCTCTCCCCGCCCTATTCCCTCACAATCTCAGCCCGCCCTCTCCCCCTCACACTCTCTCCCCACCCTCTCCCCCTCACACTCTCTCCCTGCCCTCTCCCCCTCACACTCTCTCCCCGCCCTATTCCCCTAACACTCTCACCCCACCCTCTCCCGTCACATTCTCACCCCGCCCTCTCCCCTCACACTCTCTCCTCACTCTCTCCCTCACTCGCTCCCCACCCTCTCCCCTCACACTCTCTCCACGCCCTATTCCCCTCACACTCGCTCCCCGCCCTCTCCCCTCACGCTCTCTCCCCACTCTCTCCCCCTCACACTCTCTCACCACCCTCTCCCCCTCACACTCTCACCCCACCCTCTCTCCCTCACACTCTCTCCCCCCCTCCACCTCACACTCTCTTCCCACCCCCTCCCCCTCACAGTCTCTCCCCGCCCTATTCCCCTCACACTATCTCCCCGCCCTCTCCCCTTTCACTCTCTCCCCACCCTCTCCGCTCACACTCTCTCCCCGCCCACTACCCCTCACACTCTCTCCCCACTCTCTCTCCTTACACTGGCTCCCCGCCCTCTCCCCCTCACTCTTTCCCCACCCTATTCCCCTCACACTCTCTCCCTGCCCTCTCCCCCTCACACTCTCTCCCTGCCCTCTCCCCCTCACACTCGCTCCCCACTCTCTCCCCCTCACACTCTCAGCCCGCCCTCTCCCGTCACATTCTCTCCCCACTTCTCCCGTCACACTCTCGCCCCACCCTCTCCCCTTCACACTCTCTAACCGCCCTCTCCCCATCACACTCTCTCCCCATGCTCTCCCCCTCATGCTCTCTCCCCGCCCTATACCCCTCAGACTCTCTCCCCGCCCTCTCCCCTCACACTCTCTGCCAACCCTCTCCCCCTCACACTCTCTCCCTGCCCTCACCCACTCACACTCTCTCCCCACCCTCTCCCCCTCACACTCTCTGCCTGCCCTCGCATCCTCACAATCTATCTCCACCCTCTCCCCCTCACACTCTCTCCCCGCCCTTTCCCCCTCACACTCTCTCCAGGCCCTCTCCCCCTCACACTCTCTCCCCGCCCTCTCCCCTCACACTCTCTCCCCACACTCTGCTCCTCACAATCTCTCCCCGCCCTCTCCCCCTCACACTCTCTCCCCGCCTTCTGTCCCTCACATTATCTGCCCGCCCTCTCCTGCTCACCCTCTCTCCCCACCCTCTCCCCCTCACACTCTCTCCCCGCCCTCTCCCCCTCACACTCTCTCCCCGCCCTTTTCCCCTAACACTCGCACCCCGCCCTCTCCCCCTCACACTCTCTCCCCGCTCTCTCACCTTCATACACTCTCCCCACCCTCTCCTGCTCACAATCTCTCCCCGCCCTCTCCCCCTCACACTCTCTCCCCGCCCTCTCGCCCTCACACTATCTGCCCGCCCTCTCCCGCTCACCCTCTCTCCCCACCCTCTCCCCCTCACACTCTCACCCTGCCATCACACCCTCACAGTCTCTCCCCGCCCTATTCCCCTCACACTCTCTCCCTGCCCTCTCCGCCACACATTCTCTCAACGCCCTCTCCCCCTCACACTCTCTCCCCGCCCTCTCCCCCTCACACTCTCTCCCCACTCTATACCCCTCACACTCTCTCCCCACCCTCTCCCCCTCACACTCTCTCCCCGCCCTCTGCCCCTCACACTCTCTCCCCACTCTATACCCCTCACACTCTCTCCCCACCCTCTGCCCCTCACACTCTCTCCCCGCCCTCTCCCGTCACACTCTCTCCACACCCTCTCCCCTCACACTCTCTTCCCGCCCTCTCCCCCTCACACTCTCTCCCCCCTCTCCACCTCACACTCTCTCCCCGCCCTCTCCCCCTCAAACCCTCTCCCCGCCTTATTCCCCTTACACTATCTTCTCACCCTCTGCCCTTACACTCTCTCCCTGCCCTCTCCCCCTTACACTCTCTCCCCACCCTATTCCCCTCACACTCTCTCCCTGAACTGTCCCCTTCACAGTCTCTCACTGCCCTCTCCCCCTCACACTCTCTCCCCATCCTCTCCCCCTCACACTCGTTCTCTCTCCCTCACACTTTCTCTCTCCCCACCGCACACTCACTCTCTCCCCTCCCCTCATGCTCACTCCTCACCCTTCTTACTCCCACCCGAACCTATTCCTCTGACACACTCTCCTCGCCCTCTCCTCCTCACACTCTCTCCCCACTCTCTACCTCACACTCTCTCCCCAACTTCTCCCCCTCACACTCTATCCCTGACCTCTCCCCCTCATGCTCTCTCCCGCTCTCTCCCCTCACATTCTCGCCCCACCTCTCTACGTCACACTCACTCCCCACCCTCTACCCTCACACTCTCTCCCCACTCTCTACCCCTCACACTCTCTCACCACCCTCTCACCCTCTCACTCTCGCCCCACCCTCTGCCCCTCACACTCTCTCCCCAACCTCTCCCCGTCACACTCTCGCCCCGCTCTCTCACCTTCATACACTCTCCCCGCCCTCTCCTGCTCACAATCTGTCCCCGCCCTCTACCGCTCACCCTCTCTCCCCACCCTCTCCCCCTCACTCTCTCACCCCACCATCACACCCTCACAGTCTCTCCCCGCCCTACTCCCCTCACATTCTCTCCCTGCCCTCTCCCCCTCACAGTCTCTCAATGGCCTCTCCCCCTCACACTCTCTCCCCGCCCTCTCCCACTCACACTCTCTCCCCACCCTATACCCCTCACACTCTCTCCCCGCCCTCTCCCCCTCACACTCTCTCCCCGCCCTCTCCCCCTCACACTTTCTACCCACCCTCTCCCCCTCACACTCTCTCCCCACCCTATTCCCCTCACACTCTCTCCCTGACCTGTCCCCCTCACACTCTCTCCCTGCCCTCTCCCCCTCACACTCTCTCCCCATCCTCTCCCCCTCACACTCATTCTCTCTCCCTCACACTTGCTCTCTCCCCACCGCACACTCACTCTCTCCCCTCCCCTCATGCTCACTCCTCACCCTTCTTACTCCCTCCCCAACCTATTCCTCTGACACACTCTCCTCGCCCTCTCCTCCTCACACTCTCTCCCCACTCTCTACCTCACACTCTCTCCCCACCTTCTCCCCCTCACACTCTATCCCTGACCTCTCCCCCTCATGCTCTCTCCCCGCGCTCTCCCCTCACATTCTCACCCCACTCTCTCCACGTCACACTCTCTCCCCACCCTCTACCCTCACACTCTCTCCCCACTCTCTCCCCCTCACACTCTCTCACCACCCTCTCCCCCTCACACTCTCGCCCCACCCTCTCCCCCTCAGACTCTCTCCCTGCCCTCTCGTCCTCACAATCTATCCCCGCCCTCTCCCCCTCACACTCTCTCCAGGCCCTCTCCCCCTCACACTCTCTCCCCGCCGTATCCCCTCACACTCTCTCCCCGCCCTCTCCTCCTCACAATCTCTCCCCGCCCTCTCCCCCTCACACTCTCTCCCCGCCCTCTCTCCCTCACACTATCTGCCCGCCCTCTCCTGCTCACCCTCTCTTCCCACCCTCGCCCCCTCACACTCTCTCCCCGCCCTATTCCCCTAACACTCTCATCCCGCCCTCTCCCATCACATTCTCTCCCCGCCCTCTCCCATCACACTCTCTCCACACCCTCTCCCCCTCACACTCTCTCCCCACCCTCTTCCCCTCACACTCTCTCCAGGCCCTCTCCCCATCACACTCTCTCTCCCCGCCCTCTCCCCCTCACACTCTCACCCGCTCGCTCTCTCCCGTCACACTTTCTCCCCTCCCTCTCCCGTCACACTCTCTCCCCACCCTCTTCCCCTCACACTCTCTCCCCGTCCTCTTCCCATCACACTCTCTCCCCGCCCTCTCCCCCTCACACTCTCTCCCCACCCTCTCCCCCTCAGACTCTCTCCCCACCCTCTACCCTCACACTCTCTCACCACCCTCTCCCCTCACACTCTCTCCCCGCCCTCTCCCCATCACTCTCTCCCCGCCCTCTCCCCCTCACACTCTCTCCCCGTCCTCTCCCCCTCATACTCTCTCCCTGCCCTCTCCCCCCAAACTCTCACCCCGCCCTCTCCCCCTCACACTCTCTCCCCGCCCTATTCCCCTCAACACGCTCTCCCTACCCTATTCCCCTCACACTCTCTCCCCGCCCTCTCCCCTTCATACTCTCTCCCCACCCTCTCCCCCTCACACTCTCTCCCCACCCTCTCCCCTTACACTCTCTCCCCACCCTCTTCCCTCACACTCTCTCCCCACCCTCTCCCCCTCACACTCTCTCCCCACTCTCTCCCCTTACCCTCTCTCCCTGCCCTCTCCCCTTCATACTCTCTCCCCGCCCTCTCCCCCTCACACTCTCTCCCCACTCTCACCCCTTACACTCTCTCCCCACCCTCTCCCCCTCACAATCTCTCACCCCTGTCTTCCATCAACTCCTCTGTGTGCCCCCAATCTTCCCTCCCACCTCATCTACTCTCCATCTCTCACACAGTCTCCAGTCACTCACCTACTCAGATGCCAGTGGGCCTTGCTACTACTGGCTTGTGCTCGCTCCAGCCTGCGTGGGCCCACTCCAGCTCTCATGCCCTGCCTTGAAATGCGTTGGCTCTGCTTTAGACACCCGGAACCTGCTCCCCGGCATCTCCACTCCCCGTTCTTCGCCCGTACCTACCGAGGTGAAGGCCCGCCATTCCTCTCGCCTTCCCCTCACCAGTAAATTAAAAAATAGGCCATCCAAGCAACACCCCATCCCCACCCCCACATGGCCCACTGCAGCTACTCCCATCTGAACTTACCTGTTGCTCTGATTTCCGCAAGTTGAACCCGAGAATTAAAACTTACCTGGCAATTGACTGATGAGGCTATCTGCATCCAATTCTTGAGAAACCAGCCTGTCATTGGATGACCACGCTCACAGCATTTTTCATAATTTTATCCAGACTGCCTTTGTCAGTTGAGTCCAACATCGCAGCAGGCCGGAAGTTGGACAAGTCTGCTCTAGACCAAGGTAGCCTCATAGGCTTTCAATGCTTGCTAAGTTTGTGGTAAACAGATCACCATGTTCCCACATAAGAAAATATAGTTGCAATATTAATAAAGCAAATGTGCAATCTTCAGAAAATAGTTTTGAAGTTTTAAACAATTAGCAATCAAGATTGATACACTCACTGCCAGAGCCAGGAGAACAGCTTCAAAAATGTTTGGCAATCCAATTGTTCCAAAAGGCAGGCATACAGTATACATTCTCAAAGGGCGGTGAAAATCTGTTAACTGGAGTGCCTGTTTCTGACAGTGTGCTCCAGTTTATTTAAATAAAAACAAATTTCTTCAAGACGAAACCATCTCTATTTTATTACAATTGATGTATTATGAAACTCAAGGAAGAAAATGAATCAACAAATCTCCATGTGTTGCCTTCTACATTTTAACTCTTACCTTGCCATTTTTGAACACAGCATTTAGACATTTATTAGACCTTTGGCTCATGGCCAACTTCCTGCAATTTCTCCTTCTACACCAATTGTGTTCTATCCCTTTCAATCCTCTTTAACAGATCTATTAAGATCAATGTGGAATACTTTGGTTGTTGCTGCACTGCCCAGCTTGCCAACATTGCACATGTCAACCCTCATTGGCAGCCATGCAGTACAGCCCATCACTCATGCACATCAATTTGCAAAAACTGCCAACTTCTAGCTAAACAAAACAAAGTTCTTCAGTTAGCATCCCCTGTGCCACTAGATTCCTAAGGAAACTTTCAAGAGTTATGTTTTTCCAAACATTAGATTGACAGACAGTAAATTCACCAGTAATGAAGTTTATAAACCAACTAACAGTTCAGATCTCTTTACAAAATCTATAATACTGCACCTGAAATGCTTTATAAAAACATTTTTAAAATTCCCATCTAGGGTGGAGGGAGTCAATGTCACAGTCTCTTCTCAGAGACCAATGAACCTATAGCAAAAGGCACCAGACGTAGAACTCGGGCCTTACAGCTGCTGAACGCTGGGCAGGAAGTCAAGAGGACTCATGGTCATATTAATGTAATGATATGTATTAGTCTGTTAGTTAGATTGATGTGTCTCCTTTATGCTTCTAGGAATTGGGCTGTAAATGTTAATTTTTGTCTTTCTAAGCATGTAATGTGTAAGTTATCATCTGTGTATATTTGTTTATTAGTTTCTAGTATTTGATTTGACCTTCTGTGTTGTTTACCAACATATTTATCTGTGTGCTATTGATCAGTGATTGTATATTTCTGTCAGTTGTGAATGCTATTCTGTGAAGCTTTGCTCCCCAATCATCTCCAATTTAATAATTTCCCATTGGTTGTTTACTATTTTATTTGCCATCTGTAATTGCACGCTTTTACTGCCATTTGTGTATGTTTGAATATAAATCAGAACTGGAATAAACCAGTTCAATTGGGTACTTGACTTCCATGTAGCACACTGTCTCTTTTGCTCTGCAAAGATATCACAGTCTGGTGATGAGGATAGGATACCAGATTCTCTAGCTGAATAAATTTGGTTGGAAAAGCTTTCACAAACCAGCAGAGGAACTGAGTTTTTTTGCTGAGAAATAGGCTTAAAAATCCAGTCGTGGAGAAAAGGGTACAAAGATGGCTGCATCAACAGGTATTATTGGATGACTGGGAGAGGATAGCCAGGAGGATCTTTTGGTGAGCATATGGAGCAGCTCAAGATGTTTTTAATTGCTAATAATATCCTTGATCATCCTGATAACGTAGCTGTTAATCAGGCAGTGGGGCAAAGGAAAATACACGCTGCTGTCAGACATTTTGTGTAAGCTTAAGCAGCACTACGGTTCTTTGGAGATTGCAGAAAGCTATTGATTTGAAACAAAGAATGAGTTGTCAAGTGAGGACGTTGGAGAGTTTATTTTGGCTTTGATAAAGCTGTCCATCCATTGTAACTTTGAAGAATTTCAAGAGAGAGCATTGCAGGACAGATTTGTGTGTTGTTTAAAAAGTAATCACATTTGCAGTAAGTTGCTGACATTGGCAAAGTTAACTTGTGACATAACTTGCTAAACAACATTGTCCATGGACATGGAGGAACATGACTTGAGAGAAGTCAGAGTTAGCAGCCGCCAATCATCTGCTGAAATAAATAAACTTTAGCTGAGTAAGCAGGAGACCCAATGACATCAATTAGCAGTAGCAAAGGTACAACAAAATCCTGTCACTGGTGCATAGGTCAACATTGGGCACAAAATTATGCCTTTCTGAAAGCAGCTGCAAGAAGGGTCATCTTGCCAAACATGTCTGAAGAACATAAACAGAGAAAACGCTGACTGGAGGAAACATTGCATATGGCTGTTGAACAGCACCAGGTTGATGAGGGGTTGGTTGAGACCCATACAATCTGAAACACAAGGATATCCAGTGGAAATTTGCAGGGCAGCATAGTCCCAGTAGCACTGGATGGAGCTCCGGTAAACATGGAGGTCAATATGGCTGCATCAGCTGGACAAGTCACGCATGAAATTACGAAGTTATGGGAGAGAGAAAAACCCCATAATGGGAAGTTGTTGGTGCCAGTCACGTTCAAGGAGCCATGTGCAAAATTGTCCACCATTGTGGTGAAGGGTGAAAAGCCAGCTTTGTTAGGAAGAAACTGGTTAATAGCACCTAAGTTAAACTGGTCTTGTTTTTTCACAATGCAAGACGACGTGATTGCCAAGTACCCTCGGGTGTTTAGTGAAACTGGCAAACTCATTCAAGAATGCAGGACCAGTTTATTGTAGGCCTCATCCAATATCTTATGCTCTGAAAGAGGAAGTAGAACAAGAACTGAAAAGACTTGAGCCTGAGAACATTATCTGTAAAGTAGAACAGAGTAATTGGGCTGTGCCCATAGTGATAGTACCAAAGTCAAATGGTAGTGTAAGAATTGTGGGAAGGTATATCAGGTACTGGAATGTTATCCACCCGAAACTTTGCCAAATGTGGAGAAACTATTCATAATGTTGTCAGGAGGCCAGGTTTTTTCAAATTTAGAACTGACAATTGCATATCTGCAACTTGAGTTAGACGATGGCCGGAACTTCCTGGCCCCATTGACTTGGGTGTCATGGTGGGGGGTGGGGGAGACA
Organism: Isurus oxyrinchus; assembly: GCA_026770705.1. Classification (NCBI taxonomy): domain Eukaryota; kingdom Metazoa; phylum Chordata; class Chondrichthyes; order Lamniformes; family Lamnidae; genus Isurus; species Isurus oxyrinchus. The sequence goes on along the minus strand of JANJGN010000019.1, from coordinate 75,538,275 downwards.
ATGTGGCAAGAAGGCCAAAAATCAGTTTCGAGCCAAGTGAAAATACAGCAAAATCATCCAATGGTGTCTGCCATGGCAGTATGCGAATCCTGCTGGAGGCCAACATGAACCTGATTTACATCCCGGTAATGGGATACAAAGTACAGCTCAACCAGGTTCGTCCCCCCACGTCATGTTTACCGCTATGCCAGCGGAAAGCACGCTGACCCAGAAATGTCTGTACAAGTGTGATGTGCAAAAGTCAGGGCTTACCATTACAGCCTTGTTCAGATCATGGACATCCAAGGAGAAGATGATGCTGGAGCCCTACAGCTACAGGACCCTGGAGGAACAAATGCATCACACGCTGGGTGGATTCCCACAGACATGGCTCCATTGTGAAGCAGCTCAAGGAAGGTGGGAGGTTTCCCATGGGGGATGAGGTTGAGTGAGGTGGGGGGGGGGGGGGGGGTGGTGGCGAACAAAGGTGATGGGGGAAGGCTGAGGTTGGAGGCAGGAGACAAAGGTGTTGGGGGGGTTGAGGAGGGAATATGGGGGGAGGAAGGTGTAATGGGGAGGTAGGTGTAAGGGAGTGAGTTCGGAGGCAGGAAGGTGTTTAGAGGGGGGAGGAGTGGAGGAGGAGGTTTCCAGGGGTGAGGGGGGGAGGAATGAGTTCAGAGGGGGAAGATGTCCTGGGGGAGGAGGGAAATTGGAGCGGGGAGGAGTTCGGAAGGGGGAGGAGGGAGTTCGGAAGGGGGAAGGTGTCCAGGGGGAGGATGAAATAAGAATACAGGAGGGAGTAAGTGGGGGGTGGTGGGGCAAGTCCAGGTGAATGTGCAAAGGAGGGGTCTGTGGAGTCAATGACTGCCTCTGGGGGGCGAACTGAGGGTGGACATGGTAGGGGGGAATAGTGAGTATGAGAGGGGGTAGAGGGACCCAAAAGGGTGGGATGGTGAGTGGTAGTAGTGGTAGAAGGGGTGGCTAGGGTGGTTGGTGGGGACTTGGAAGCAGACACGGACCCTGGAGTGAGGAGGAGGAGGATTTCAGGGAGGTCAATGTGAATGGGGATGGGATTGTCAGGAAGGTAGGGAATGTGTATGTTCACCTGGGCATCCTGGAAAGATAAGGATTTGGGCTGGTAGATGAAAGTGGGGAGGTAGCAGGTGATGCCGGGGGGGTCGACAGTGATGGGGGAAAGGAAATGAGTGACTGGGTGAGTGGAAAGGATGGGTTAGCAGATCAGAAATTTAACTACGACCATGGCTGTCAAAATCGAAAGCCTCGTGTTGGGCAGACAAAGGTGCTGCATGGGAGTGCTATCAGTGGGTGGGCGGAGATGCAGATCAGCTCAGATGGACAACTGAAAGGGAACCCTAGCAGGCAGCATTGAAAATGCTCGGGACATTGAGATGAGTGAGATGGGAAGAATCTGCATGTGTGGGAGAGTGCTTGCACAAGGCTCCAAAAGGCCCTGCCACACACGTGCTTCTCACTCCAGAATCACTCATGGTCCAGCTGCGTGCAGTTGAACTGCTAGTGGAGGGGATGCAGTGGGAGGATTCGCAAAGCCTGTCCAATGAAGCTTAAAGACGACATTACACATTATTCAGTGAAAGGGAATATATTTTCAGATTATACAGTGATAAAATGTGTTCACTCATGCAATCGCATGTGATCAGGCCTTCTTAACTTTTCTAGGACTACCCTGACATTCGCAGCAGGGGTGGAGACAGCCTGTGCAATGGTCAGCTTGTTGCCTCTGATGATTTCAGCATGCGTCCTCTGGAGAGTCAAGGCCTTGGGGTCCCCAGCTTGCTTTGGCTGTCCTCTTGTGGGCTAGCTGCTCCCTTTGCAGTGACAAAGGACAAGGTTGAGGGGATGACAGACAAAGGAGCTCAGAGGAAGTGGACAGCCTCTGAGATTCAGCCCATTGTGTCCACGCCGGTCAACAAAAATCTGACTACACTAATCCCATTTTCCAGTGCTTGGCCCATAGCCCTGGAGGTTATGGCAATACAAGTGAATATCTAAATACTTCTTAAATGTTACAAGAGTTTCTGATTCAACCACCTTTTCAGGTAGTGATTCTCCTCAGCTCCCCTCTTAGCCTTTTACTCTTACCTTAAATCTATGTCCCCTGGTTATTGACCCATCCACTAAAGGAAAAAAGTGCCTTCCCATCCACCCTATCAATGTCCCTCATAATCTTATACACCTCTATCAGGTCCCTTCTCAACCTTCGCTGCTCCAAGGAAAACAACCCAGCCTATCCAATCTTTCCTCATATATCAGACTCTCCAGCCCAGGCAACATCTTGGTAAGTCTCCTCTGCACCCTCCCCAGTGCAATTACATCCTTTGTAGAATGTGGTGACCAGAATTGTACGCAGTACTCCAGTTGTGGCCTAACCAGTGTTTTATACAGTTCCAGCATAACCTCCCTGCTCTTATATTCTATGCCTCAGTTAATAAAGGCAAGTATCCCATATTCCTTCTTAACCACCTTATCTACCTGCCCTGCTACCTTCAGGGATCTGTGAATATGCACACCAAGGTTCAACACTTTCCAGGGTCCTACCATTCATAGTGTAATCCCTTACCTTGTCAGCCCTCCCCAAGTGCATTACCTCACATTTTTCCAGGTTGAATTCCATTTCCACTGCTCTGCCCACCTGACCAGTCCATTGATATCCTCCTGCAGTTTACGGCTTTCCTCCTCACTATTTACCATCCTACCAATTTTTGTGTCATCCGTGAACTTCTTGATAATACCCCCTACATTTAAGTCTAAATCATTTATGTACACCATAAACAGCAAGGGCCCCAGAACCAAGCCCTGCGGAACCACACTGGAAACAGACTTCCAGTCACAGAAACATCTCTCTACCATCATCCTCTGCTTCCTGCCTCTCAGCCAATTTTGGATCCAACGTGCCACTTTCCCTTGGATCCCATGGGCTCTTACTTTCTTGACCACTCTGCCATGAGGGACCTTATCAAAAGCCTTGCTAAAGTCCATGTGGACCACATTAAATGCATTACCCTTATCAACACTTCTGGTTACCTCCTCAAAAAATTCGATCAAATTTGTCAAACATGACCTTCCCTTAACAAATCCATGCTGACTATCCCTGATAGTGCAGATATATTCTGTCCCTTAGAATTATTTCTAGTAACTTCCCCACCACCAAGGTTAGACTGACTGGCCTGTAATTTCCTGGCCTATCCCATCCTCCCTTTTTTAATAATGGGACAGTGTTAGCAGCTCTCCAGTACTCTGACACCTTACCTGTGGGGATTTGAAAATTATTGCCAGGGTTCCTGATATCTTGCCTCCCTCAATAGCCTGGGATACATCTCATCCAGGCCTGCGGATTCATCCACTTTTTTAAGGTCGCTAAACCCACTAGTACCTTGTCTCTCTATGTTAATTTCCTCTACTATTCCACAGTCCTCCACCCTGATGTCTATACCTGTGTCATCCTTTTCCATTGTGAAGACCAACGCAAAGTATTCATTGAGGATTGTACCCACATCTTCCAGGCCCACATTCAGATTATCTCTATGGTCCTTAATTGGCCCTGTTCTTTCCCTAGTTATTCTTTTGCTGTTTATATATTTTTAATAACCCTTTAGGTTTTCCTTTGGTCTACCCACCAATGCTTTCTCTTAGCTTTCCTAATTTCCTTTTTCCTAGAGTCCTGGGGAGCTTGGCTGAATTATCTTCTTCTGTTGTGGACATGTGTCCTTGATGTGACCACAGATGGAGCTGAGGGACTGATTAGCTGAGGGCGTCAGTCACTTCGCAGAGCTTCCTGTGAACAAGAGTAGAGATAAATAGTTGTTTGGTAGTACAGGACTTTAGAATTGCTGAGAAAAGGCATTTTGTCAAAGCTTTTCATCTTGCACTCATCAAGACAATTGCAAGAATACCAAAGTTAGGGGAAGCAACAACTTTATACTGTATGAGAAGAGAGTGCTGATTGGCTTGCAAGTAGACTCTGATTGGTAAAGGCGCTGCCATGGAGAATGCACCAGTTAATGATGACTGACAGTTAACTGCCAAGTATTGTTTGAAATTTAAACAGGAAGCTTGACTCTGATTGGTCAAGGGTTTGCCCTGAGAAATGAACCAGCAAATGGCTATCACTTATTTTGTTTAGCTGAACAGGCGCAGTGTGTTCTTACTGTCTGCAAAGAATAGGGCCCTGTGTATTAAAGCAGAGATAATTAGTGCATGGCAGCAGAGTCAAACACAGGAGAGAGACAGCATTCACAGTTGCATTGAGAGAGGGATGATGTGGTGCAGGACCCTCACATGGGTGTTCACTGCTGACCTCACCGTTGCCACAGGCAGGGTCCACATCCTCACCAGTCAGCGCAATGGCACGCTTCTCAAAGTGGAGTGAGGGGCCTAATGTAGACCTCTCCCTGCTGATGTGAGCCAGCTTCTCCTGCATGGAGACAGATGGAGTGAGTCTGAGCAGGACGCATGGCACTGCATGGAATGTTTGTGTGGTGAGCAGAGCCATGGATGGGATGAGGGCATGAGCTACAGAGGATATGAACCTGTTGGAGATATGAGGGTGTGTGTGATAGTTAGTGGTGTTGTCCCTTGAGGTGTGAGAGGGTGAGAGTGATTGACCTACCCTCACAGAATACCATCCTTTCCCGGAACTGAATGGCTGACCTCCTCTGTGTTCTGATCACACTGACCACCACTGCCACTGCTTCCCAGGCCAGATTGATGACTCTGGTGGACCTACTGTGGCCAGAGCAAGGGGAGAGGACATTGCGACGGCTTTCCACTGCATCTAGCAGGCACCCCAGAGAGGTGTCACTAAATTTGGGGGCTACTCTCTTCTTTGCTTTTGGGGCGATATATGGCCTGGAACAGCCTGGTCTGAAGAGATGAAGTGGGCTGCGCTCAGGTGCACTTTAAATATGGCGTCCAGAGCAAGGAAGTGTTGAGGTCATGGCCTGGCAGATGCATTATTATTGAGGTGGGACACGCTAGGAATGGAAAAATGTAGCATGAAAATCTGCTATTGTGACCGGCGGGTAAAGCAACTATTTTTTACACCCGCTACTGCACTTCGTGCAAATCTGGGCCAATTCCACCTGATGAATCTAAGTCATATTTGACTATTAATACTCACATGGGTCTATTTCAGTTCCATACATTGCCATTTGGTGTTCCGTCAAGCCCCCAGAATTTTCCAAGGGGTGATGAACCAAATTTTGCAAGGAATTCAGGGAGTCGTCTGCTATTTGGATCACATACTTATTTTAGCTCCAAACAGGCAGACCCATGATGACAGGCTGAATAAGGTACTCCAACATTTGGAAAAGCATGGAGTTCGGGCAAAAACACACAAATCTGAAAGGTTTCAGGACTCAGTAGAGTATTTGGGTCACATGGTCAATAAAGGTGTGTTACATCCTACCAAGAGTAAGGTTCAAGCCATAAGAAGTGCACCACATCCACAAAATATCTCTGAGCTCAGATCTATCTTTGGGATTAGTGAATTACTACGGTAAATTCATACCAAATTTTGCAACATTATTGCATCCATTGAATGAACTTTTGAGGAAGGGTGTTCTGTTGTCCAACTATGTAACTCAGTTTTGTCCAGAAGTATTTGTAAAATTCATGAAAATGAACATGAAAGTGAAAAACACATTAGAATTCCACCGTATCATCCAGCTTCAAGTGGAGCAGCAGAGTGCATGGTACAATTTGTTAAGCATGCATTTGTTAAGAAAATGCTAGATACAAATTGGAAGAAACATCAGTTGTCATTGAATCACAAACCAGAGAATTTTATGTTTATTTAATCGTAACACACCTCACACCACCACTGGCAGGATGCCGGCTGAATTGTTTTTTTGAAGACAGCCTAGAAAGAGGTTTTCACTGCTGAAGCCACATTTAGCAGAGTCAATAGAAGGCAAATAATCCACGCAGAGAATCATGGTAGGGGTAGAGCAGGAGAAAGATGTCTAAAATTGAACCAGAAGGTTAGAATGAAAGAACATCTTCATAAGTGTTTGAAGTGACTACCAGGAAGAGATGTGAAAATATGTTGTCTTGCACATATTTGGTCAAGATGTTTGATAGTGGAAAGGCTAGATCAAAATCCTGGAACTCCCTTCCTAACAGCATCATGGGTGTACTTACTCCACAAGTAAAGAGTGCAAAGGTTCAAAAAGGCAGCTCACCACCACCTTCTCAAGGGCAATTAGAGATGGGCAATAAATGCTGGCCCAGCCAGTGACGCCCACATCCCATGAGTGAATAATAAAAAAAAACAGGTTAGGATTGATGGGAAGGAGCAAGAATGCAGTGGGGCATAAAGCAGGAGAGAGTGAAATTTCACTGCGAGAGCAGCAGGAAGGAACGAGAGCACAGCAGGGCATAAAGCAGCACATGCGAGAGTAAGAGTCTGCTTTTTAATTTAGGCCCTACCTGCTCATAACCCCTAAGCAGAACCCTTTCCTAGTCTTACTTATGTCATTGGTACATGGACCATGACAACTGGATCCTGCCCATCCCACTGCAAGTTCCTCTCCTGCCCTGACAGACACCCAAATCCTGGCACAGGGCAGGCAACAACACAGCCTTCTGGACCCTTGCTCTCGGTTGCAGAGAACTGTGTCTATCCCCCTGATTATACTGTCCCCTAGTACCACTACATTCCTATTTACTCCCCCCACTTGCATTGCTTCCTGTACCACAGTGCCATGGTCAGTTTGCTCATCCACCTTGCCACCCCCCCCAGTCTCCTCATTATGCATTCATCTCTCTAATCTTATTTACCATATTCCAATTTGCTCATGGTTCAGGTAATAATTCAATAGTTGGTGAATTTTCTTCCTTTCTTCCTTCTCACCAAACTAGGTGAGTGCAACTTTCTATTACTTTATCTGGGTACATTATTATCTAATTGACTAATTAAATAAATAAGTTTGGACAGAAATGGTAGGGCTGGTGGTGTGCTGTGACTGCAGCATGTGGGAAGTCTGTGCAATGTACTGCAATCCCAGGCAACCATGTCTCCAATAAATGTCTGCAGCTGTGCAACTTAGGCTGAGAGTTGCCTAGCTGGAGTCTGAGTTGCGGACATTGCAGGGCATCAAGGAGGAGAATTTACCTGGACACTTTATTCCAGGAGATAGTCACACTCCTTAGGTTAGGCAGAACTTTAGATTTGGTCAATGCTAAGGCACAGGAGGGTGTGACTGCAAGTCAGGTAGATATGGGGAGCCAACATGACGTGACTGATGAAGGACCCTCAGCCTCTGGCTTTGTTCAGCAGATACGAGATGTTTGCTACTTGTGTGAGGTGAAGGACTGCAAGGTGGAAGAGCAGACTGGCCATGGCACCCTGGTGAAAGATGTAATTCAAGTGGGGGGAGCAAAGAGGAATGTGGTATTGATAGGAGACATTGTAGTCAAGGGGACAGATACATCGTTCCCTGCAGCCACGGCCAGCAGCTTAGAAGGTTGTGTAGCCTGCCTGATGCCAGCATTAAGGACATCTCCTCACAACTGGAGAGGATCTTGAAGTAGGAGGGGCGGATCCAGTTATTGTGCTCCATGTGTGGGAACCAATGACATAAGTAGAACTAGGAATGATGTTCTGTGAACAGAATGTGAGGTGTTAGGGTCCAAATTAAAAAGCAAAACATCAAAGGTGATCATCTCTGGATTGTTACCTGAGCCATGCACCAATTGGCATAGGGTCAAGCAAATTACAGAATTAAACACGTGGTTCAGAAAGTGGCAAAGGGCACTGGCATCAGTACTCAGAGAAGAGTGAGCTATTCTGTTGAGATGAGCGCCACTTGAACAGGGCTGGGACCAGTATCCTGGCCATTCGTATAACTGGGGCTGTGGACAGGGCTTTAAACTAACAGGGAGGTAGGGGGGAGAGTTCGGGTGAAGGGAAATTCAGAGAACCAAAGAGAAAGGTCAAGGCATCAGAACAGTGTGGGTAACGACACTGTGGGACAGGTGGTACAGAGAGTTAAACGAAAATTGAACATCAGTGTGTATTGCATAGAATAGAAATAAAGAAATTAAATTAAAGTTTCTTTATCTGCATGCATGACACATCTTCAATGAGATAGATGAACTAGTGGCACAAATCGAGGTAAATGATTTAGATCTACTCACCATTACTGAGACATAATTTTGAGGTTATCAAAGGTGAAAAATAAATATTCCACAGTACACGATGGCCAGAGTTTTAAGCTCCCCCACTGGTGGGTTTTTAGGAGAGAAATGTAAAATTGAAGGGATGGGATTCCCTCCGGGTTCCTGCTCGCCTCGACCACATGACGATTTTATGCTGGGGTGGGCAAGGCCTTAGATGGGAAACCTGTCCTTGTCCCAGTTGAGGCCCATAAGTTGCCAGTGGCCTCCAGATGTCCCTCACCTTCCGCCTCTCCCCTGAGACTCCGATCACTCCTTTTGCATCCTCCCAGGCCTTACCAGTCCTCCCCACCCTGGGACCCCTTGAACTTACCTGGGTCCTAGGCCTCTTACTGCATTTCTTCTTCTGTCCACTGCAGCGCTGTCGCTGCAGGGACTGGAGAGCTGCTGGGCAATCAGATTTGCTGGCAGCTCTCCAAGGTGGGGCTTCCACCCTCATTTCAGCGTGAAATGGCTGCGGGGCACTCGGAGTCGGCAGTGATGTATTCCCCGCCAACTCTTTGGATGGTGGAAAGCGAGACCCTGCCATCCAAAAAATTCAGGCCAATAGTTTGGAGAGACAGACAGAATGACAAAGGAGGAAGGGTAGCCCTGATAGTAAAAGATGGCATAAGGACACCAGTGAGAAAGGATCTGACCTCAGAGATCATGAAGTAGAATCCATATGGGTGGATATTAGGAAAAGCAAGAGTCAGGAAACACTGGTGGGAGTAGTTTCTAGGCCCCCTAACAGTAGCTATACCATTGGGCCAAGCATTAAACAAGAAATTATTGGAGTTTGTAATAAAGGGAATATAATAATTGTGGAGGACTTTAATCTTCATGTAGACAGACAACCTAATTGGCAAGAGTGGTGTGGAACATGAGTTTGTAGAATATTTTTGTGGTAGTTTATTGGTGCAATACATTGTTCAACTGACTAGGGACAAAGCTATCTTAAATCTAGAACAAAAACTGAATTACCTGGAAAAATTCAGCAGGTCTGGCAGCATCGGCGGAGAAGAAAAGAGTTGACGTTTCGAGTCCTCATGACCCAGAACTGTTGAAGGGTCATGAGGACTCAAAACGTCAACTCTTTTCTTCTCCGCCGATGCTGCCAGACCTGCTGAGTTTTTCCAGGTAATTCTGCTTTTGTTTTGGATTTCCAGCATCCGCAGTTTTTTTGTTTTTATATCTTAAATCTAGTATTGTGTAATGAAGCAGGATCAATTAGTAATGTTGTGGTAAAAGATCCACCAGGAAACAGTGATCTATTCTAAATAGTGATCTGAAATACTGCTAAATTCTATGCTAAGTTTGAAAGTGACACACTCCAATTGCAAATAAGAATCTTAGACTTAAATAAAGCCAATTACGTAGATATGAGGGGAGAACTGGTTAATTGTGTAAATAGACTAAAAGGTATGGAGGTAAATGAACAGTAGGAAATATTTAAAGAAACAATTCTAAATGCTCAACAAAAATGCATTCTCATTGAAAAACAAAAACTCTGCAAGAAAGACCCATCGATGACCCCCTCTGAAAGTTTAGGATAGTATTAGATTAAAAGAAGAGACTTATAATGTTGCAAAAGACAGTAGCAAGTCTGACGTTTGGGGGTGTTTTAGAAACCAGCAGGGGGTTACCAAGATGCTAAAAAGGGAAAAAATGGAATATGAAAGTAAATTATCCAGAAATATAAAACAGATTGTAAGAGCTTTGATAAGTTTATAAAAAGAGTGTAGCTAAAGTAAACGTGGGTCCCTTAGAAGCTGAGACAGGAAAAATTATCATGGGGAATGAGGAAACAGCAGAGGCTGTGTGTGTCTTTAAACAAGTTTCATATCTGAAGTAGATGGTAACCTAGGGGCTAAAAAGAGCCAGCTAATTAAGGAAGTTAGTATCAACAGAGAAAAAGTATTGGAGAACTTGAGGGACTAAAATCTGACAAACGCCTGGGACCTGATGGCCTAAACTCTAGGGTTGTAAGAGAGATAGCTGCAGAGATAATGGTTGTGCCAGCTATGATTTTCCAAAATTCCTTAGATTCAGGAACAGTTCCATTTGAGTGGAAGTTTGCAAATGTTATACCTCTTTTCAAGAAAGGAGGGAGTGAAAAATACACTGAACTACAGGCCAGTTAGCCTGATATCAGTGGTTTGGAAAATGTTGGAATCTATTTAGGAAGTCTTAACAATGCACTTAGGAAAGCATAGTATGATTAGGACAAGTCAACATGGTTTTACTAAAGGGAAACATACAAGATCCTGAGGGGACTTGACAGGGTGGATGTGGACAGCGTGTTTCCCTCTTGTTGTAGAATCTAGAACTAGGAGGTCACTGTTTAAAAGTAAGGGGTCGCCCATTTAAAACGGAGATGAGGCGAAATTTTTTCTCTCAGAGGGTCTGAGTCTTTGGAACTCTCTTCCTGAAAAGGCAATGGAAGCAAAGTCTTTGAATGTTTTTAAGGCAGAGGTGGATAGATTCTTGGTAAGCACGGGGGTAAAAGGTTATAGGGAGTCGGCAAGATACAGATTTGAGTTTACTATCAGATCAGCCATGATCTTATTGAATGGCAGAGCAGGCTCAAGGGGCCAAATGTCCTTCACCTGCTTATTGTTCGCATGTTCGTATTGCTTCCACTGGTGGGGAGTCTGAAACACAGGGGTGTAGTCTCAGGATAAAGGGCCAATTATTTAGAACTGAAAAGAGAAGAAATTACTTCACTCAAAGAGTTGTGAATCTTTGGAATTCTTTGCACCAGATGGTTGTGGATGCTCCAATATTGAATACATTTAAGGCTGGAATAGACAGATTTTTGGTTGCTCAGGGGATTAAGGGATATGGGGGAGTTAGCAGGAAAATGAAGTTGAAGCCCAGGATCAGCCATGACCATATTGAGTGGTGGAGCAGGATCAATGGGACATATGGTCCACTTCTGCACCTGTTTCTTTTGCTCTTGTGTTCTTCTACAAGTATATAAAAATGAAAAGAGTAGTGACAATGAGTGTTGGTCCCTTAGGAGGAGACTGGGTAATAAATAATAGGAAACAAAGAAATGGCACAGACTTTGAACAAATGTGTTATATCTGTCCTCACAGTCAAAGACACAAAAAACATTCCAAGAAGAGTAGAAAAACAGCACTCAAAAGGAAAGGAGGAGCTCAAAACAATCACGACCATGCAAAGATGTTCTTGGAGAACTATTGGGACTCCCCTGGAACTGATAGCCTGCATCCTAGTGTCTTAAAGGAAGTGGCTGCAGAGATAGGGAATGAATTGGTTGTGATCTTCCAAAATTTCCTCATTCCTAGAAAATTCCCAGTGGATTAGAAAACTGTAAATTTAACACCACTATTCAAGAAAGAACAGCAACAGAAAGCAGGAAACTATAGGCCAATTAGTCAGGCATCTGTTGCTGGGAAAGTGCTAGAATCTATCATTAAGGAGGTTGTAGCAGGACATTTAGAAAAGCGCAATAGAATCATAATATAATCAGGCAGGGTCAACATAATTTTGTGAAAGGGAAATTGTGTTTGACAAATTTATTAGGACTCTTTGAGGATGTAACAAGCAGGGTTGATAAGAGGGAACAAGTAGCTACAGTGTATTTGGATTTCCAAAAGGCATTTGATAAGAGCTCATGGTGTTGGGCGTGATATATTAGCCTGATTAGAGGGCTGATTAACTAACAGAATCAGGATAAATGGGTCGTTTTCCGGTTGGCAAATTGTAACTAGGGGAGTGCTGCAGGGATCAATATTAGGGCCTCAACTATTTATGAATTATATGAATGACATGGATGAAGGGACCGACTGTATTTTAACCAACTTTGCTGAAGATACAATGATAGGTAGGTAAGCAAGTTGCTTGGAGGATACAAAGGGCTGGATTTTCATCCTAGAGCTGGGGAGTGGGAGTCAGGAAATTTCCCTCCAGGCCTGCCCACCTCAGGAAAAAGTGCTAATGAAGACAGGATTTTCATTCTTGGGGAGTGGGGTGACAGGTGCTAACTGGAGTTGGGCCTGCCGCCCCCAGAAAGAACTCAGAGCCAGCCACACGGGCTATCAAGTACTGAGGCAGACTGTTTAAAAGGCCCAACTTGGTGCTCTTGGACTTTGTCCTACTTATAATAATAAGAGAAAAACAAAGAACAACCCTTTAGCCCTCACAGCCCCACATCTATCACACAATCCCCAAGCCTCACCCATTTTAACTCATACCACCTCATGCTCCCCACCCACCCCCTTGGCCCCTCATACCCTCCATGCCAAGCTATAACACCCAGCCCTCATGGCCCCTCATACCCTCCATGCCAAGCCATGCCACCTATCTCCATGGCTCCTCTTACTCTCCATGCCAAGCTATGGCACGTCCATGCTAATTCACTCAACATACATACTGTACAGAACCAACAAACCCTATAAGATGTGTGGAAAGATTTCAAAAAATGTCATTCATTCATTACTTTCTACTTTCTTTAAAAAAAACTTCTTCCATTGCAGCTCCATAAAAGTGTCAATTATCCAGACACTTTAAAGTATCAATAGTTAAATCTGCAAGCACTTGACACCTCTATCTTATGTAAACATTGTGCAATTGGTTGAATAGAACAGTGAGCAAGAGCTGTTAAACAAGCAATATTATCCCTGGGGTGCACTGTTTCAACAGTCTCATGGATGTCTAGGTTCTCAACTAACCGTAGTTTGGCATGGAGTGTGTGAGGGGCCATGGAGGGTAGATAGAGGGGCACAGCTTGGCATGGGAAGGCATGACTGATACCCTTGAACTTAGCTTTCAAAAGATTTCCTCAACCAGGCTATGGTTCACCACACCTCTGAGGGGCATGAACCACAAGTCCTTTAAAAGCTGGCCCAACTCCATGAAAATTGTGCGGCACAAGGAGATGCTTATCCCTGCAATGGAACTAATCAGGTCGGGTACGGTGAAAATTAGGGGTGTCAGTTGTGAGGTCAGGAATCCTGGAATTGGGTCCTGGCCGCTTTTTTTTCACCTCTATGGAGTCTCCCTGACTCCATGAAAATCCATAGAGTCATAGAGGTCTACAGCCCAGAAAAAGCCCTTCAGCCCATCGAGTCTGTACTGGTCAAACAAGTACCTAACTAATCCCATTTCCAGCACTAGGCTCATAGCCTTGTATGCCATGGCATCGCAAGTGCACATCCAAATACTTCTTAAATGTTCTGATGGTTTCTGCCTCTACCACCCTTTCAGGCAGTGACTTCCAGATTCTCACCACACTCTAGGTGAAAAAATTCTACCACACGTCCCCTCCAAACCTCCTTCCCCTTACCTTAAATCTATGCCCCCTGGTTATTGATCCCTCCATCGAGGGGAAAAGTTCCTTTCTGTCTACCCTATGTATGCCCTTCATAATTTTATACACCTCAATCATGTCCCCCTTCAATCTCCTCTGCTCCAGGGAAAATAACCCCAGTCTATCCAAACTCTCCGCATAACTAAAACTCTCCAGCCCAGGCAACATCCTGGTAAATCTCCTCTGCATTCTCTCTAGTGCAATCACAACCTTCCTATAATGCGGATTCCAGAACTGCATGCAATACTCTATGGCTGCGGCATGACTAGCATTTTATACAGTTCCAGCACAAACTCCCTGCACTTATATTCCGTGCCTCAGCTAATAAAGGCAAGTGTCCCATATGCCTTCTTAACCACCTTATCTACCTGTCCCGCTACCTTAAGGGACCAGTGGACATGCACACCAAGGTCCCTTTGATCCTCGGTACTTCCCAAGGTCTTACTATTCATCGTGTATTCCCGTGCCTTGTTTGTCCTGCCCAAGTGCATCACCTCACACGTATCCAGATTAAATTCCATTTGCCACTGATCAGCCCATTTGACCAGCCCATCTATATCCCCCTGTAATCTAAAGCTAAACTCCTCACTATTTACCACCCCACCAATTTTCGTGTCATCCACAAATTTGCTGATCAACCCTCCTACATACAAGTCTAAATCATTGATATATACCACAAGCAGCAAGGGACACAACACCGATCCCTGTGGAACCCCACTGGACACAAGCATCCAGTCACAAAAACGCCCCTCGACCATCACCCTCTGCTTCCTATCACTCAGCCAATTCTGGATCCACTTTGCCAAATTGCCTTGGATCCCATGGGCTCTTACAGAAAGGAACTTTTCTCCTCGATGGAGGGATCAATAACCAGGGGGCATAGATTTAAGGTAAGGGGAAGGAGGTTTAGAAGGGACGTGTGGTAGAATTTTTTCACCTAGAGTGTGGTGAGAATCTGGAAGTCACTGCCTGAAAGGGTGGTAGAGGCAGAAACCATCATAACATTTAAGAAGTATTTGGATGTGCACTTGCGATGCCATGGCATACAAGGCTATGAGCCTAGTGCTGGAAAATGGGATTAGTTAGGTACATGCGGGACCCTATCAAAAGCCTTGCTGAAGTCCAAGTAGACTTCATCAAATGCATTGCCCTCATCTACACACCTGGCCACTTCTTTGAAAAAATCAATCAAATTGTCAGACATGACCTCCCCCTAACAAAACCATGCTGACCGTCCTTGATTAATCCCTGCCTCATCAAGTGTAGATTAATTCTGTCCCTTAGAATTGCTTCCAATAGTTTCCCCTAACTGAGGTTAGGCTGACTGGCCTGTAGTTCCTTGGTTTATTTCTCCCTCCCGTCTTGAATAATGGTACCACATTGGGTTTCCTCCAATCTGGCACCTCTCCTGTGGCCAGAGAGGTATTGAAAATTATTGACAGCACTCCTGCTATCTCCTCCCTTGCCTCACTCAACAACCTGGGATACATTTCATCCAGGCCTGGAGATTTATCTACTTTTAAGCCTGCCAAACCACTTAGAACCTCCCCCTTATCTATGCTAATTTCTTTAATTATATCACAGTCCTTCTGCCTGATTTCCATACCCATGTCGTCTCTCACACTTGTGAACACTGACACAGAGTATTCATTTAGAACTCTACCTACGTCTTCTGGCTCCACACACAGATTACCACTATGGCACTTATGGCCCTACTCATTCCCTAGTTATCTTCTTACTCTTAATGTACTTGTAAAATAACTTTGGATTTTCCTTTATTTTACCTGTCAATGTTTTTTAGTGCCCCTTTTTTGCTCTCCTAATCTCCTTTTTAAGTTGTCCCCTCCACATATTCTATCCTCCTCTAGGGCTTCCGCTGTTTTGAGCCCTCAGTATCTGCCATAAGACTCCCCTTTTCTTTTTATCCAATCCTGCATATCCTTCGACATCCAGGTTGCCTGGATATGTTTGTCCCACCCTTTACCTTTACTGAAATATGTTGGCCCTGTTCTCTCTCTATTTCCTTCTTGAATGAGTCCCACCACTCTGACGCAGATTTACCTAAAAGTAGCTGCTCCCAGTCCACTCTGGCCAAATCATATCTGATCTTATTAAAATCGGCCTTCCCCCGATTTAGAACGCTGATTTCTAGCCCATCTTTATCCTTTTCCAACCTTGGATCTAATGGAGTTATGATCACTATCTGCAAAATGGTCCCCCACTGATACCTCTACCACTTGCCCGGCTTCATTCCCTAAAATTAAGTCAAGGACCTTCTACGTACGGGCTTAAAAAGCTCTCCTGGATGCATTTTAAGAATTCTGCTCCCTCTAAACCTATCACACAATGACTAACCCAGTTAATGTTGAGAAAGTGGAAACCCCCCACTATTACTACCCTATTATTTTTATACTTCTCTGAAATTCACCTATATATCTGCTCTCCTATTTCTCTCTGATTGTTTGGGGGCCCATAGTACACTCCCAGCAATGTGATTGCTCCTTTTTTGTTTTTAAGTTCTACCCATATGGCTTCATTT
Source organism: Isurus oxyrinchus (assembly GCA_026770705.1). Taxonomy (NCBI): domain Eukaryota; kingdom Metazoa; phylum Chordata; class Chondrichthyes; order Lamniformes; family Lamnidae; genus Isurus; species Isurus oxyrinchus. The sequence continues at coordinate 75,522,223 of JANJGN010000019.1, read as the reverse complement.
GAGGAGCCTCCTAAGTCATCCCTCCTTACTGCTGTAATTGATTCCTTGATCACTATTGCGATATCCCCTCCTTTTTTACCTCCTTCCATGTCTCGCCTGAAGACCCTATATCCTGGAATATTGAGCTGCCAATCTTGCCCCTCTCTCAACCATGTCTCTGTGACAGCAATGACATCATACTTCCATGTGTTAATTTGTGCCCTCAACTCATCTGCCTTACTCGTCAGACTCCTTGCATTAAAATAAATACCATCCAACCTTGCCAAACTCCCTTGTGCCTTAACTGACCTATAATTTCTATACCTTCCAGACTCACTTGCTCTCTCTTCTAATTTTGGCTGTGTATCTCCACTGCTGAACTTCCTCACAAGGATCCCATCCCCCTGCCAAGTTAGTTTAAACTCTCCCCAACAGCACTAGCAAACCTCCCCACAAGGATGTTGGTCCCATTCTGGTTTCAGGTGCAACCCATCTGCCTTGTACAGGTCCCACTGCCCCCAGAAACAGTCCCAATGTCCCAGAAATCTAAAGCCCTCCCTCCTGCACCATCTCTCCAGCCACACATTCATCTGGACTAACCTCCTATTGCTATATTCATTAGCACGTGGAACCGGAAGTAATCCGGAGATTACTACCTTTGAGGTCCTGTTTTTTTAATCTGTTTCCTAGCTCCCTAAATTCTGCTTGCAGGACCTCATCCCTCTTTCTACTCATGTCGTTGGTACCAATATGTGCCACGATCTCTTTCTGTTTGCCCTCCCCCTTTAGAATGCCCTGCAGCTGTTCAGTGACATCCTTGACCCTGGCACCAGGGAGGCAACATACCATCCTGGGGTCACACCTACGGCCGCAGAAATGCCTGTCTCTCCCCTTACTATTGAGTCTCCTACCACTATTGCTTTTCCCCCCTTTTTCCTCCCCCACCCCCACCCCCTGTGCATCTGAGCCACTCATAGTGCCATGAGCGTGGCTGCACCACCCTCCCAGAGGAACTGTCACTCTCACCATTTTCCAACACAGAAAAACGTTTCTTGAGCGAGATGCACCCTGGGGATTTCCTGACTACCTGCCAGACATCTTTCTTCTGAATGATGGTCACCCATTCCTTCTCTGTCCGCACTTCCATAAGCTATGCTATCCACAAAATTCTCAGCCTTGTGGATGCACCTCAGTGCCTCCTGCTGCCGCTCATGCTCCGAAACTCAGACCTCAAGTAGCTGCAGCTGATGGCACTTCCTGCACACCTGGACGATCAAAGCGCAAGGAGTGTCTAGGACTTCCCACATATTGCAGGCAGTACATAATACGGGACTGAGCGGCCCTGCCATGTCTCTAGTTGAAAAAAAACCTTTATGTCAAGTTAAATACAGTAAAAAAACATAAAATTATTTATGTACTTTAAATAAAAACTAGAACTATTACATTTCCTTAGCTTAATCCATTCTAAACTGGACAAAAACACTTACCCACTATTCCCTAATCAGCTCTCACCTTTGTGCTGACATCACTTTTTGAAGCTTCCCCGCACTCGCGCTGGTTCTGATCTCTCCGCCGCTCTCTCGCACTGTCTTGTGATGTCACCCTTGTTATATTCAACAAAGCTGCTCATACTCGTTGAGTGCACATTCTGTACCATGTGGGGACTCCAGGACACTACCCATGTCCTGGACAACTACATGTGCAGCAAGTTCGAGAAAAATTCGAGCATCATATCTTGGAACTCGGGGAGCAGCTGGTGTCACTGAGGAGCATTCACAAGGATGAGAGCTACGTGTATATCACATTTCAGAAGGTGGTCATGCTGCAGCTTATGAATGAGCAGGCAGCGAGGAACTGGGTGGCTGTCAGACAGATAAGAAAGGCAAGGCAAGTAGTGCAGCAGACCCCTGAGGACATTCCACTATCTAACAGGTACTCAGTTCTGAGTACCAATAGGGGAGTGGGTTCCTCTGGAGAAAGAAGTGAGGATCATGACCAGAGTACCATGGGTAGCTCAGCTGTGGAGGGAGGAGAAAAGAGTCCTCTCTTAGCATAGTGGTAGGGGATTCTATAGTTGGGAGAACAGACTTGGTCGCAGACATGATTCCAGGATGGTATGCTGCCTTCCTGGTGCAAGGGTCATGCTTATCACTGAGCAGCTTCAGAGCATTCTGGAGAGTGAGGGTGCACAGCCAGAAATCATGGTTCACCTTGGTACCAACGATATAGGTAGAGAAAGGGATAAGGTCCAGTGGACTGAGTTCAGAGTTGGGAAATAGATTAGCAAGCAGCACCTCAATGGTTATAATCTCCAGATTACTTCCAAGACAACATGCTAGTGAGTATGGAAATAGGAGAATCCACCAAATGAATGCATGGCTAGAGAGATGGTGCAGGAGGGAGGGCTTCTGTATTCTGGAGAACTGGGACTGGTTCTGGGGAAGGTGGGATCTGTACATGGTGGACGGTCTTGAATAGGACCGGGACGAATGTCCTTGCAGGGAGATTTGTTAGTGTTGTTGGGGAGGGTTTAAATTGGATTGGCAGGGGCTGGGAACTTGAGGGCAGATTCAGATAGGGCAAATTCAGAGCAGAGAGCAGGAGGTAGAAGATTAGTGAGTGACTCAGAAAGACAGAGAAGCAAAGGTTAAAATGTTTACAGCTCAGGAATCTGGCAATGTTAAAAAGTATTTATTTAAATGCAAGGAGTATAGCAAACAAAACCACTGAGCTGTGGGCACAGACACATGGCAGCATGATATCATTGCTATAATGGAAGCTTGGCTTAAAGAGGGGCAAAAATGGAAGCTCAACATCCCTGGATATATGGTTTTCAGATAGGATAGAGAAGGGGCTAAAAAAGGTGAGGTGTAGCATTATTGGTTAAAGAATCAACTACAGTTGTAAGGAGTGATTATGTACAAAATGAAACATTGAATGAGGCCATATGGGTTGAGCTCAGGAATAAAAAGGGGGCAGCCATACTGCTAGGAGTGTACTATAGACCCCCAAATAGTAAGAGTTTAAAAAATAAATGCGTAGGCAAATTTCTCAGTGCAAAAACAATGGGGCAAAAATAAGAACTTAAGAACTAGGAGCAGGAGTAGGCAATTCAGCCTCTCCAGCCAGCCCCGCCATTCAATACGATCATGGCTGATCTCATTTCAGCCTCAACTCCAATTTCCCACCCTCTCCCCATAACCTTTCAACCCATTACTAATTAAAAATCTGCGCACTGAGGTAGTGAATTTCACAGATTTACGACCCTTTGAGAAAAGTAATTCCTCCTCATCTCTGATCTAAATCTACCACCCCTTAGCCTAAAACTATGGTCTCTCGTTCTAGAATGCCCCACAAGGGGAAACATTCGCTCCACTTCTATATAGTCTAAACCCTTTAGCACCTTATATACCTCAGTTAGATCTCCTCTCATCCTTCTAAACTCTAGTGAGTATAGGCCTAAACTGCTCAATCTCTCCTCATAAGACAAGCCCCGCATCTCTGGAATCAATCTAGTGAACCTCCTCTGAACCGCCTCCAGTGCAACTACATCCTTCCTCAAGTAAGGGGACCAAAACTGTGCACAGTACTCCAGGTGCAGTCTCACCAATGTCTTGTACAGTTGCAACAACACTTCCCTATTTTTATACTCTATTCCTTTAGCAATAAATGCCAAAATTCCATTTGCCTTCCTTTTTACTACTGTACCTGCATACTAGCTTTCAGCGATTCATGCATGAGGACACCCAGATCCCTCTGCACTGAAGCATTCTGAAGTTTCTCTCCACTTAAGTAATAAGTCGCCTTTTTATTCTTCTGACCAAAATGGATAACCTCACACTTATCCACCTTAAGCTCCATCTGCCAAATTTTGGCCCATTCACCTAAACTGTCCATATCCATTTGTAAGTTTCTTATTTCTTCATTGCAACTTACTTCCCCACTTATTTTGGTGTCATCTGCAAATTTAGCTATAGTACCTTCTATCCCTGAATCCAAATCATTAATATAGATTGTAAATAGTTGGGGCCCAAGAACTGAACCCTGTGGCACCCCACTAGTTACAGCTTGCCATCCAGATAAAGACCCATTTATCCTGACTCTCTGCTTTCTGTTGGCTAGCCAATCCTCTATCCAAGCCCTAACTCCATGTGATCTTATCTTGTATATAAATCTTTTGTGTGGCACCTTATCAAAGGGCTTCTGGAAGTCCAGATATACTACATCTACAGGATCCCCATTATCCACTTAGCTTGTCACATCTTCAAAGAACTCTAACAAATTAGTCAAACATGACCTACTCTTCATAAAACCATGCTGACTCTGATGGATTTCATTTTGACTTTCCAAATGCCCCATTACTACTTCCTTAATAATGGATTCCAACAATTTCCCAACAACAGATATTAAACTAACTGGTCTATAGTTTCCTATTTTCTGTCTCCCCACCTTTTTGAATAAGGGCATTATATTAGCATTTTTCCAATCCATGGGAACCTTTCCAGAATCCAGGGAATTTTTGGAATATTATAGCCAATGCATCCACTATCTCCACTGCCACTTCCTTTAAGACCCTGGGATGTAGGCCATCAGGTCCTGGGGACTTGCCACCCCTTAAATCCCAAATAGTTTGCCCAGGCATCGCAAGGCCCAAAAATCCAAGAGGAAGGTAATCAATGTCTCATCTCTAAAGTGGCCTGATGAAAGAGAGGAATTCCAAGTGCTGCTCATGACAAACATGGAAAATCTTTACAGATCCAACTCAGTTCCAGAACAATGGTATCAAAAAAAGTCAGCTGTTCTAGAATCCGGTGCCCGGACCATTGGGTTCCAGCATCATCATCACTAGGACTGGTTTGGCAAAAATGATGCTTAAACATGTGACCTCCTGGAACAAAAACAAGCAGTGCTCACAGCCTGGCCGAACAACCTAAGGTTGTAAACCAAGAAGGCAGCATTCCAACTTTTCAAAGCTGACACAGGAAGACAAATACAGAAGGAAAAGGACAAGCAATGGGAAGAGAAAGCCTGAGAGATCCAACAATATGCTGATCATCATGACATGTGAAGCTTTTTTAAAGTCACAAGGAACATCAAATGTCAAATGGACAAAATCCCCTTTGATCACAGGGTGGTGTTTCTCTTCTCAAGAATGGCAATGCCATCCGTCAACGGTGGAAAAACTCTTTCAACAACTTCTGAACTATAAATCCACAGTGGTAGCTGATTTTCTACAGGCTGTCCCCCAGTACCCTGTGGTAGAATCAATGGGTGAACCACCATTGATGGGAGAGCTGCAAAAAGCAATCAGATAGATGAAAAACAACAAAGCCTGACTGTATTACAGCTGAGGTCTTCAAAAGTGGTGGACTTTTGCTCAGATCAAGACTCCATGGCTTTGGCAGGAGAAACAACCCCACACCCCTCAACCCCCACACCTAAATTCAGAAATGTGACAAATGTAACTATAGTCGTTTGGTAGTACAGAACTTGAGTACTGCTGAAGAAAAGAGACATCTCTAAGCTTTTCCTCTTGCACTCATCAGGACACTTGCAAGAATACCAATATAAGGTATAATACCAATTATAACAACAATTTATACTGTATGTGAAGAGAGTGCTGATTGGTTGGCAAGTGGCATTGTTATGGAAAAAGCATCACTGACGGAGACTGACAATTAACTGCCAAGTATTGTTTGAAATTTAACCAGCAGCTTGACCTTGATTGGTCAAGGCATTGCCTAGATGAATGAGTCAGCCAATGGCTGTTGTTTATTTTGTTTAGCTGAAACAGGTGCAATATGTGTACATGTTCTTTCTGTCTGCAAAGAACAGAGCCCTGTGAATTAATATATGTAGTTTCCAGTACACCCAAAGGTGCCATGCTACAAGCTCAACTGACAATCTTAAATTGATTGTCATAGAAAACATAGAAAATAGGAGCTGGAGTAGGCCATTCAGCCCTTCAAGCCTGCTCTGCCATTCATTATGATCATGGCTGATCATCCAACTCAATAGTCTGCTCCCGCTTTCTCCCCACATCCTTTGATCCCTTTTACCCCAAGAGCTATATCTAATTCCTTCTTGAAAACATGCAATGTTTTGGCCTCAACTACTTTGTGTTAGCGAATTCCACAGGCTCACCACTCTCTGGGTGAAGAAATTTCTCCTCATCTCAGTCCTAAACGGTCTACCCCATAGCCTCAGGCTGTGACCCCTCGTTCTGGACTCCTCCTTCATCAGGAACATCTTTCCTGCATCTACCCAGTCTAGTCCTCTTAGAATTTTATAGGTTTCTATGAGATCCCCCCTCATTCTTCTGAACTCCAGTGAATATAATCCTAACCAACTCAATCTCTCATGTGTCAGTGCCACCATCCCAGGAATCAGTCTGGTAAACCTTTGCTGCACTCCCTCTATAGCAAGAACATCCTTCCTCAGATAAGGAGACCAAAACTGCACACAATATTCCAGGTGTGGTCTCACCAAGGCCCTGTATAACTGCAGCAAGACATCCCTGCTCCTGTACTCAAATCCTCTCGCTATGAAGGCCAACATACCATTTGCCTTCTTTACTGCCTGCTGCACCTGCATGCTTATCTTCAGCAGCTGGTGTACGAGGACACCCAGTCCTCATTGCAAATTCCCCTCTCTCAATTTATAGCCATTCAGATAATAATCTGTCTTCCTGTTTTTGCTTCAAAGTGGATAACCTCACATTTATCCACATTATACTGCATCTGCCGTGCCTTTTCCCATTCACTCAGCTTGTCCAAATCACACTGAAGCATCTCTGCATCCTCCTCACAGTTCACCCTCCCACCCAGCTTTGTGTCATCTGCAAATTTGGAGATATTACATTTGGTTCCCTCATCTAAATCATTAATATATATTGTGAATACCTGGGGTTCCAGCACCGATCCCTGTGGTACCCCACTAGTCATTGCCTGCAATTCAGAAAAAGACCCATTTATTCCTACTCTTTGTTTCCTGTCTGCCATCCAGTTTTCTACCTATCTCAATACACTACCCCCAATCCCATGTGCTTTAATTTTACGCACTAATCTCTAGTGAGAGACTTTGTCGAAAGCCTTCTGAAAGTCCAAATAAACCACATCCACTGGCTTCCCCTCATCAACTCTACTAGCGACATCCTCAAAAAATTCCAGTACATTTGTCAAGCATGATTTCCCTTTCGTAAATCCATGCTGACTCTGTCCAATTCTGCCACTGTTTTTCAAGTGCTCAGCTTTTATAATGGACTCTAGAATTTTCCACACTACCAGGCTGACTGGTCTATAATTCCCCGTTTTCTCTCTACCTCCCTTCTTAAATAGCAGGGTTACATTAGCTAACCTCCAATCTGTAGAAACTGTTCCAGGGTCTATAGAGTCTCAGAAGATGACCACCAGTGCATCCACTATTTCTAGAGCCACTTCCTTAAATACTCTGGGATGTAGCTTATCAGGTCCTGGGGGTTTATTGGCCTTCAATCCCAGCAATTCCTCCAACATCTTTTCCCTACTAATGCCGATTTCTTTCTGCATATGTAAACCCTGTGTTCCCCAACATTTCTGGTATGTTCAGTGTAATTCTTAGCACACTCAGGATTATTTAGCAAATGTTATCCAATCGCAGGATCACATCTAATGTTGGACAGTGTGTTTTGAGTTTTACAAGCACGGGCTGGTTGGGTACGGTCTGTACCCTGCCCATTGCAAACTGTGGCTGGGACATACTGTTTGATATGATCCATCATGGCCTACATATCTAGCATCATACCGGCACTGAAATTCATATGCCACATTACTCATTTGTGTGATAGGCGGAGCATCTTTTTGGCTTGATGGCAGCATCCTGTTAATGGTGAATACATATGCAGACATAGTAAATCATGAGGACGAACCCTGTCATATATATCACGGGGTAGCTCATCGCTCTTACACAAGTCCAGCAAGTGTTTTTTTAGCTTACATCTCAGCAAGGCTGTCTGGTCATGTTGAGCAGCAGATCCAATGGATACAAATTTGGACCTGTCATTTAGAATGGCATGACCAATGGGCGGCCCAAGACACAAAAGTGATGTCCCGCTATGCGCTATCTTATCTATGGTTCTGCACAACATGAATTGGCCAAATGTTTGGACAAATTGGCACAATCTGTTTTGACCAAGTTTTCCACATACATGGTGAAGGATTCCTTCACATTTGCGAAGGCCATACAGGACTTGCATATTGATAGCAATGCTGTGTCCATGTGCTCATTTGACATTGTGAGCTTATTCACCAATGTTCCACTTAAGGAAGCCATAGATAATGGAACTGCAGAATTATAGCATGGCAATCTAGACCTGCCACCATTTCGTGAATCAGTATCTATTGAGCTTGTGAACTCAGCAACTCACGCAATTCAGTTCAGCTTTAATGACACCATGTATGCCCAAATAGATGGTGTTACCATGAAATTCCCTTTAGGCCCAGCTCTAGCAAACAGCTTTGATGGGTTCCATGAGAAACGTGTCTTCAATGGAATGACACTGAACCCCCTACCTCTCACATATTTCCAATATTTGAATGATATGTTTGCTATACTTAAATCCACAACTGCATGCAACAGTTATAAAAACAAAAAACTGTGGATGCTGGAAACCCAAAACAAAAACAGAATTACCTGGAAAAACTCAGCAGCATCGGCGGAGAAGAAAAGAGTTGACGTTTCGAGACCTCATGCCCTTCAACAGAACTGAGTGAATATTAGAAGAGGGGTGAAATATAAGCTGGTTTAAGGGGGGGGTTGGGGGGAAAGAAGTGGCAGGGGGTGGTGTTGTTGTAGGGACAAGCAAGCAGTGATAGGAGCAGATAATCAAAAGATGTCACAGACAAAGGAACAAAGAAGTGTTGAAGGCGGTGATATTATCTAAATGAATGTGCTAATTAAGAATGGATGGCAGGGCACTCAAGGTACAGCTCTAGTGGGGGTGGGGTGGAAAGACTAGCAGGGCATACAAGATTTAAAAATATTGGAAATAGGTGGGAAAAGAAAAATCTATATAAATTATTGGAAAAAACAAAAGGGGGTGGGGATTGTGGTGGGAGATCAAGATCTAAAGTTGTTGAATTCAATATTCAGTCCAGAAGACTGCAAAGTGCCTAGTCGGAAGATGAGGTGCTGTTCCTCCAGTTTGCATTGGGCTTCACTGGAACAATGTAGCAAGCCAAGGACAGACATATGGGCAAGAGAGCAGGGTGGAGTGTTAAAATGGCAAGCGACAAGGAGGTTTGGGTTTTCCTTGCAGACAGACCGCAGGTGTTCTGCAAAGCGGTCGCCCAGTTTACATTTGGTCTCTCCAATGTAGAGGAGACCGCATTGGGAGCAACGAATGCAGTAGACTAAGTTAGGGGAAATGCAAGTGAAATGCTGCTTCACTTGAAAGGAGTGTTTGGGCCCTTGGACTGTGAGGAGAGAGGAAGTGAAGGGGCAGGTGTTGCATCTTTTGTGTGGGCAGGGGGAGGTGCCATAGGTAGGGGTTGAGGAGTAGGGGGTGATGGAGGAGTGGACTAGGTTGCCCCGGAGGGAACAATCCCTACGGAATGCCGCTGGGAGTGGGGGGGGGGGGTGAAGGCAAGATGTGTTTGATGGTGGCATCATGCTGGAGTTGGCGGAAATGGCGGAGGATGATCCTTTGAACGCGGGGGCTGGTGGGGTGATAAGTGAGGACAAGGGGGACCCTATCATGTTTCTGGGAGGGAGGAGAAGGCGTGAGGGTAGATGCGCGGGAGATGGGCTGGACATGGTTGAGGTCCCTGTCAACGACCGTGGGTGGAAAACCTCGGTTAAGGAAGAAGGAGGACATGTCAGAGGAACTGTTTTTGAAGGTAGCATCACCAGAACAGATGCGACGGAGGCGAAGGAACTGAGAGAATGGGATGGAGTCCTTACAGGAAGCGGGGTGTGAGGAGCTGTAGTCAAGGTAGCTGTGGGAGTCGGTAGGCTTGTAATGGATATTGGTGGACAGTCTATCACCAGAAATTGAGACAGAGAGGTCAAGGAAGGGAAGGGAAGTGTCAGAGATGGACCATGTGAAAATGATGGAGGGGTGGAGATTGGAAGCAAAATTAATACATTTTTCCAAGTCCTGATGAGAGCATGAAGCAGCACCGAAGTAATCATCGATGTACCGGAGAAAGAGTTGTGGGAGGGGGCCGGAGTAGGACTGGAACAAAGAATGTTCCACATACCCCATAAAGAGACAGGCATAGCTGGGGCCCATGCGGGTACCCATAGCCACACCTTTTATTTGGAGGAAGTGAGAGGAGTTAAAGGAGAAATTGTTCAGTGTGAGAACAAGTTCAGCCAGACGGTGGAGAGTAGTGGTAGATGGGGATTGTTCGGGCCTCTGTTCGAAGAAGAAGCTAAGGGCCCTCAGACCATCCTGGTGGGTGATGGAGGTGTAGAGGGATTGGACGTCCATGATGAAGAGGAAGCGGTTGGGGCCAGGGAACTGGAAATTGTTGATGTGACGTAAGGTGTCAGAGATGTAGGTGGGAAGGGACTGGAAGGTTGGAAGCTGTGGGAGGAAGATCTCCAGAGGAGATGAGTTCAATGACAGTCCTGGAAACAATGGCTTGATGTTCAGTGGTTCGGTCATGGTCCAGGGAGAGGTAGGAGGAATTGTCTGCGAGTTGACACTCAGCCTCCACGATGTAGCGGTCAGTGCGCCACAGCTACCTCGATTACAGCTCCTCACAACCCACTTCCTGTAAGGACTCTATCCCATTCTCTCAGTTCCTTCGCCTCCGTCGCATCTGTTCTGATGATGCTACCTTCAAAAACAGTTCTTCTGACATGTTCTCCTTCTTCCTTAACCTAGGTTTTCCATCCACGGTCATTGTCAGGGCCCTTAACCGTGTCCAGCCCATTTCCCGCGCATCCGCCCTCACGCCTTCTCCTCCATCCCTTGTCCTCACTTATCACCCCACCAGCCTCCGCGTTCAAAGGATCATCCTCTGCCATTTCCGCCAACTCCAGCATGATGCCACCACCAAACACATCTTCCCTTCACCCCCACCCCCCCCGGCGGCATTCCGTAGGGATTGTTCCCTCCGGGACACCTTAGTCCACTCCTCCATCACACCCTACTCCTCACCCCCTACCTATGGCACCTCCCCATGCCCACGCAAAAGATGCAACACCTGCCCCTTCACTTCCTCTCTCCTCACCGTCCAAGGGCCCAAACACTGCTTTCAAGTAAAGCAGCATTTCACTTGCATTTCCCCCAACTTATTCTACTGCATTCATTGCTCCCAATGCGGTCTCCTCTTCATTGGAGAGACCAAACGCAGACCGGGCGACCGCTTTGCAGAACACCTGCAGTCTGTCCGCAAGAAAGACCCAAACCTCCCTGTCGCTTGCCATTTTAACACTCCAACCTGCTCTCTTGCCCACATGTCTGTCCTTGGCTTGCTGCATTGTTCCAGTGAAGCCGAACACAAACTGGAGGAACAGCAACTCATCTTCCGACTAGGCACTTTACAGTCTTCCGGACTGAATAATGAATTCAACAACTTTAGATCCTGAACTCCCTCCTCCATCCCCACCTCCTTTCCATTTCTTCCCCCTTCCTTTTGTTTTTTTCCAATAATTTATATAGATTTTTCTTTTCCCACCTATTTCCAATATTTTTAAATCTTGTATGCCCTGCTGGTCTTTCCACCCCACCCCCACTAGAGCTGTACCTTGAGTGCCCTACCATCCATTCTTAATTAGCACATTCATTTAGATAATATCACCACCTTCAACACTTCTTTGTTCCTTTGTCTGTGACATCTTTTGATTATCTGCTCCTATCACTGCTTGCTTGGTCCTATAACCGCACCACCTCCCCGCCACTTCTCTCCCCCCCAACCGCCCCTCCACCTTAAACCAGCTTATATTTCACCCCTCTTCTAATATTCACTCAATTCTGTTGAAGGGTCATGAGCACTCGAAACGTCAACTCTTTTCTTCTCCGCTGTTGCTGCCAGACCTGCTGAGATTTTCCAGGTAATTCTGTTTTAGTTTTGCATGCAACAATTTCCTTACATGTCTTAATGGGTTCCATCCTGTGCTCCAATTCATCTTTGAAATGGAGCAGTCAAATTAACTCCCCTTCCTTGACATACTAGTTGAGAAATCTGCCAGCGGATTCTCTGCCAAAGTCTACCACAAACCTACCTTCATTGGTCAATACAGGCATTGGGATTTTTACAGTTGCACACGTTATAAGGTTAGACATATAGGCAACTTTGTAAATAAGGCCCAAGCCATTTGCTCACCGTGCAAGTTTGATGCTGAAATAGGGCGCATCAAAGGCAGGATAATGGCTACCCTGATCAGATCATCTCGCACTCTATATCATGCAAACTCCTGAACAGGCCTAAGGCCATCACTTACAGTGCTGAAAAGTGCCCAGTCTACCTCAGATTACTCTGGAAGGGCAAGGTATCTCAAAAATTTGAGCAACAGGTGAAGCTAGCTGTTTCACACTGCTACTATGGTATAGCAACATGAGTGGTTTCGCCACTAACATGATGCTGCCATCAAGCCAAAAATACTTTCTGCCTATCACACAAATGAGTAATGTGGTTTTTGAATTTCAGTGTGATGCTAGCTATGTAGGCATGTCTCTTTTTTCAGCAATACTCAATTGTAACTATCTTCAAGAAGGGAGTTAAATCATTCTGTGAAAACTATCTAGGTATTTCCCTCTTATCCATAGCAGGGAAAATCCTCACACATATTCTCCTGTGATGGAGGAGATCCTCCTCCCAAAGACAGTGTGGCTTTAGATCTTTCAGAGAACAACATCAGGAATTCTTCATTGCACTCAGCAACCTGACCAAAGCATTTGACTCAGTAAACTGTGAGGCTGTGTGGATTGTGCTGCAAAGATTTGAAAGTCCAAGAAACTTCATTATAATCCCGCAATTGCTTCATAGTGATCTAACTGAAACTGTCTTAAGTGGGAGATCTGAAACAGATGCCTCCAATTCCTGACCAGGGTCAAATAAGGCTGTGTGATAGCCCCCATACTATTTACAATCCACCTGTCAGTGGCTATTCACCTCATCAAAGATCCTCTGATGTCAGCATTAAATACCATCTGAATGGAAACTCTTTAACCTCAGCTGCTTCCATGCTAAAACTAAACCAATCAACATAAATATACATGATTTGCAGTTTGCAGATGACTGAAGATGACTTGGCAAAAGATTTGCAAGCCACTCTTTATCTCTCCAATTCTGCATACAAGAGACTTGAATGTTGCCAAAATAAAACTTATATATCAACCCACACCTGGTCAGCCAAATATTCCACCTCCCATATATGTTGAAGGAGAGACTCTGGAATATGTTGAGCACTTCCTATACCTTGGCAGCTACCTCTCTCAAAAGGTCACTATTGACAAGGAGATCCAACACCTGATCGGCTGCATCAGTTCAGTCTTCCAGAAACGATGGCAACAAGTGTTTGGCAACAAAGTCCTCCTCAAGTCAACAAAAGTCCTAAGGTACAGAGCAGTTGTCATCACCACACTCCTGTACTGCAGTGAGACCTTGACTGTGTATTAGAGACACATAAGAGCACTACAGAAATTCCATCAGCAATGCCTCCATCGCATCCTCCAGATTCAATGGGAGGACTGTCAAATAATCGCTCATGTCCTTCTTGAAGCCATCTCCACAAGCATTCAGGCAGAAGTTCTGCAATGTCAACTAGGTTGGATTGGACACTGTCCAGATGGCTGAAAACAATCTTCCCTGCCAGGTCCATTTTTCCCAGCTCTCAAAGGGCCAATATTTCAGGAGAGGAAAAAGAAAACACTTCAAAGACACAATGAAGTTCTTAAAGTGTGACAGCATTGACATTAATGACTGGATGAGCTCACTACCAATCATTTAGAATGGCAACAACTTGTCCATCTAGCTGCATCATGCTTTGAGTCCTAACATCTTAATGATGAGACAGAGTGGTGGCAGAGAAGGAAAGAAAAGGAACAAATCCTAGCATATCTACCTAGTGGGATATATTGCCCCATGTGACCAAAGATTCGTGGGTCAAGAATCGACCTGTTCTGTCACAGGGAGACCCATGAGAAACTCACAATCCCAATTCATTCTGGGGTTAGATAGAGTAAATCTCCCGCTACACTGTCACATCAGACATTCCCAGGGCAAGTACAGCATGGAGGTTAGACATAGAGGAAAGCCTTCTCTACACGCCCGAGGAAGGTACAGCATGGGGTTTGATAGGTAATAAAATGGCCTTACACTGCCCTGTCAAGCACACCTAGAACAAGTAAAGCACAGGTTAGATACAGAGAAACGTTTCCAATATTGTGTACCATCAAACACTCCCAGGACAATTGTAGCAGGGGTTATATACAGCATAAAGCTTCCTCTACAGCCTCTCATCAAACACTCTCTTGGCAGGTACAACATGGGGTCAGATACAAACTAAAGCTCCCTCTACACTGTCCCATCAAACATTCCCAGGGCAGGTGAAGCAGGTGGTTAGATACCGAGGAGAGCTCCTTCCACAATGTCCCATCAAACATTCCAGGAAAGGTGCAGCAAATGTTTAGATATAGAGAAAAGCTCCCTCTACTCTGTTCCAACACCTCCCAAAGTAGGTATAGCGTGGGGTCAGCTATAGAATAAAATGCCCTCTACACTGTCCCATCAAGCACAATTCTGGCAGGTATAGCACAAGTTAGATACAGAGAAAGGCTTCCAACACACTGTCCCATCAAACACTCCCAAGGCAGGTATAGCACAGGTTGGAGACAGATTAAAGCATGATCATTACCCTCAGCTCCCTCTACACTGGCCCACCACTCACTCAGATCGGATACAGCATGGGTTAGATATACAGAGTAAAGATTCCTCTCCACTGGCCCATCAAACACTCTCTGGGCAAGTACAGCAGGGGTTAGAGAGAAAAACTCCTTCTGCACTTTCCAGCATGGGGTTAGTACTGAGTAAAGTGTACTCTACATTGTCCCACCAAGCAATCCCAGGAAAGGTACAGCACAGGTTAGAGACAGAGTAAAGCTCTTTCAATACAATTTCATCAAAAACTCTCAGGCCAACTATAGCACCGGGTTAGATACAAAGTAGCTCCCTCTACATTGACCTAACAAACACTTTCAGGGCAGGTATAGCAAGAGTTATACACAAAGGAAAGCTACTTCTGCATTACCCATCAAAAGATCCCAGGGGAGGTACAGCATGGGTTTAGGTACAGAGTAAAGCTCCCTTTACACTGTTGCATGCATCAAACGCTCCCAGGGTATGTACACCACAGGTTAGATACAGAGTAAAGCTCTCTCTGTCCTCTCCCATCAAACACTCCTAGGGTAGGTACAGCGCAGGTTTAAACAGTGCATAAATCTCCCTCCACACTGCTTCAGCAAACTCTCCAAGTGCAGGTACAGCAAATTGTCAGATACAAAGCAAAGGTGACTCTACACTGTCCTATCAAACACTCCCAGGACAACACATCATGGGGCTAGATACAGAGAATAGTCCCCTCTACAGAGTGCCTTGAATCACATGCAGGAATAGAAAAGTATGTGAAAGATACAGATTAAAGTTCCCTTTACTCAGGGCTGTACCAGTTGAGGTACAGCACAGATTAAATACAGAGAAAATCTTCCAACACACTGTCCCATCAAACACTGTCAGGACAGCTATAGCAGGAGCTTGATAGAGAGTAAAGCTCTCCTGAATTGTCCAATCAAACACTCCCAAGGCAGATACTGCACAGGTTATTCACAGAGTAACGCTCAATCTATACTATTCCATCAAACACTCTCAGAGCAAGTACACTGCAGGTGAGATACAGGGACAGCACAGAGTGAAAAAGAGAGCATTTATTCTGTCTACACTTCCCATGAAATACTCCCAGGGCAGGTACAGTTTGGTGTTAGATAACAAGTAAAGCTCACTGGAAGATGTCCAAAACCCTCCAGGGGTGGTACAGCACAGGTTATGCAGACAATCTCTCTGTACACTGTACTGCATGAGGTTACATAAGTAATAAAGCTTCCTCTACAATGCTCCTTCAAATAATCCCAGGGCAGGTTAGATCAGAGGAAGGCTCCCTCTATTCGATCACATCAAACAATCCCAAATGGGTACAGCATAGGATTGGATACAAAGTAGCTCCTTTAAGTCCATTCGATCCAACAATCCCAGGACAGGTACAGCACAGGAGAGATAGGAAAAAAATCTCCTTTACACTGTAACATAAAACAAGCCCAGCACCGATACAACAAGGATTAGATACAGAGTAAATCTCGACATAGTCACATCAATCGTACCCAGGGCAGGTACAGCATGGGGGTTAGACAGAGTAAATCTCCTTTTTCACTGTTCCATCAAGCACATCCAGGGCAGTGCAGCAGTTTAAATACAAAGAAAATCTTGCTTGGCCTAAATAGCCAAGTGGTTATGGTACTGGGTTTGTAACCCCAAGATTGAGAGTTCAAATCTCACAATGGCAAAACTGTGAAACAATGTAACTTCATCTGAAACAGATGGAAACGGGTTTGTACTCGAAAGAGTTACAAAGAAAATCTTCCAACACGCTATCCAATCAAGCACTCGCAAGGCAGATACAGCGCTCTCTTCAAACGCTCTCAGAGCAGGTACAATATAAAGCTCTCACTAAACATTCCCCATGCAGGTAGAGAATCGGGTTAGATATAGAGTAAATTGTCTTATGTGTTGTCCCTTCAAACAATCCTATGGAAAAAACTACATACCATACCCATTAACCACTACACCACTGTATCCATTAACCACACAGTACCCAATAACCACCATACTATTAAAAACATCACTGTACCACCCATTAATCAATACACCACCAAACCCATTAACTAGTACAGTACCCAATAACCACCATATCACCGTACCTATTAAAAACTACATCACCATACCAACCATTAATTACTACACCCAATAACTAATACAGCTCAGTACAGATTAAGCAGAGTGAATGGAGTGAAGAAAAGTCAAGCATTATTGGGGAGACACAGTAAAATCAATTCTCTGTGTTATGTTGTTCGCAGGGGTGCCGGCCACGGATCAAATGGCTATTTTCCCTGTGCTGTGAACTGTCAAACGAAAAACCACGTCGTGCGCCGCAGGTCACATGGTCAGTCGCCTGGATGCTTGTGAGGGAAGTGACGTCGGGGGAGTGTGGATCATATCCTGTGGGAGGGGAGAGGACCGTGTGCGAGGTAGGGTCGGACTCTGGATCGAGTGCGAGTGGGTGCTGGTCTTGATACAGCATGGGGGTCGGTCAACTCCGGGTGAGTCCGCTTCGCCATCTTCTTCCTTCGGGGAGGGTGCACTTTCCCATCTCCGGGGTGGCTGCGGCCGGGGGTGGGGGGGAAGCTTTGTGTAAAGAGCTTCCTGACATCACCCCTAAAGGCCTGTCTTTAATGTGAATATTGTAATAATAACAACATAGGAGTCAACCATAATAACCTCTTAAGTCTGCTCCACCATTCAATGTTACCATGATTGATCTACCTATCCTTTCGTGACCATACCTCATATTCCCTGAGAGACCAAAAATCTGTCTTAGCCTTTAATATATTGGAGTATCCACAACCTCAAGGGTAGAGAATTCCAAAACAAAAACAGAAATACCTGGAAAAACTCAGCAGGTCTAGCAGCATCGGCAGAGAAGAGCAAAGTTGATGTTTCGAGTCCTCATGACCCTTCAACAGAACTGAATTCCAAAGATTTGCAACACATTGAAGAAATTTCTCGTCATCACAGTCTTAAATGTTTGACCCCTTATCCTGAGACTCTGTCCTTGTGTTCTGGATTCCCCAGCATAGGGAAAAAGCCTCTGTGTCTACCCTGTCAAACCTCTTCAGAATCTTTGTTTTAATAAGATCACCTCTCATTCTTCTAAATTCCAAAGAGTTCTAGACCCAATTTTCTCAGCCGCTTGTAAGACAACCCTCTCATCCGAGGAACCCAGCGAACCTTTGCTGTACCACCTACAAGGCAAGTATATTCTTCCTTTAGATTGGAAACAAAATTTGTGCTGTACTCCAGGTATGGTCTCACCAAAGCCCTATACAGTTGTAGCAAGACTTACTTATTGTATGCCAATGTCCTTGCAATAAAGCTGAACATGTCATTTGCTGCCTTAAATGCTTCCTGTACCTGCATGCAAACTTTATGTTCCTTCTGTGTTATGTTGTTCAATAATTGAATTGATCACTCCTTCCAAAGAAAAGGTTGCAAGTTTGTCACGCGCTACTTGAATTTAGTAAATCAGTATGAACTCTCCAGCCTATCCCATATTTACTAATTGGGTATTGAATTATAGATTGTAAAGACTTGGCCACAACAAATTAGACAAGCTGCTGAAGAACAATGAGATATATTCTGAATCATAGAGGATAGAAGTGATAATCCAGTTTTTCTGCAGAACCCTAACAATTGGATGGATATTTAAAGCATAACACCTAATTATACATATTATGATGATGTGTCTTGGAATTTAGCCATTTTTTCAAGAAACTAACTTTAAGTCACTTGGCCTCAGCAATGTTGAGGTTACATGTCATTGGGCATATGAGAATGAGCTGCGAGTAGAGAATATCTTAATGCAACATCAATTCTTTTTTGTTGCAACCTCCTTAATATTCTGGGTTGATAAAAAGCAAGTTCCTTCACATTATCACTCACTTGTATTCCATACTCCTTAGTTTCTACCTTGCACTTCTAATGGGTTTCAAGAAGTCTTTAGAGAGGATAAACTGATTGCCAATTTCCCTTCCTGGCCCTGAAGTTATCTGACCTCATTAATGGTTCCGTCTCCTCGGGTGCTGATCCCCACCTCCCCCCGCCGCCGCCCCCCACCACCACCAATCTGTCATCGTCATCCCTCTCTTTATAAACCCACCCTTGACTCCTTTGCCCTTACAAACTACTACCCCATCTCCAAACTTTCTTTTCCTCTCAATAGTCCTTGAATGTGTTGTCGCTTCCCAGAACTGTGTCCATTTCTTTATTGGAACCCTTCCATTCAGGACTCCTCCCCTGCCACAGCACAGAAAGAGCCCTTATCAAAGTCACAGATGACATCCTTGTGATTGTGACCAAGATAAATTATCCATCCTCATCCTCCTCAACTTGCCTATGACCTTTGACGCATTTGGCCACACTGTCCTCTTTCAATGCCTCTCCATTGTCATCCAGCTGTGTGGGACTGCTTTCCATTCTTATCTAATCATAGCCAGAGTATCACTTACAATGATTTCTCTTCCTGTTCTCTCACTGTTGCCTCTGGTGTTGTCGAGCATATGTTTTTGGCTGCCTTCTATTTTTCACCTACATGCTGCACCTTGACACACCATTTAAAGTCCCAATGCCTGCCCCATGTATGTTGACACCCTACTGTAACTCACCACCACCTCTCTTGACCCTTGTCTTGTCTCTTGGCTTCACCCCTCCCTATTTTTGTAACCTTCTCCAGCCCTATAAACATTCGATCTGTGGTTTTTCAATTCTAACCAATTCAGCATCTCTGATTTTAATTGCTCCACCATTGATGACTGTGACTTCAACTGTCAAGGTCTTGGAAATACCTCCCTAAACATCTCTGCTTCTCTACCTTTCTCTCCTTCATATTGTCCATATTGGCTGCCTGGAAGATAGGATAATTCTTTTAACCAGAAATGTTTTTCTTCCCTTGTATGCTTTGCAGTGAGGGAGGAAGTGAATGTGACGAGGGAGGAAGCGTGAGTGACGAGGAAGACCTTTTGATTTGCTCAGTGGGACCTCCCTGATGTCGGAATTACCTGCCCAGGTTGTGCCCGTCTTTCAGGGTGGGCAGCCGAGAGAGAGTGCATTAGAAAGCCACCAAACCAACTCGGTGAGACCTCATGCTCTTTGTTTTACATCTTATGATCTCTTGTTATTACAAATAACTTTGATCATCAGTAAAAACAATTTCTGCTAGCAGGAGGGTCAGTTACAAGGGGGCACATTTAAAATTATTGATGCAACAAACAATGGTGGGAGACAGAGTAATGAGGAGACCCTTTCTTTACATTGTGATTTATGATCTGGGATGTGCTGCCTGAAAGGGTAGTG
The DNA here is from genome assembly GCA_026770705.1 of Isurus oxyrinchus. Taxonomy (NCBI): domain Eukaryota; kingdom Metazoa; phylum Chordata; class Chondrichthyes; order Lamniformes; family Lamnidae; genus Isurus; species Isurus oxyrinchus. The sequence goes on along the minus strand of JANJGN010000019.1, from coordinate 75,502,076 downwards.
GAAACTGATTCAGTGGTTACTTTCAAAAGGGAATTGGGTAATTACTTGAAAAATAAAAATTTGATTGGCTATGTACACAGCAAGGGGAGTGAGACTAAAGAGCTGTCAAGGTTCTGCAGTTGTTTTCCCAGTGGGAAGCTCGACATGAATGAAGTGGGTGGTGGCCTAAGATGTGGGGAGGAGGGATTAACCTTAAATGAGGACAGTTGATTTTCCCTGTGGTGGTCTTTTTAGAGATGTTTGAGAGGGAGATTAGGACTGGAATGGGTTTTATTATTTCTGCTCTGCTAATGGTGTGAAGTGATTCATTTTGGAGGAAAAAACCCAATATAAAATAAAGGGTATATTTGTAAGTGGGTGAAGGTGTAGAGAGACCTGGGGTATATGTAAATAATTGAAGGCTGCAGGACAGGTTGAGAGAGTGGCAGAAAAAAAAAATTGTATAAAACATTGGTGTGGCCACAACTGGAGTATTGTGTGCAAGCTCTGGTCACCACATTACAGGAAGGACGTAGTAGCTCTGGGGAGAGTGCAGAGGAGGTTTACAAGAATGTTGCCAGGGTTAGAAAAGTGTAGCTACGAGGAGAGATTGGATAGATTGGGGTTATTTTCCTTAGAACAAAGAAGGCTGAGAGGTGACTTGATTGAGGGGTACAACATTATGAGGGAAATAGCAAGAGGGGACAGGATAAAATTGTTCCCTTGATGGAGAATTCTAGAACCAGGGGACATAGATTCAAGATAAGAAGGTGTAGCGGGGACATGAGGAAGAACTTTTTTACGCAGAGGGTAGCGGCTGTCTGGGATTTGCTGTCCAAGTTGGTGGTAGAGGCAGAAACTTTAAATTCTTTTAAAAAGTACCTGGATCTGCACCTAAAATGCTGTAAGCTGCAGGGCTTTGGGCCGAATGCAGGAAGGTGGGATTAGAAAGGGCACCTGGGTGTCCTCGGGCTGGCATGGACAAGATGGGCTGAATGGCCTCCTCCTCTGGTGTAACTTTTCTATGGTTCTAAGGCACAATGGTCAGAATGGCTGCCTCCTGTGCTGTTTGATTCTATAAGGATTTGGTTTCTGAGGAAAAAGATCATCGCAATACTTCTGAACGATCAGGAACAATATCCTGCTGCTGATTAAAATAGGGCTTGAGTCATCAAAAGCATAAACGTGGTGTGCCCAGTTTCAGAAGTAACTCAACTTGATTTCAGTCAGTTTTTGACAACAGGTAGTAATTCCAGTGGAGGCTGCACTTTCTTTTCAGTCACTTGTTTGTGCCAGAATTACTCTGTTTTGATAATATCAATAAATACTTTTGCTGCCTAGACCAAGGTGTATTCTCATGAATCAGAAAGTTAGGACAACCAAATCCAGAGCTTCCCAGATGACAAAAGAGGCAGATAAAATGAGGAAGGGAAAGTGTATTATGACAGATGTTTGCTGTATAATACCGCTGAGAATCAGGCTGAATGTAGAAGGTACAGAGGGGAAATGAAAATCAAATAAGAGAAGCAAAGAGAGAGTATGCAAAGAGACCAGGCACCTAATGTAACAAGGAACCAAATCTTCTGTAAGCATATAAATAGTAAAAGGGTGATAAGAGGAGGAGTGGGTGGATTAGGGACCAAAAAGGATTTATGCATGGAGGCAGGAGACATGGCTGAGGTATCAAATAAATATTTTGCATCTGCCTTTACCAAGGAAGATGCTGTGTAGGCCATTGTGAAAGAGGAGGTAGTTCAGATACTTGAAGGCTTTAAAATTGATAAGGATGTGGTATTGGATGAGATGTTTGTACCTAAAAGTTGATAAGGCATAGGAACGAGCGAGATGCTTCCGTCGATACAGAAGAAAATAAGAATGTAAATTGTGGCGGCCCTGGCCATAATTTTCCAGTCTTCCTTAAACTCAGGGGTGGTGCCAGAGGACTGGAAAATTGCAAATATTACATCCTTGTTCAAAAAAGGTGTAAAGATAAGCCCAGCAACTACAGGCCAGTCAGTTTAACCTTGGTGGGGAAGCTTCTAGAAATGATAACTCATGAAAAAATTAAATTAATGTGGGAAAATGCAGATTAATTAGCACAGATTTATTGAGGGCAAACAGTGTTTAACTAACTTGAGTTTTTTGATGAGGTAACAGAAGATGGATGAGGGTAATGCTGTTGATGTGTATGTGGACTTAAGCATTTGAGAAAGTGCCATAAAAAAAGACTTGTGAGCAAAGTTCATGAGATAAATGTGACAGTAGGTATGGAGAGGAAATTGGCTGTGTGAAAGGAAACAATGTAGTGGTTAATGGATGTTTCTCAAACTGGAGGAAGATTTATAGCAGAGTTGCCCAGGAGCTGGTTTTGGGATCCCTGCTCTTCCTGACATATATATAAATGACCTAGACCTTGGTGTACAGGGCACAATTTCAAAATTTGTGAATCACACAAAACTTGGAAGCATTGTGAACTGTGAGGAGGATAGTGCAGAACTTCAAAAGGATGTAAGTTGGTGGAATGGGTGGAAAAATGGCAGATGAGTTCAATGCAGAGAAGTATGAAGTGATTCATCTTGGTAGAAAGAATGCAGAGAGAGATGTAATAAGAGGTACAATTCCAAAGGGTGTGAAGGAGCAGAGGGTTCTGGGTGCATTTGCATAAATGGTTGAATTTGGCAGGACAGGTTACAAGAGGGGTTAATAAAGCATACAACATCCTAGGCTTTATTAATAATGTCATAGAGTGCAAAAGAAAATTTAAATTAACACGTATAAAACATGGCCTCAGCTAGAGTTTTGTGCCTAGTTCTGGGCACCACACTTTAGGAAGGATGTGAAGGTGTTAGAGAGGTTGCAGAAAAGATTCATGAAAATGGTTCCAGGGATGAGGAACTTTAGTTATGTAGATAGATTGGAGAAGTGGGACTGTTTTCCTTGGAGAAGAGAAGGTTTAGAAGAGATTTGATACTAGTATTCAAAATCATGAGGGGTCTGGACAAAGTAGATATGGAAAAACCGTTCCTATTGGTGTAAGGATCAAGAACGAGAGGCACGGATTCAAGGTTATTGGCAAAAGAAGCAATAGAGTCATGAGGGAAAATCCTTTTCACTTAGCGGGTGGTTAGGTTCTGGAATGCACTCTCTGAGAGTGTGATGGAGGCAGGTTCAATCGAGGCATTCAAGAGGAAATTGGATTATTATCTGAAAAGAATTAATATGCAGGGCTTTGGGGAGAAGACTGGGGAATGGCATTAGGTAAATTACTCCTTCAGAGAGCCATCACAGATATGACAGGCCAAATGGCCTCCCTCTGTGCTATAAGCATTCTTTAATTGTTTTTTGCTCAAGATGTGGCCTGTTGAATTTTGAAAATGCTTACCTGGAAGATGATCTTCTGCTTTTCTGCTTTTTGCTTCCAGTACAGGGTGCTTACTCCAAATGTATAATTCCCAATAATGTGCTAGGAATTTATTCTTTAATATTCTGGGTGTCAATGCATTTCCTGAGATGTTTCTTCTACATGCCCTGCCTTTATGTTTACACATCTTGAATCCTGAATCTGAGTATAACATTTACGCCATTGTAGTTAGTGCACGAGCTTAGGTATTTTAAGTTAGTGGATTAAAAATAGCATGCGATTCTTTCTAGTGACATTGTTAGTATGGCAAATGCATTGAAAATATTTTTCATATGTTTGTGCAAAAGTGTTGTGGAGGGCATATCTGAGATTGAATATTTAGGACATTCTTGTCACTTCTGTACAGTAGTTTGTATTGGGGCTTAATAGCACTCCAAGTGATTGCGCTTTGAATTTTTGGTTCGATGGAGCTTGAAGGTTAAATGGGTTTTATTCACAAACAGTATTTTTATCAAGTGCTCTCCCAGCTGCCTTTTCTGATTTATTTTAAATTTCCTAATCTGGGTTGTTCTCTTTGGTTACCCATCATTCTGGGATTTGGCCCTGTTCTCTGTCTGACCTTTTTTACCCCATCATAAGGAGCTGTCTTGCTTGAGGTGCCAGCAATCCTTGAATGACTTGGCGTACATGAAGAGAGCCACAGACAAGACAATGAGCGTCCCCGAATAGTGACAGAGGTCGAGACCGTTTTTCCCTTTGTTCTTATTTTTTTCCTCCTCTCACACATCCCCTCCCCAGCCCCGTTGCATCTTGAGGGAGGCCAAAAATAGAATCTTAATTATGGCTGCAGCTGATGTCTGGCGAACTCCAAGTTGAGACTAGACTCTGGGAGCTTCTAGTCATGATTTAGTCCTGTAGCAGACAGTGTGTCTATCTCCTAGACAATCATGTAAACCGTGTGGTGTTGAATATGAGGAGGATTGAATTATTTATGTGGTTGAAACTTTTGTTCTAGTGCTTCTGTTCTGTTTAACCAAACGAGGCCAATTGTTGAGATATCATTCACCTTTAAATATATATCAGAAGCTCATTGCTGTGAAAGTTCTCCTTAAGGCTCTGTGAACTGAGAGACAAGTCCCTAATTATTCCAAGTGGGTGGCACAGCATCTAGTGGCCAGGAAGGTTGAAGTTAGAATTAATTTGACTCGTCTCAGCTGTGAATTTGCCACCTTTGGTGTTTGTGATGTTTATCTACCTTAACATCAACCAAGAACTTTCTTAGTTTGATTGTTGTGTCCTCAACACAGACTCATGTTTACACCTCATTTTAAGATGTTTCTCTTTGTTTATTGCAAGGTAAATAAGGAGTTGATTGCTCGCCATTACCTTGTCCTAAGTTGCTATTTTTCTTTTGAATGTAACCTTGGAATGTGAATGTTTGTCAGCCTTTCAGCAGGGTCTGTCACAATCTGATCCAATTGTGTTATCTTTCTCTTGCCTCAGGTTGCTATAATCCATTTTGTGCTGTAACTGCCAGTCTGACTGAATGCCAGCTCTGCACTGACTGGGGGTTGAACCTCTGGTTGTCCTGTTTTGTGTGGTTCAGCTTGATGCTCATACTAACTGTGCTGGGGAGGTTATGATATTGGATGGGCTTGGGTGATTTAACTGCGGCTGATCGGAGATCAATCTATGGTGCAGGATTGAATTGATATATTTGTTTTATTCTGTTGCTTTTGGGAGTTGGGAACTGATTTCACAGGCCTTGGAGGATTTATCTTTGATTGCTTTGCCTGATTGGGCAAATTGTCAATGATTTGCTGGAGAATGGGTTTGATGAGCTAAGTTTTTTTAAATATTTGAATATAAATGTACAAAAAATGAAATTAAAACCTCTGTATCGTGACTCACCAAATCTTGTACGCCCATCACCTCAATGACTGACATTGGAAAACAATGCCTCAGTTTTAAAATTCTCATCCTTATTTTCAATTCCCTTTGTAACCTTGTTCCTCCCTATCTCTGTATTTGTCTCCAGCCCCACAATGAGAGTTCCTTGCGCTGCTCCAATTCTGGCCGTTTGCATATCCCCAACTTCCTTTGGCCCACTATTGGTGGCAATGCCTTCAGCTGTCTAGATTGAGCTCGAGTTCCCTCCCTAGACCACTCATTCTGCCACCTCTCTGTCCTCTTTTGTCACTCCTTAAAGCCAACCTTTTTGACTAAGCTTTTGATTGCCTGTCCTAATGTGACTCAACATCAAATTTTGGCTGATTGCCTCTGTGAAATTAAATTAAATTTAGTTTTACTAAATTAAAGGTGCTATATAAATGCAAGTTGTTGTAGTAAGTTTTCGATTTACATAATGAACAAATTACAACAATGTCCTTAGCTTCACTTGTAGTCTTATCCTTTGATCTGGCCATAGTGCTGACTCACTAAAACCAAGTACTTTGTTGCCTAGGTTTCCCCTATGTACAGTTCAATGGTAAGCACCTGTCTTTTTCTCAAGCCAGGCTGGCCTCACTATAGAGAGGAAAACACAAACAACCTCCAAAAGTTCTGAGCAGGACTTTTTGAAATGGATAGTGCTGATGAAAATGAGAGTGTTCCTTTGCTGATCCTAGAGGAGATGTCTAATAAGACGATCAGAGCTGACCAGGTAGGCTGCCGGCCCTGACTGAGACAAAGCAGCAAAGTTTGTCTAGGCCCTGTGCCTGATGTAACAAATCTTCAGACAGCTTTGTCACTGCACATTAACAAGAAACCTATCTCCTGGCACGCAGACAAGCAGAAAAAGTTTATACAGAAGGAGAGTTTTCCGAGGTGAATTTCTAAGTTTAATTTCATCAGGGGCTCGACAATTCCACATCAGTTGTTGAGTGGATAGATATGGAAGGTGCTGATGATTACTTTCAGTAGTACTGGGAGCACAGCCTTGATGATATTTGTTGGGAATGTAGCTGAAAGTGAGTACACTTCAAAAGATCTGGCACAGTCTTACTGATTTACTGACTTTAGCTGTGCTCCACAGGTATTGGTGATGGAAAATATTTTTAAAATGTTAAACTGTTAGTTCTTCTTAGTGTGTTTTAGTCTGTTTGTTTGTTCTTTATTTCTCCTCTCAACCCTCCCAACCCTCCCATCACCCTGTGAAGCCTATTCCACTATTCAGCTACTTGATTTTCCAACCTATCCTCCTTGATACCATGCCTATCAAAAGTCTATTGAGCTCAAAGTCTTGAATGGTTCAATTGTCAATGTTCACAACCTTTTTGACTAGGGAGAGTTTCAGATTTCTATTTGTAGACCTTTTGTATGAAAAAATGCTTCCTGATTTCAGTCCTGAACAGCCTAGCTCTATTTTCAGAGTATGCACCTTATTTTTGATCCTCCCTTCCAGAGGAAATAGTATCCAACCTATCAAATCATCTTAATCTTTTTAAAGACTTTGATGAGACCATGCCCCACATCCTTCCCCACCAACTCGAGGGAATGCAAATCATGTTTATGCAACCTCTCCTCATTTAACCTTTCTTCAGAAATATAATCCTTACAGCCTCAAATAGAAAACTTTGAGGCTTTCGCAGATAAATGAGCTATTAAACCCCACAGACTAACATTTCCAAGGTTTAGTTTTCAATCTGTAAGGAGTAAGTGGACCTTGCTGAAATGTAACCATTGGGGCATTACTATTGACTTCGGCCTATGGAGGGGAGAAAATTGGACAAATTTACCCTATTTGTCATTTGCTGTCTGATGGCTCTTGTGGAAGTAAGGCATGTGGGTCTCAAACAAGGGTAGGATGAGGCCCCATTGCTCTTGGACATCCTGCACACTCTGTTTCGTGGCCTAACGAAATGGACACTTGGCTGAGGGCTTTTGACCCAATGGAACTGGACACCAGCAAGAAACCTTTTGAATTGGTGTCTGCATGAGAGCAGAAAATATTTTGATGATTAAGTCTTAAGATTTTCCTGATTCAGTAGAATTGGCCAGCATTTAAAATTTTAGTTGTTAGTGCTTAAATTATTTTTTATATGCTGATGCAGCTACACTTATATACAAATGTATTCTTACTTCAAAATCTATGTTTTCTACGTTAATTGCCTGTTTCATATCCTTGAGTAATGTTAGAGGCTAGGGAGAAACTTGGAGCGCATTGGAGACATATATGTACATAAAAGTGTGGCTTGTAAGCTAACTGAGTTAGAAGTTCCTGCAACATTCCCCTTTAATGGGATTAAAATGTAACTACTATCAATGTTTATTAAACTCACTCAAGGACAAATTGAATTACATTCCTGAGGAGACTTTGGAGCTTTAAAAGCTTTTATATTGCCACGCCCAGCTGCATGCTGTTAAAGGGGCGGGGTCGAGGGGGGCAGTGAATAAAACACAATACTCACAGATCGTTAAAGCGAATACAGGAACTTTACAAGAAGGAAGAGAGAAAACACAAAACTATGGGCCAGTTAGCCTAACATTAGGAGTAGGAAAAATGCTAAAATCTATTAGGAACGTGATAGCAGGACACTTAGAAAATCATAATATAATTAATCATAGGCAGCACAGATTTATGAAAGGGAAATCTTTAAGAACTTTTCCAGTAGATGTAGTGTATATGGATTTCCAAAAAATATTCTATAAAGGACCGCATTAGAGGCTATTAAACAAAATTAGGAATTGTGATTGAATGTGACTTATTAGCTTGGATTGAGGATCGGTTAATGGACAGAAAGCAATAAGAATAAACAGAATATTTTCATGCTCGGTACGTTGTACCTAGTGGGGTACTGAATGGATCAGTACTTGGGCCGTCAGCTATTTATAATCTACTTGATGCCACCTTCTTGAATCGTTGCAGTTCATGTGGTGTTAGGAAAGGAGTTCCAGGATTTTGACTTAGTGAAGGAATGGTGATATGGTTTCAAGTCAGGATAGTGCGTAATTTGGTGGTGTTCCCATCTGCTGCCCTTGTCCTTCTAGGTGGTAGAGATCATGGGTTTGGAAGGTGCTGTTGAAGGAGTGCAGGATTACTACTTACTACTACTGGTGAGGCCATTCGGGAGTAATGTGTATAGTTCTAGTCCCCTTACTGGAGGAAAGACATACTTACCCTAGAGGGAATGCAATAAAAGTTCACTAGACTGGTTCCTGGGATGAGGGGATTGTATTATGAATAGAGATTGAGTAGACTGGGCCTATAATCCTTGGAATTTAGAAGCATGAGGTGATCTCATTGAAACAGCTAACATTTTTAAGGGCTTGACAAGATAGATGCTGAGCAAATGTCTTCCATTGCTAAGGAATCTAAAACAAGGGATCATAGTTTCAGAGTAAGGTGTCGGCCATTTAAGATGCTCAGTTTTTGTGTATATACAATACAGAGGTCAATAGATGTTTGGGTACTTAAATAATTAAGGGATGTGGAAATAGCGCAGGAAGGTGGAGTTTGAGGTAGAAGATCAGCCATGATTGTACTGAATGGCAAAGCAGGCTCAAAGGGCCAAGTGGCCTACTCCTGTTTATGTTCTCATAAAGCTCTGTTTTATTGATAAACAGTAAAGGGAAATGCCTGTAGCTTGATGCCTGTTGTCGCTTAATGTTTGACTGCTAAACAGCCCAACTGATTTGGCTACTAAACTCATTGCAAAACTGAGACAGACAAGAATGACCCAGATTTGATCCCTGGCTAAAGTTAGTCCAGTGAGATGCAAGCAAGGAGAATGGAAGAATTTGATAGCTGTTAAGTTTCCCTTTTGTCCATCTACCCAAAAGTAGACAGCACTGAAGACATTTGAGCTCCAGTGTCATAATGAACAATAACAGGGAATATATACGACGTACAAAGGGACCATGATCCTCCTCAGAATTGCCTCCATGTAACTATTTCTCATAAACAGATGCAAAGTTTTTCTCTTAAAATTGCAACAATGTAGAATCATAGGATGGTTACAGCACAGGATCTGAGCTGGATCTCTATATAAATCTATTTAACTTTCTTCAGAGCAACTTATCAATGTTCAGATCAAACACCATAAATAGCTAAATTTTCTAGCAACATATCTGTTGAAAGATATTACCAGCTTCTTGGTGAGATCAGTCATATGCCTAGATTAATAAATCAATTGTACTGTTGTTCAATAGGAGACAAGTTTGTAGTTGTCAGAAACTAAAGTTGTTCCACTGGCAGAACAGGGACCATTCCTGTTTTAACTAGTTTTGAAAATGCTGCACGTTCCATTATTGTACAGGTTCATTATTGTAAGGGCAGGTTCTCTGCTCATTTCTCCATGCCCAGTTACTTGAAGAGGAAGTGAATTTTGTGCTTTCAGATACTGCTGTGTCACAAAGGAGATATTTTGTGTTCACTGGGGCTTGTTTAACTGATTTTTCTTGTGGTCATTAAAGTAAGAGTTTAGTGAACTTCAGACACCCAGTTTCTGGTAAAGGACCAAGCTTTCCTTGGCAGTCTCCGTTTAACAATTGGATGTAATACTAACCACATACCACATTTTCTAAAGATAAGTATTTTAGTTCAAAACTCTTGTTCTGGGCCTTTCCATTATAATTCCTGTGATCTTGTTTCTGACAGAAGAATTTAAAGTACAAAAATCCAGTTGAAGTGACAAATAATACTCCCTGTTAGAGGGGAAAGGGTTAACTGCAATACTGTTCCCAGCGCTATTCATTGTCATTCATTGCAAGATTGTATAATAGTTTTTAGTCTTGAGAAACTTCATGCCGGATTGCTGAGTATTGCAGAACCGGATTCTAGTAAAGAATAAGATGTCGGAGGTATAAGAGAAGTTTCTTATCTCTTACCCCTCCCCCCTCCTCTGCAGTCCCACCCCTCCCTCTTGCATTTTTACCTCCTTTTCTGTCCCTCCCTACCTCCCTCCCTTAACCCTTGCGTGTTCCTCCCCTTTCCCCACCCCTCCCAGCCACCCACCTCTCCGATGCTGCAAGCTTTACCATTGTGATTCAGAAATTGTCATGTCTTTTGTTGTTGAGTAGTTTCTTTTCATGGTTACTTTTTTTTCCAACCCCAACCCCAACCCCCAAAAACCTTTTCACAGTCCGATCTTGCCTGCAGGAGGCAGAGTGTTGAAGAACCTTGTCAGGAGAGCAATGGCCAATCTCAGAGTGCCAGGAGGCAGATCCAGGAGGAGGAGGAAGGGGATGAGGAAGAACTGACTCTTAAATATGGGGCCAAGCACGTCATTATGCTCTTTGTGCCTGTCACCTTATGCATGGTAGTCGTGGTAGCAACTATCAAATCGGTCACCTTTTACACGCGGAAGGATGGCCAGTTGTAAGTATTTCTTGAGAACTTTGAGATTTTTTATTTTGCAAATCTTCTCCCCTCTTCCCTCCCTCTTTTGAGAGGACGATATGCATGTGTCAAAAGCAGAATGGTTTTAATGTGGGATTTTGTTTTCATGTGAATTGAGATAAACATACCATCGCATGTCAGAAAGATAGTGAATTTCTTCTGTGCTCATGATAGTTTTCTGCATCAAGATGTCCTAGAACCAACAAGGGACAGACCATATTAAACTTAGTATTGCCTAATGAGCCAGATTTAGTTAACATCTTAACAGTGCATCAACATTTATCAATTAGCAATCAAGTTCAATGTGATGTTTAAAAAGGAGAGATGCGAAACAGCTTTAAGATTCTAGAAATAGCTAAAGTTGACTTCAATAGGATGAAACAGATAATGTCCACAGTAAACTGAACAAATCTGTTAATGGGTAGAATGACAGAAGGTCAGTGGGAGGTGTTCATAAAATAATTTAATGTGATACAGAACCAGTTTATATCCCTAAAGGACAAGAGCTTTACTTGCCAGAAAAGACACCATGGCTACACAAGAGGTAAGAGACAACAAAAAATTAAAGGAAGAAATAGCACAGGTCTTGACTAATGGAAAATATATTAAGAGCAACAAAGGATGACAAAACAGGCAGTGAGAGCTATAAAAAGGGAGAATGAAAAGTTCGTCAGGGATATCAAAATCAAAACACATGTATAAACAAGTATAACTTTAGGAAAAAGGGGGTGAACAGGTTCGGTATGGTTCCTTAAAAACTGATAATGTTGTCAGTGAAAATAAGGAACTGGTGGACATATTGAATGTTTACTTTCCATCAGTATTTACAGTAGAGAAAGAGCATGCTAAGTATTCCAAGGAAGCTGATATTGAATCAGGGTGAGGGACTCAACAAAATTAATGTAAGCCAATCAACAGCAATAAATCATAGAATGGTTCCAGCACAGAAGGAGGCCACTTGGCCTGTCGTACCCATGCCGGCTGTCCAAGAGCAAGTCGCCTAGTGTCACTTCCCCACCTTTTTCCAGTAGCCCTGCAAATTTTTCTTCTCAGATAATGATCCAAGCCCCTTCCGAATGCCATGTTTGAATCTTGCTCCACTACACTCACAGGCAATACATTCCAGATCCTAGCCACTCGCTGTGTTTTTTAAAAAAAACGTTTTCCTCGTGGCCATAGCTTCTTTTGCCAGTTACCTTAAATCTGTGCTTCTGGTTCTCCATTCCAGAACCATCCACCAAATGAAACAGTCTCTCCCTATCTACTCTATCCAGTTTCCTCATGATTTTGAATACTTCCATCAAATCTCGTCTTAACCTTGACTTCTCCAAGAACCATCTTAACTTCCCAAACTATCTACATAACTGCATTTCCTCATCCATGGAACCACTCTCTGAATTTTTTATATTACAGTTGAGACAAACCAATGTTTTATATAGGTTTATCACAACTTAAACAAAAACAGAAAATGCTGGAAAAACTCAGCAGGTCTAACAGCTGTGGAGAGAAAAGCAGAGTTAATGTTTTGAGTCCATATGACTTCTTCAGAGCTAAAGAGCAGTAAAAATATGATGAAATTTATACTGTTTAAGGTGGGGTGGTGGAGCAGGTGAAGCTGGATAGAAGGTGGGGGCAAAGGAGAGATTGACAGGTGTCATGGACAAAGGGGTGTTAATGGTAGTGGTACTGGCTAAAGGAGGTGCTGATGGCGGTATTAAGGTTAGAAAGCAGAATGTGGTAATAGCAGGACAAGGGTAAGCACTCTGGGAAGAGCAACATGAACAAGTGACAGATGGCCTTTTTGGGGGTGAGGGGGAAAAAGATAGAAAATAGGATAAACGGTGGGGATAAAACAGTGAATGAAAGTGTAAAAAAAAATAAGTGGATAAAAAATAAGAAATTAAAATGAATATTGATAAAAAAGGGATGAGGATGAGTGTGCTCATGGTCTGAAGTTGTTGAACTCAATGTTAAGTCCGGAAGGCTGTGAAGTGCCTAGTCGGTAGATGAGGTACTGTTCCTCCAGTTTGCATTGGGCTTCACTGGAACATTGCAGCAGGCCACGGATGGACATCTGGGCATGAGAGCAGGCTGGTGTGTTGAAATAGCAAGCGACAGGAAGATCTGGGTCATGCTTGCGGATGGACTGAAGGTGTTCTGCAAAATGGTCACCCAATCTGTATTTGGTGTCTTCAATATAGAGGAGACTGCATTGGGAGCAGCAAATGCAATAGACCAAATTGAAGGAGGTGCAAGTGAAGCACTGCTTCACCTGAAAGGAGTGTTTGGGCCCTAGGATGGTGAGGAGGGAGGAGGTAAAGGGGCAGATGTTACATTTCTGCAGTTGCATGGGAAAGTGCCGTGGGAGGGGGATGAGGTGTTGGGGATGATGGAGAAGTGGATCAGGGTGTCCTGGAGGGAACGGTCCCTCCGGAATGAATGGGGTGGGTGAGGTGAAGTGGGAGAGTGTGTGTGTGAGTGGGAGGGGGCACGGGTGAGGGGGCGGGGAGAGTGGGAGAGGGCGCGTGTGAGGGGGTGGGGAGAGTGGGTGAGGACACGTGGGAGGGGGCGTACGTGAGGGGGTGGGAGAGTGGGAGAGGGCGCGCGGGAGCGGGCGGGGAAGAGTGGGAGAGGGCATCCGGGAGAGTGGAAGAGGGGGTGGGGAGCGTGCGAGAGGGGCCGGGTGGGGCGAGGGCACGTGCAAGGGGTGGGGACAGGGTGTGCGGGAGGGGGGTTGAGATGGGGCATGGAGGGGGTGGGGGGGGTGGGGGGGGGGGGGGGGGGGTGGGGAGGGGGGAGCGTGCGAGGGGCCGGGTTGGGTAGAGGGTGTGTGGGAGGGGGGGGGGTTGCGATGGAGAGGAGGGAGGGTGGGCAGGCGTGCGACAGGGCGGGCGGGGGGGAGCGTGTGCGACGGAGGGGGTGCGGGGCACATGCAAGTGGGTGAATGTGAGGGGGCGTCGGCGGGGAGAGGGGGCGAAGGAGCGGGGACGTGGGCAAGGCGGGGAGAGGTGGCGCGTGCGAGGGGGCAGGGCGTGTGGGTGTATATGTGTAACTTCAGTTGTTGCTCAGCATTCTTGGCTCCATCCTGCACTCAAATTCACTTATGAAATGGGGTAGGCAGCTGAGCTCCCTTTCTTTGTCATACTCATTGACAAATCTGCTAGGGGATTCTCTCCCACGGTGTACCACAAGCCTACCTTCACTGGTCAATATTCGCATTGGGATTCTGACACTGCACTGCACTATAAGATTGGTTTTATAGGCAACCTTGTAAGTAGTGCCCAAGCCATTTGCTCACTGTGTAAGCTTGATGATGAAATAGGACACGTCAAAGGCACCCTGAAGGAAAATGGCTACCCTGATCGGATCATTTTGCACTGTGTATCACACAAACTCATGAAAGGGCCTAAGGCTGTCACTTTCAGTCCTGAAAAGTTCCGTCTGTCTCAGATTACTCTGGAAGGGCAAGGTGTCTCAAACATTTGAGCAACAGGCAAAGCTAGCATTTTAATGCTGCTACTATGCAGTAGCAATGCACATGGTATTCACTGTTAACAGGATACTACGTTCAAGCTAAAAAGACATTCTGCCTATCACGTAAATGAGTAATGTATATGAATTCCGTTGCCAGTGTGATGCTCGGTATGTAGGCCGTATGTCCTAAAGACTGGAGGACCATATCAAAACTGCATGTCCCAGTTGTTGTTCGCAACAGGCTGGGTACAAACTGAACCCAACCAGCATGTGCTTGCTAATGTCAAAACACAGTGTCCAACATTGGACGTGATTTGCCAGTTTAGGATTGTCAGTTAGGCTCGCAGCGCAGTGTGGTGCATTTGTGTTTACTGAATTAATATACAGGGCCCTGATCTTTGTAGACAAACAGGACATGTACATATATTGTGTCTGTTTTAGCTAAACAGAATAAGTGACAGCCATTTGCTGACTCAGGGCAATGCCTTGACCAATCAGGGTCAAGCTGCCTGGTTTAAATTTCAAACAATGCTGGGCAGTTAACTGTCAGTCACCATCAGTGGTGCATTCTCCATGGCCACGCCACTTGCCAACCAATCAGCACTCTCTTGATATAAATTGTTGTCTTCCCTTTATATTGGTATTCTTGCAAATGTCCTGATCACAACTCCAAAAGCTTAGACATGTCTCTTTTCAGCAATACTCAAATTCTCTACTACCAAATGACTATTTCTATATACATAACTGAAGTCTCTCATCCTTGGAACCATTCTTATAAATCTTTACTGCACCCTTTCTAAAACCTTCATTCTTCCTGTTGAGGCTTTACAAGTGTTTTATGAAGGGTCATAACTTACTTGCCTTTGTACTCTGTGCCCCTATGTATAAAATGCAGCGTTCAGTATAATTTATTAACTGCTTTCTCAACTTGTCCCGTGACCTTCAATAATTTATGTGAGCATACACCCAGGACCCTCTGCCCTTGCATTTCTTTTAGAATTGTGCCATTTATTTTATATCACCTCTCCTCGTTCTTCTGAGCAAAATATATCACTTCACACTTCCCGACATAAATTTCATCTGCCACGTGTCTGCGCATTCCACCAGCCTGTCTACATCCTCTTGAAGTCTATGACAATCCTCCTCACAGTTCACAATACTTTTAAGTCTTGGCATATCTTCAGATTTTGAAATGGTGCTCTGTACACCCAAGATTTGGTTATAAATATAAAGCAAGAAAAGCAATGACCCCTCCATATACCATCCCCTAGTCAGAAGTAAAGTCTTCTGTAATTCATGTTTTTAATAGGATTGAATTAATAAAACTGTTGCATGATGGAATTCTGGCTATGTTAAAGACAGATGTTCCAAAATACCACATGGTTCGAAATAAAATGCTTACTGGCACTTTTTCACTTAAGCATAGTTTTTGTGATAAAAACAAAAACTGCGGATGCTGGAAATCCAAAACAAAAACAGAATTACCTGGAAAAACTCAGCAGGTCTGGCAGCATCGGCGGAGAAGAAAAGAGAACTGTTGAAGGGTCATGAGGACTTGAAATGTCAACTCTTTTCTTCTCTGCCGATGCTGCCAGACCTGCTGAGTTTTTCCAGGTAATTCTGTTTTTGTTTTAGTTTTTGTGATGTTTGGAGACTCAAATTATTAAAACGCAGGAAAACAATGTGATAGATTTAGAAATGATATGACCAACACATTTTCTTAGGGCTCCTGCACCTGAAAAATTCCCACTTCACCACTGCTCTGTATTTGCTTAAACTGTTAGTTTAAACATCTTACAGTTCCAATGAAAATGATCAAAATATTAATTCTCTTTCTCCCTTCACAGTTGTGGCCTAATCGAGTGAATGTTTCCATTATTTTCTGTTTTAACTTCACATTTCCAGCGTCTGAAGTATCTTGCCATTGCTCTACCATCTGCAGCTCAGGGAAGAGAAGTAAATAAGTGGGAATTAAAATGCAGACATGTCCAAATGGCAATACAATGTCTCCCTGTAAACCGTAACTTCTCCCTCTTTGAGTTTGGTAACTGCTTTGTTAGACGACATAATGGATGTATTGTAATCTGATTCTGATGCCCACCAGAAGATGGCATACTTGTTATATGTGTAAAATGAACTGAGCTTGCAGTTATAAAACTGCAGCACTAAACCCTCTTTTCCAAATAAATTTTCTATCAGTAACATAGTAAAGTTTACTATAAGTTTTACTAATAAGGATTGCTATCTGTCACCAAAAGATCTATTCTCAGCCCCCTCCCATTTCTCATCTACATACTGCCCCTCACAACATCATCCAAAAATGCATTAGTTTCCACCTGTACACTGATGACACTCAGCATTAACCCCTCCACTGTCTCTAAATTATCAGACTGAATATCCAGCATCTGGCACTGGAGGAGCAGGAATTTGCACCAGTTAAATATTGAGAAGACCGAAGCCATTGTCTTTGGTCCCCGCCACGAACCCTGCACCCTCATCGATTATTCCATGTTCAGTATCATTCATGATTCCTCAATACGCAGCAAGACCTGGATAGCATTCAGGCTTGGGCTGATAAGTGGCAAGTAAAATTCGATCTGCACAAATACCAGACAATGACCATCTTCTCAACAGGACAGGAAGCTAACCACCTCTCCTTGACAATATTGAGAAGACCGAAGCCATTGTCTTTGATCCCCGCCACGAGCCCTGCATCCTCATCGCTTATTCCATGTTCAGTATCATTCATGATTCCTCAATACGCAGCAAGACCTGGATAGCATTCAGGCTTGGGCTGATAAGTGGCAAGTAAAATTCGAGCTGCACAAATACCAGACAATGACCATCTTCTCAACAGGACAGGAAGCTAACCACCTCTCCTTGACATTTATGGCATTAGTATTGCTGAATCCCCCACTATCAACATCTTGGGGTTAGCATTGACCAGAAGCTGAACTGAACCAGCCATATAAATACTGCAGCTCCAAGAACAAGTCAGAGGCTGGCAATCCTGTGAGTAACTCGCCCCTTTCTCCCTCAAACCTGTTCACAAGGTACAAGTAAGGACTGTGATGAAACTCTCCACTTGCCTGGATGAGTACAGTTCCAATATTCAAGAAGCTCGACGACATCCAGGACATCAACCCATCCACCACCTTAAACATTTCAATCAGTGCACCATCAATGCACAATAGTAGCATTGTGCATCATATACAAGGTGCAATACAGCAAGTTGTCAAGGGTCCTTTAACTGCACCTTGCAAACACATGATTTCTACCACCTAGAAGACCAAGGGCACCAGGTCCCTCGAATATACAAACATAGGAATTAGGAACAGGAGTAGGTCACTTGGCCCCTCAAGTTACCTGAACTCCACATTTCTATCTACCCCCGATAACCTTTCACCCCCTTGTTAATCAAGAATCTATCTAGCTCTGTCTTAAAAAATATTCAAAGACTCTGCTGCCACCGCCTTTTGAGGGAGAGAGTTCCAAAGACACTCTGCCCTCAGAGAAAAAAATTTCACCTCATCTGTCTTAAATGAGCGACCTCTTATTTTTAAACAGTGACCCCTAGTTCCAGATTCTCTCACAAGAGGAAACACCCTCTCCACATCCACACTGTCAAGATCCCTCAGGATCTTAAAAGGTTTCAATCAAGTCGCCTCTTGCTCTTCTAAATTCCAGTTGATACAAACCTAACCTGTCCAGCCTTTCCTCATAAGACAACCTGCCCATTCCTGGTATTAGTCTAGTAAACCTTCTTTGAACTGCTTCTAACACATTTACATCTTTCCTTAAATAAGGATACCAGTACTGTACACAGTACTCCAAATCTGGTTTCAGCAGTGCCCTATACAAATAAAGCATAACCTCCCTACTTCTGTAATCGATTTCCCTCACAATAAATGCTAACGTTCTATTAGCTTTCCTAATTACTTCCTGTACCTGCAAAGTAGCCTTTTTTGATTCATGAACTAGGACACCCAGGTCCATCTGAATTTCAAGCTCTGCACACTCTCACCATTTAGATAATCTTTTATATTCTTCCTGCCAAAATGAGCGATTTCACATTTGCCTTCATTATACTTCATTTGCCAGATCCTCGCCTACTCACTTAACCTACCTATGTCACTTTGTAGCCGCCTTATGTCCTCCTCATAATTTATGTTTCTGTCCATCTTTGTGTTATCAGCAAATATAGCAACCATTCCTTCGGTCCCCTCGTCCAAGGAATTTCTATAAATTGTAAAGAGTTGAGGCCCCAGCACTGATCCCTGTGGCACACCCTCGTCACATCCTGCCAACCAGAAAAAGACCCATTTATGCCAACTCTCTGCTTCCTGTTAGCTAGCCAATCTTCTATCCATGTCAATATGTTACCCCCTATACCATGAGCTTTTCCACAATAACCTTTGCTGTGGCACTTTATCAAATCCCTTCTGGAAATCTAAATATAATTCATCCACCAATTCCCCTTTATCCACAGCACATGTGACTCCTTCAAAGAATTTCAATAAATTGGTTAAGCATGATTTCCCTTTCACAAAACCATGTTGACTCTGCCTAAATACCTTGATGTTTTTTCTAAGTGCCTTACTATAACATCTTTAATAACTTCTAGTATTTTCCCCATGACAGAATTTGGGCTAACTGGTCTGTAGTTTCCTGCTTTCTGTCTCCCTTTTTTTGAATACAGGAGTTGCATTTGCTATTTCCAATCTAATAGAACCTTCCCCAAATCTAGGGAATCTTGGAAAATTAAAGCCAATGCACCAACTATCTCACTAGCCACTTCTTTCAAGACCGTGGGATGATGTCCACCCGGACCTGGGGATTTGTCAGCCCACATTCCCAACAACTTGTTCTTCCATGGTGATTGTAAGTTTCCCAAGTTCCTCCTTCCCCTCCCTTCCATTTCCTGTTTTACAGCTATTTCTGAAATGTTACTTGTCCTCTGGTGAAACCTGAGGCAAAATATCTGTTTAATTCATCTGCCATTTCCCTACTTTCCATTATCAGTTCCCAAGATGCACTTTCGATAGCATCAATGCTCACTTTGTTAACTCTTCTTATTTAACTATCTATCAAAAGTCTTGCTATCTGTATTTATATTACAAGCCAGCTTTCTCTCATCCTCTAAATTTTCCCTTCTAATTAATACTCCTCTTGAACACACTTGTTTCTCCCTCAAAATGAACGTAAATTTCAGTCATATTGTGACTGCTGCTCCCAAGGTGTGTCTTCATGAGGAGGTTATCAATTAATCCTATCTCATTGCTCAATACCAGGTCTGACATGGCCCCTCTCTGGTTGGCTCCAGAATGTGCTGTTCTAAGGAACTATCCTGAAAACATTATATGAACTTCTCACCTACGTTACCTTTGCCCACCTGATTTTTCCAGTCTATATCTAGGTTAAAATCCCTCATGATGTACCTTTCTGACAAGCTCCCATTATTTTTTTTATACTCTGTCCTACTGTGTAGTTACAATTATGAGGCCTGTACACCACTTGCCTTTATCGTTTCTCATTTCAGCCCAAACTGCTTCTATATCTTGGTTTCCTGAACTGAGGTCATCCCCCTCTCATGTGCTAATACCATCATTAATTAGCAGAGCCACCCCTGCACCTATTCCAGACTTCCTGTCCTTCCTAAATGACATGTAACCAGTTCCCAATCTATGTTATCCTGCAGCCATGTCCCTGTAATGGCTATCAGATTGTACTTATTTAATTCTATTTGTACTATCAGTTTATCTGTTTTGTTTAGGATGCTGCATACGTTTAGATACAGGGCCTTTAGTTTTCTCCATTTATTATTTTTCTAGCTTCTAGTCTTATCTGCTGATTTACTCTTAGATTTGTACTTTGTCCGTCCCTTCCTGGCATAACCTGCTTATCATTTCCCATTTTAATACATTTTTCTCTTGCCTTGTCTGTACTCTGGTTTACCACGTCTTCCTAAATTGTATCCTTGCCTTGCCCACTTTGACTGGTACAATAGAACAATATATTACTTAAATGGGGAGAAATTGCAGAATGAGGTACAGAGCGAACTGGGTGTCCTGATACATGAATCCCAAAAAGTCAGTATGCAGATACAGCAAGTGATTAGAAACGGAAATGGACGTCTGGAATATTGTGTACTGTTTTAGTCTCCTTATTTAAGAAAGGACATAAATGCGTTAAAAGCAGCTCAGAGAAGGTCCACTCGACTGATACCTGCGATAGGGAAGCGTTTATCTTGTGAGGAAAGATTGGACAGGCTGGGCCTCTATCCATTGGCATTTAGAAGAATGACAGGTGTTCTTCTTGAAACATATAAGACTGGGCTTGATAGAGTGGATGCTGAAAGAATGTTTCCCCTCGCGGGACAGACTAGAACTAGGAGAGAGAGTTTAAAAGTAAAGGTTTCCCATTTAAGATGGAGATCAGGAGAAATCTTTTCTGAGGGTCGTGAGTCTTTGGAATTTTCTTCCCCGAAGAGCGGGGCGGAGGCAGGCTCATTGAATATTTTCAAGGCAGAGCTAGGTCCTTGATTAACAAGGGAGTGAAAGGTTTTTGGGAACAGGCGGAATGTGGAGTTGAGGCCATAACCAGATCAGCCATAATCTTATTGAATGGTGGAGCAGGCTTGAGGGACCAAATGGCCTACTCCTGCTCCTAATTCGTTGTTGATATGTATATCAAGAAATTGCTGAAAGCACTAGATACTACAAAGGCAATGGACCCTCAAAAGGTTACTAAAGACTTGTGCTCCAGAACTAGAAGCACCCCGTAGCCAAGCTGTTCCAGCTACAACACTGGCATATCACTGGCTATGTGGAAAATCATCCTATCCACAAGCAGGGTAAATCCAACCTGACTAATTACCACACCATCAGTTGGCTCTTGATCATTAGCAAAGTGATGGAAGGGGTCATCAATAGTGCTATCAAGCAACACTTACTCAGTGATAACCTACTCACTGATGACCAGTTTGGGTTCCACCAGAGCCACTTAGCTCCTAATGTCACTACAGCCTTGGTCCAAAGATGGACAAAACAGCTGAACTTAAGAGATGAGGTGAGAGTGACTGCCCTTGACATCAAGGCAGCATTTGACAGAATGTGGCATCAAAGAGCCCTAACAAAACTGAAGTCAATAGGAATCTGGGATGGGGGAAACTCTCCCCTGGTTGGAGTTATACCCAGCACAAAGGAAGATGGTTGTGATTGTTGGAGGTCAGTCATCTCAGTCCTAGGACATCACTGCAGGAGTTCCTCAGGGCAGTGTCCATGGCTGAACCATTTTTAACTGCTTAATTAATGACCTGCCCTACATCATATGGTCAGAAGTGGAGTTGTTTGATGATTGCACAATATTCAGCACCATTGATGACTCAGATACTGAAGCAGTCTGTGTCCATGTGTTGCGACACCTGGACACTATTCAGGTTTAGCTTGGTAAGTGGCAAGTAATCAGGCAATGACCATCTCCATCAAGAGAGTCTAACCCTCTCCTATTGATAATCAGTGACATTACTGTCACTGGATCCCTCACTATCAACATTCTGGAGGTTACTGCTGACCAAAAACTGAACTGGACCAGCTGTATAAATACTGTGGCTATGAGAGCAGGCCAGAGGCTGCGAATTCTGCAGCGAGTAACTCTCCTTCTGCCTCCCCAAAGCTTGGCCACCATCTACAAGGCACGAGGCAGAAGTGTGATGGAAGACCATCCACTTGCCTGGGTGAGTGCAGCTTCAGTAACGCTCCAACTCAACACTACCCAGTTCAAAATAGCCCATTTGATTGGCACCTCAGCCACCATCTTCAACATGCACTCCCTCTAATACTGACACATAGTGACAGCAATGTGCACCCTTCAGGCATTTTAAGAGAAGTGTGAGTTTAAGATTAGTGTTTTAAACCTGAATAAAGGTATTTATAAGGGTATGAAAGAGCTAACTAAAGTGAATTGGGAAATTAGGTTAAAAGGTAAGACAGAGATGCAGTGGCAGATTTTTAAGGAGATATTAAATAACTCTCAGGAAAGATTTATCCCAATGAGAAGGAGGAATCATGGCTGAATAAGGAAGTTAAGGAGAGTAACAAATTGAAAGAAACACTGCAAATCTCCAAAGATCAGTGGTAGGTCAGAAGATTGGCATTCTTTGCTGGTTGATAAAATTTGACCAAAAAAGAGGGAGAAAGTTGAGTATGAGAGAAAGCTGGCTAGCAATATAAAAACAGATGACAAGAGTTTCTACAAGTATTTGAATAAGAAAGGAGTACCTAAAGCTAGTGTTGGTCCTATGGAGAGAGAGCCTGGGGAATTGAAAATGGAAAACAAGGGAAATGACAGAGGTGTTGAATGGGTATTTTCTGTCTTCATTGTAGAAGACTTAAAAAAAGATACTTCCCTAAGATACCTGAAAATCAAGGGATGAATGGGAAGGAGGAACTTAAAACAATCACCATCAGGGCAAAGATGGTGGGAAAGCTATTGGACTTAAAGGCTGATAAGTCCCCAGGGCCAGGATTTTAAAAGAAATGACCATAGAAATAGTAGGGGCATTGGTTATAGCCTTCTAAAATTCCTTAGACTCTGGAAAGGTTCCAGTGGATTGGGAAATAAACCTTTATTCAAGAGAGGAGGGAGACAGAAAGCAGGAAACTGCAGGCCAGTTAGCCTAACATCTGTCTAGGAAAATTGCTAGAATCCATTATCTAACCTGGGTTATGGCAGGATACTTAGAAAATCATAATTTGAACAGGCAGAGACAAATTGGAAATGATGTCAACTGTGTTGGGGATAGTCTTGAACTTCGAAAGGACATAGACACATTGGTGGATTTGGCAGACAAGTGGCAGATGAGGCTTAATGCAGAGAAATGTGAGGTGATTCATTTTGGCAAGAAAAATATGGTAAGACAGTATAAAGTAAAGGAGGTGCAGGAACAGTGGGATCTCAGTATATACATACATAGGTCATTGAAGGTGCCAGGGCATGTTGAGAGAGCAGTTAATAAAGCATATAGTATCTTAGGCTTTGTTAATAGGGGCATTGAGTACAAGACTAAAGAGGTCATATTGAACTTGTACAAGACACTAGTTCGGCCTCATCTGGAGTACTGTGTCCAGTTCTGGATGCTATGCTTGAGGAAAGATGTGAAGGCATTAGAGAGGGTACAGAAGGTAAACTTAAAAAGTAAATAACTGTTTACTGAATAAATTGTCTTTAACTAGTGGCAAAAGAAAGAAACATGAACAGTTGAGTTCTAACTCAATAACTTAAACTCTTACCTCTTCTTAAATCCCAATACACAAACACACACATACATAAGACACACAAAACATGGATTTTAAGGGTGAGATAAAACAGTTCAATAGCACCAACCTGGAGTACAGGATTAGATGGGTTGATTTTGATTGATGTCTTCCAAATTCCTTGCAGTTTGTTGTTAATGACATGAGGTGGTCTCCTAGTACTCTCAGTCTGTGGTTCACTGGTTGAAAAATGTGCTTTTCAGTGTCTCTCCTGGTGATTTTTCCCCATTTCCTATTGACAGGGGTTTTCAGAGAAAGCAGGTTACAGAGATGTGAGGGATAGCCAGCTAGCTATTATGGCAGAATTGATGGAATCTTACAAATACAGGAGAGAAAGGTTTCAGGTCTTGCCTCTTTGCAGGCTAGGAACTGTTCTGCCTGATCTGTTAGCACAAAACCCTGGTCACCTGGTCAGGAGCCAATGAAAATACTTTTGTCAGGCAGTTTCCCCTAGTCCAGGACTCCTTTCCGGCACCATCCTGTTCTCTTATGGCACCCCATGTTCTAGGATAGCAACCTTGTAGATGTTCCTCATGCTGCTCCAGTGAACATGTTTTTCAACTGCAACCATGGTAGTTTTTAAAGACACAGACCAATTTTAAAACCACAGTCCAAGAAAAGAAAAAGATATGTTCTTTACGACAGTCAAATAGAAATAAAAAGAAATGTTTCTTACATCACTCAGAGGGTGCTTGAAGTCTGGAACAAACTCCCTGGAAGGGAGATGGCGGCAGGTTCGATCAAGGTATTCAAAACTGAATTGGATTGTTACCTGGGAAGAGAGAATACGTAAGGTAACAGGGATAAGGGTGGGCTGTGGGACTAGGTTGAATGCTCTTTCAGAGAACCAGTGCAGACTCAATGGGCCAAATGGCCTCCTTCGGCACTGTAAAGATACTGTGAATATGGGTTTGTGAAAGGAAGATCATGTTTAACTAATTTATCAGTATTTCTTGAGGAAGTACCAAGCAAGGTGGATAAAGAGGAACCTGTAGGTGTGGTGTACTCAGATTTCCAAAAGGTATTTGGTAAGGTGCCACATCAAGATAAGGTTACGTGGTGTAGGGGATGACATTAGAATGGATAAATGTTTGGATAGCTAACACAAAGCAGAGAGTAAATGTTTATTTTTCGAGCTGGCAAGCTGAGACAATTGGAGTGCCACAGGGATGAGTTCTGGGGCCTAAACTGTTTACAATCTACATAATTTGGATGAAGGGACGGAATGTCTGGGAGTTAAGTTTGCCGATGACACCAATATAGGTAAGAAAGTGAGTTGTCAAAAGGAGGTAGAGAGCTTGCAAAGGGATATTGATAGGTTAAGTGAGTGGAAAAAATTGGCAGATGGAATATAATATGTGAAAATGTGACCTTGTCAATTTTGGCAGGAAGAATGAAAAAGCAGTATACTATCTAAAAAGAGAGGGTTGCAGAACTTGGTGATACAGAGAGATGTCAGGAAGATATAATAATTTCCATAATATTATTTGGAATTTATTGTAAAGTAGAGTAATAGTGGGGCCTGTGTCTATGTCTGCGTGTGTGAGGTTTAATTGAATTAGAGACAGTTGGTCTGAAGGCTTTGATGTAAGAAGAGAAGCTAGGTTTGAAATGGTTAAATAGGCAATCATGGGTGAAGTTTAGAATGTGAGGTGTAAAGGGAGCATTTGCATTTTTAAATAAATCAGAGTAGCTTGAATTCAAAAGTGAGGGCGAAATGTTTCACCTAGCCAGGAGAAGAAAAGAAACAGTATATTTACTTTGCTAGTAAAGTTGGTACTATGATAGATTTTTGTTATTAGAGAGGTAAAGTCCAAAGATATGGCGAAACAATTGGAATTTGCGTTCAAAGGGGAAAATATGCATAAAGGAGAGAATGCTGTATGCAAGGGAAGGCATTATAAGATCTAACAAGTGTGAAAAAGCCTCCAGCCTCTGTGCCCAAACTGCTGGCTGCAAGAACTGAAGTTAAGAAAATTCACCCTGAACAATCAAATTCAAAGTATCGTGTTACTTTGTCTGGGTCTTTTAAAATCCATGGGTGTTAATCTCCGACCAGTGTCAGAAAGTGCTGACCTGCAGAAATTAGAAGAAATTTAGAAGATTAGAAATTTAGAAAATTAGAAGAAACTTACCTAGTCTTGAAAATTGCATTGCCACTTCCAATTGCCGGAGCTGCTTAGGGCCTGCATTGAAAGACTCTTCACAGGCCCCAGCAAAGCCCAGACGCAGCGTCTTCAAGGAGGCCATTTCACAGCACCTGCAGCCATAAAGCAGGTAAGTTTAAAGGGCCAGGGAAATTGACAGGCTAGCGGAAGGTAAATGTCTAAGGTAAGTACATAGGATTTGGGAGTTGAGTGTGTTTGATGGGGAGGAGATGGGGGGTTGGGTGTATTGAGAGGCCAGGGGGGCCTGGGTGTGGCCGGGGGAGCTTGGGGGTGTCCAGGGAGGTCGGCTGGGGGGGGTGGGGTGCGGTGGTGTGTGTCTGGGGGGAGAGGATCACCGGTGGGGAGGGGAATGGGGGGAGTTCTGTGGGGGGGAGTTGGGGTGGGTGGGCGGGAGCTTGAGGGAGTCCCTTAAGCTCAGTCTGGGTCTTTACAATTGTTACCCAGTTGCTGAGGAGGTTTTAATTCTTCTGACTTTTTCTGAGTAACTGTTGGTATAACCCCGGCAGAACCATTGAAATTTATGATTTAAATCACATTTCCGGATGGTTCCCTGCACAATTGTCCAGAGGAAATTAGCACTTCTGGGTAATTGCTACACAAACCCTTGCCTGGAAACTTGCCAGAAGGATTCCCCAGCGCATCCAACGCTGGGGAGCGCAGAAGTTATGGGCCTATGTATTTTCACTGTTGCCTTAACGGAGGTGTAGCTGTGAGTTAAATTAATTAGAGGAACCAGGAGTTATCACAGTAGTAATTTGCAGACTTATGTGTTTTTAAAATTATTTCTTTTTTTAATAAATGTTTAATTTGTGTAAAAACCCTCTAAGCCTCAGTGACCGTTTTACTGAATTGAAAACCCGCACCTTGAAATAAATACAAATTGCAAATAGTTGTGGTAGTTACTTCAAGTTTCCCTCTGGACTTTGAGCAGCTTGGCAGTTAGCATCCGCCTACCATAATAAACTTGGAGGCTCGTCTGGGATATATTTGAAATTCCTTGATTGGTTTGGAGTTGGTGAACAAGAAGCACTTTGAATTCAGGAGTTGGTGTGAGGGATTTTTAAAGTGGTGAGACTGCAAAAATGGCTGTATCCATGGCTCAAACTTTTTTGGAAGTAGAAGATATAACTCTCTGGGTTACAAAAAGTATCCAAGGATAAGTTAACAGAGTTGGTGGATAACTTGCAGTTCAGGTTACCTGAAGAGGCAAAGAAAGCAGATCTAGTTGAAGTGATAGAACAGCATTTAAAGTTGGAAGTGATATCTGACACTAATGAGTCACATCTGAAGGTAGTGAGACTTCAGTTAGAAATGAAGAGGCTTGAATTTGAACAAGCAAAAGAACTGAGAAAACTTGAACTGGAGGCAAACAAAGGAAAAAGAATTGGAAAGGAAAAAAAACTGGAACTAGAGGCAGCAGAAAAAGAAAGGGAAAAAGAGAGATTATTTCAATAGGAAATGGAAACGTGAAAACCTGATTTCCAAAGGGAAAAGTTAGCAATGGTAGAGAGAATGAAGGAAAGAGGCAGAGTGTACCAGCTTAAAAAACTGGATTTTAAAAAAAGGAGACATCAGAAGCTGAGGAAAGTTCTGATGATGCAAAAACCTTTAACCTAAAGCCCAATGGGGAGACGTTTGAATTTGTACAAGCTCTTCCAAAGTTTTTAAGGAAAGAGATGTTGAAGCATTCTTTATTTTATTTGAGAAGATAGCTAAACAGATGATATGGCCACAGGAAAACTGGACATTGTTGTTACAATCCAGGTTGGTGGGATTTCTGCTTCACTGTCAGAAGAAATGTTGGTGAACTATGATATGGTAAAAAAGGCTATTGTGTGTGCAAATGAGTTGATTCTTGAGGCATACAGGCAGATGTTTAGAATTATGAGAGAACAACCTGGGAAAACCTAAATTGAGTTTGAGAGAGTAAAACAAAGTAATTTTGACTGGTGAATATGGGCATTAAAGATAGAGACAACAAATGCAGCTCTTAGGTAATTCTTTTAGAAGAACTTAAAGATTTAATTTCTTCGGTAGTAAGAACTCGTGGAAGAACAGGGTTGAAATGGTAAGACAAGCAACAGAGACAGCTGGTGATTATGAGCTAGTTCGTAGAGCTACACCTTTTCGTGACCCTTTTAAATCAGAAAAGGATAGAAAGTGGGAAGGTGCGTAGTGAAGGAAGCAAGGTTTTTCTGAGAATAAAAAGGAAGATGTTGAGGGTGGAAGTGACAATCGAAAATTGAGGTGTTTCATTGTAATAAAGTTGGACACACTAAGTCAGTGTGTTAGAAATTGCAGGGAAAATCTATTGGGATTGTTGGGGTAGAGAAATGTTCTGGAAGTAAAAGTGCCTTGAGTTCTGAGGCTCAGGCACAGGAAAAACCAGTGGCTTGTGTGCAGGCAAAACAGGAAGCATCATTGATAGGTAAAGAAGTAGGGATGTGTTCACAATTCAGCCAAGAGAATTCTGAGGCGCAGGTTGTAAAAATGTTTAAAGATTTTGTGAGTGAAGGAAAAGCATACAGAGTGGAGTAGGTAAAAATGTTGAAATTTTAAGAGACATGGGCTGGTCATTCCTCAGTGTTGTGGGATAGTGACATTTGTTGTTCAGGTGATAATAAAGTAGAGTTCATGGAGATGCTAAACTTTTTCCATTGTGGAAGGAAAATTTAAAGAGCAAGTGGAAAACAGATGAGGTGACTGTTGGAGTAGTGGAAAAATTGCTCATTGAAGTGGTTCAATTTATTCTGGGTAGTGATATAGCTGGGTCCCAGATGTTGGTGCTGCCTATGGTAAATAAGCAGCCTGTAGAACTGTTTTCAACAGAAGGGTTGCAGAGAGAGCATCCTGGATTGTTTCCAGATTGTGTGATCAAAAATCACAGGCTCATAGGTTGAAACAAGAAGAACAGGAAATTCAAAGGCAGATTGTTCAGGAAGAAAGACTGGAAGACAGTGCAACTTAGGTGTTTAGCTCAAGGCAATTAGTGGAGTTACAGAAAAATGATTTGCAAATAAAAGTTATATCAGATAATTACTCAGAAACAGAGGCAAAATGTATTCCAGAATGTTGGCCCCTTAAAGGTAATGTTTCAATGAGAAAATAGTGGCCTTATCATGCTTTAGCAAATGAAAGCTGGAGGGAGGTACATCAGATTGTAATAACATTTGGATATAGAAATGAGATTCTGAGAATTGCTCATGAAATTCCAATAGGGGACATTTAGGAATTAGAAAGGTACAGATGAAAATACAAAAACATTTTTATTAGCCTGGATTGCATAGGGATGTAGCCACATTCTGTAGAACATGTCACACATGTCAGCTGATAGTGAAACCACAGGCAGTGTTTAAGCCGGCACCTTTAATTCCAATTCCAATATTTGAAGAACATTTTACTAGGGTCATGATTGATTGTGTAGGACCCCTCCCCAAGACTAAAAGTGGAAATCTGTACTTATCATAATGGATATGTCTACAAGGTTTCCTGAAACAATACCTTTCAGAAATATTACAACAAAGAAGATTGTGGAAGAATTAATTGAATTTGTTACAAGATATGGTTTACCTAAAGAAATACAATCAGATCAGGGTTCAAATTTCATGTCACAGCTGTTTAAGGAAGTAATGAACAGTTTTGGGATAAAACAGTTTAAGTCTGTTGACTTAAGCTGTTGCTTACCATCCTGAGACACAAGGGGCTTTGGAAAGATGGCATCAAACTCTAAAAACTATGATGAGGACATATAGTCAGGATTATCCACAGGATTAGGATAGGGGAATTCCATTCTTGTTATTTGCTATTAGGGATGCTCTTAACGTATCAACTGGTTTTAGCCTTTTTGAACTAGTTTATGGTCATGAGGTAAAGGGACCGCTGAAATTGATTCATGAGAAATTGGTGGGTCAAAATTCAGAAACTACTCTCTGGATTATGTATCAAACTTCAGAGAGATTGGACAGAGCGTGAGAGTTAGCTAGGGAACATTTAAAGATATCACAACAAGTGATGAAATTGAAGGCAGATAGGAAATCTACAGCTGATAGTTTTGTTGCTGGGGAGAAAATGTTAGTTCTGTTAACCATTACTGGATGACTCATTGAAGGCAAGATTTAGTGGGCCTTACAGGATTGAAAAGATAGAAGAAAGAAGCAGAGGGTGTGTTATGCTTAAAATGTACTTTGACAGAGAAGAGGACCAAAAGCAGGTGTAAGTGGCGGTAGAGGAAGAGAAAGAGGTAGAAATACAGGGTCCTGAAATTGATTTTTCTCTAATCAAATTGGATAATGAGAAGGCACTTGAAAATTTAAATGTAATATTGAGTTACCTTCCAGAGAAGTGTCAAAGTGATTTGGAGAAGTTATTGCAGTCACATAAGTCTATTTGTGGAAATAAGTTGGGGAGGAGAAATTTAACTATACCTGATGTCTGTAGAAGTTTCTCCTTGGGTAAGGCAACATCCTTTTGATTAAATCCGGCAAAGTTATCACAAGTACAGAAAGAAATTGAATTCATGCTTCAAAATGATATTATTGAGTCTAGTTGCAGTAACTGGAGTTCACCTGTTGTGCTGGTACCAAAACAGGATGGAACACGAAGACTGTGTGGAGACTATCAAAAGGTGAATGCGGTGACAAAAGCGGATTCACATCCTGTATCAGGGTTGGAAGATTGCACAGAGAAAGTGGGACAATCAAAATTTATCACAAAGATTGACTTGTTAAAAGAGATATTGGTTTTGTGATACCAGGAGGACTATGTCATTTCAAAATTATGCCATTTGGTATGAAAAATGCACCTGCAACATTTCAAAGACTGACAAAGTAATTGCAGGTTTGAGCAATTGTGTGGTTTATATTGACGACTTGATATTTTTCAGTCAGATGTGGGAGGACCATTTAGAGCATCTGGAAGAATTGTTCTGGCAATTACAAGAAGCTAATTTGGTGATGAACTTGACCAGAAGTGAATTTGCAAAAGTATAAGTTACATGTCTAGGCTGTACCATTGGACAAAGTAAGGTGGCTGCAAGAGATGTGAAAGTCAAGGCTATTGTGGATATCCCCATGCCGACAACAAAACTAGAAGTTTTGAGATTTCTTGCATGAGTGGGTTTTACTGGAAATTTGTTCCAAATTTTAGCAGAGTTGTTGCTCCATTGACTGCAATAGCTTTTCCAAATCACTTTGACACTTGCTTGGAAGGTGACTTAATATTTCATTTAAATTTTCAAGCACTCCCTCAATTTGTTTAGAGGCAAATCAATTTCAGAGTCTTCTGCCTCATCACCATAAACTAGTTCAAAGGGGCTAAAACCAGTCGATGCGTCTCTCATAGCAAATAACAAAAATGGAATTCCTTTATGCCAAGCCTGTGTATTATCCTGACACTATGCTTTTATCATATTTTAAAAGTTTGATGCCATCTTTCCAAAGCTCTTTGTGACTCTGGATGTTAAGCTATTGACTTAATCTGTTATATCCCCAAACTGTTCATTACTTCCTTAAACGGCTGTAACATGAAATTTGACTCCTGATCTGATTTTATTTCCTTAGGTAAGCCATATCTTGTAAAAAAAATGTAATTAACTCCTCTTAGTTGTAATGTTTCTTAAAGGCATTGTTTTAGGAAACCTGGTAGACACATCCATTATTGTCAATAAATACTGATTTCCACTTTTAGTCTTAGGGAGGGGGTCCTACACAATCAATCATGACCCTGGTAAAAGGTTCTTCAAATGCTGGTAGTGGGATTAAAGGCGCCGGCTTAATTACTGCTTATGGTTTTCCTGTTACTTGACATTTATAACAGGTTCCACAGAATTTGACTACATCCCTATGGCAATCCTGGCCAAAAAACCCTCTATCTTTTCCTGTGTTTTCCTAATTCCTAAATATCCCCCTATGGGATTTCATGAGCAATCCTAAGAATCTCATTACCCTAATGGGATAACAATCTGATGCACCTCCCTCCAGCTTTCATTTTCCTGAGACATGATCCGACTGCCACTTTCTCATTAAAATACCTTTCTGAAGATAACATACTGGAATACATTTTGCTTCTGTTTCTGAATAAGCTTTCTGATATAACTGTTGTAAATCACCTGCTCCTGCAATACTTCCTCAGAACAACAAATATCACTATCCCACAACATTAAGGATTAACTAGCCCCCATGTCTCTTAAAATTTTAACATCTTTGCTTACTCCACCCTGTACACATGGAAAGACTTTCCCTTCACATACAAAATCTTTAAACATTCCTGCAACCTGCTCCTTGGAACTCACTTGAATAAACTGTAAAGATAGGTGGAGGAACCACAACTTTTGACTTTATACATTAATGATCTAGATGAAGGACCTGAGGGCATCCTGGCTAAGTTTGCAGATGATACAAAGATAGGTGGAGGGACAGGTAGTATTGAGGAGGTGGGGAGGCTGCAGAAGGATTTGGACAGGTTAAGAGAATGGGCAAAGAAGTGGCAGATGGAATACAACATGGGGAAGTGTGAGGTCATGAACTTTGGTAGGAAGAATAGAGGCATCGACTATTTTCTAAATGGGGAGAGAATTCAGAAATTTGGAGTGCAAAGGGACTTGGGAGTCCTAGTCTAAGATTCTCTTAAGGTTAACTTGCAGGTTGAGTCGGTCGTTAGGAAGGCAAATGCAATGTTGGCATTTATTTCGAGAGGACTAGAATATAAAAGCAGGGATGTGCTGCTGAGGCTTTATAAGGCTCTGGTCAGACCACATTTAGAATATTGTGAGTAATTTTGGGCCCCGTATCTCAGGAACGATGTTCTGGCCTTGGAGAGGGTCCAGAGGAGGTTCATGAGAATGATCCCAGGAATGAAAGGTTTAACATATGAGGAACGTTTGAGGACTCTGGGTCTATACTCGATGGAGTTTAGAAGGAAGAGGGGGGATCTGATTGAAACTTACAGAATACTGAAAGGCCTGGATAGAGTGGATGTGGGGAAGATGTTTCCATTAGTAGGAGAGATTAGGACCTGAGGGCACAGCCTCAGACTAAAGGGAAGACCTTTTAGAACAGAGATGAGGAGAACTTCTTTAGCCAGAGAGTGGTGAATCTATGGAATTGATTGCCACAGAGGGCTGTGGATGCAGGTCATTGAGTATATTTAAGACCGATATAGATAAGTTCTTGATTGGTAAGGGATCAAAGGTTACGGGGAGAAGGCGGGAGAATGGGGTTGAGAAACTTATCAGCCATGATTGAATGGCGGAGCAGACTCGATGGGCCGCATGGCCTAATTTCTGCTCCTATGTCTTACGGTAAACACAATCCTTCACCTTTCATTGATTCTCCCTGTTTCACCTGTACACAAACCACTGGTTTCTCCTATACCTGAACCTCAGAACCCAAAGTACTTTTACTTCCAGAGCTTTTCTGTATCCCAAAATTCCCAACAGATTTTTCCTACAATCTCCAACACACTGACTTCGCGTGCCCCACTTTATTACAATGAAAACACCTCAATTTTCGAATGTCACCTCACCTTCAGCACCTTCAGTTTTATCCTGAGAAAAATCTTTCTGGGAACTCCCAGCTACTCCTTTGACCACCTACCTCCCTTTCACCTTCCCACTTTTTATCCTATTCCAGTTTGAAAGGGTGAAGAGCAAAAGGTTTAGCTCCATGAACTAACTGATAATCATCAGCTATCTCTGCTGCTTGTCTTACAGAATCAACCCCCTGTTCTTTCAATGAGTTCTCATTACTGAAGGGATTTAATTTGTCCCAAAAACGTTACTTCCCTAAGAGCTGTGTAGGTTGCTTCTATTTTTAACAGCCGGATCCACCAGTCAAAATTACTTTGTTTTACCCTTTCAAACACAATATAAGTTTCTCATGTTCGTAAATTTCTGCCTGTATGCTTCAGGAACCAACTCATATGCACTCAAAATAGCCCTTTTCACCACATCATAATTAACCAGCATTTCTTCTGATAGCAAAGGATATACCTCATGCGCCCTACCTAACAACCTAGACTGTAATAATAAAGTCCAGTTTGCCTGTGGCCATTTCATCTGTTTAGCCAGCTTCTCAAATGAAATAAAGAATGCTTCAATATCTTTTTCCTCAAACTTTGGAAGAGCTTGTACAAATTTAAATATATCCCCAGTGGGTTCTACTCTAGAGATAAATCCTTCCTCACCTACTGGCATCTCTTTTTTAACTGCCAACATGTTCAGTTGGAATTCTCTTTCTCTCTTTTTCTCTTTCCTTCTCCATCTTCACAATTTCTAATTCCCTTTTAAAAGCCATTTCTCTGTCCTTTGGTTCTAATTCAAGCTTTTTCATTTGCAACTGAAGTCTCACTTCACCCAGCTGTGACTCACTGGTGTCAGGTTTCACTTCTAACAGTAGATGCTGTGCTTATACTTTTAATCATATCTGATTTCCTAGCACCCTCAATCACCCCAATTTTAACTTATCTGCCAACTCTGTTAACTTACTTTTGGTTATTTTCTTCAATCCAATCAGTGTTATCTCTTCTAATCCCGGACAAGTCTTAGCAATTGCCAAAGCCATCTGAAAATACCTCATCAACTTCTGAATTCAAAGTTCTTCTCGTACTTATAACCTTAAGACATGCCAATTCCAAACTAATCAAGGAATTATAAATATTTTTATCCCAGCAAGAGTCCCTAATTGTTACGAGACAGCCTTTTGGTAAAGCTGAATTATTTAAAAATCCCAGAGGGAAACTTTAAACAACTGCCATAGTCTATATTTTTAAGTGGTATGTTTCAGATGCAACTCTAAATTCAGGAATCGGATCACCA
Source organism: Isurus oxyrinchus (assembly GCA_026770705.1). NCBI lineage: Eukaryota > Metazoa > Chordata > Chondrichthyes > Lamniformes > Lamnidae > Isurus > Isurus oxyrinchus. The sequence continues at coordinate 75,467,629 of JANJGN010000019.1, read as the reverse complement.
GTTCTCAAGAGGTTTTATATTAAACTAAATGGAACATTTTATTAATTTACACAAATTAAATATATACACATGGCCACAAATTACTATTATAACTTTTAATAAATTCCCAAACTAATCTTCATTAAGGCAACAATAACCCATAGACTCAACCAGACACCAAACAGAGCATTTGCACCTTATATATTCAAAGTGAGGTTCCTTTCACTTTGGTTCCTGTGGAGACAGTTGTGGGCTTACAGCTACTTTGATCTTACATTGTCTCTGCCCTGCACACACACAACTGCTGAAGTTATCCCTAGCATTGAATGTAAATTCTCATTGTATCACCAGCCTCTTTTAACAATAGAACCCCTTTCATAGTAACAATTTTATTAGTGATATAAGCATATTGCTTGGTCTCTGCTAGCTAGGTGCCAGATTTCACTCACCTTCTTGAATGCTCTATTCAAAAAAAAAATGCAGATGCACTCTACCTCTCTTACATCTCAAAGCTAGTGCACATCAAATCACCCAGACCAGCTGGCTTTAATCCAATTAAGACAAACACACAGGCTAAACCTCTATTTTAAAACTATTAACTACACCCAATTATGCCCAGCAATTTAAGTTGGCTGTTGAAACAAGCTATAAAGGCATTGGGGTCGTATTGTTACAAGAAGACTACACTGGATTTGAGAAACCGATAGGGTATTTTTCACAAAAGTTGAATGTACAACAGACAAAATATTCAATGATTGAAAAAAGACTTTGGGTCTGGTGCTAGTTTGCAGCATTTTGAAAATTGCATGGCAAACAATTGGTCAGAAACAATTGTTTATACTGACCACAATCCTTTAAAGTTTCTGGACAAATTTCAAGGCAGAAGTGCAAGGCTATTCAGATGGAGTTTATTACTGCAACCATTTAATCTGCAGATTATACATGTAACTGGATGAGAATATATATATAATGCATGCATCTGGTAATGTAATAGTGTACGGATAAAGATAAGTATAAGAGGTAGTGTAAGATGGGTTAATAAAATGAAGCTTTTTTTAAAAATTATGACAGTTTGTTTTTCAATTAGGAGGGAGATGTCAGGAAGATATAATTATTTTCATAACGTTAGTTGGAATTTATTGTAAAGTAGAGTAATAGGGTCTGTGCCTATATATATGTGTGTGTCTGTGTGTGGGACATAATTGAAGTAGAGACAGGTAGTCTGAAGGCTTTGATGTAAGAAGAGAAGCTAGATTTGAAATGCCTGGGTGAAGTTTTAGAATGTGAGGTGTGAAGGGAATATTTGCATTTTCAGATAAAGCAGAGTAGCTTGAATTCAAAAGAGGAGGTGAAATATTTCACCTAGCCAGGAGAAGTTAAGAAACAGTGTGTTCAATTTTCCCCAAAGATAACTCGTAAAACTGGTACTATGATAGATTATTATTTTTGGAAGAGGTAAAGCCCGAAGACATAGTGAAACAATGGGAATTTGCATTCAAAGGGGAAAATATGTATAAAGAAGAGAAGGTTGTGTGTAAGGGCAGGAATTCTAAGATCTAACAAATGTGAAAAAGCCTCTGGCCCCTGTGCCCAAACTGCTGTCTACAAGAACTGAAGTTAAGAAACTCACTTTTGAATTTGACTGTTCAGGGTATCATGTTACTTTGCCTGAGCCTTTTAAATTCTGTTGCCTTAACGGAGGTATAACTGGGAGTTAGATTAATTGGGGAGCAAGGAGTTATCATAGTAGTAACTTGTAGGCCTATATCTATGTTTTAAAATTATTTATTTTATTCATAAATGTTTAATTTAGTTTTGTAAAAACTCCCTAAGCCTCGGTGACTTTTTTACTGAATTCAAAGCCCGCGTCTTGAAATAAATACAAATTGCAAATAGTTGAGGCAGCTTCAGGTTTTCCACTGGGATTTGAGCAGCTTGACATTTCCCATCCGCTTGCCTTAACAGGTCCTGGTACACTAATCACAAAAAGTTAATAAGCAGGTATAGCCAGTGATTAAGGCGGCAAATAGAATGTTGGCATTTATTGCAAGGGGAATGGAATATAAAAGTATAAAAATTTTACTGCAGCTGGTGGGATCACATCTGGAGTACTTTTTGGTCTCCTTATTTGAAAAAGATGTAATTGCATTACAATTAGAGACTAGAATCAGGGAACGCAGTTTAAGGATAGGAGGGCTACCATTTAAGATGGTAGTTTTTCTGTCATAAGGGTCATTAGTATGTGGAGTTTTCTTCCCCAGAAAAAAGTGAGAGGCTGGGTCATTCAATATAAGGTAGGGTTAGACAGATTTTTGATAGACAAGGGAGTCAAGAGTTATGGGAGAGTAGGGGGGCGGGGGGTGAGGGCAGATGCCAAAGTGGAGTTGAGACTACAACCAGATGAGCCATGATCATATTGAATGTTGAAGCAGTCCTGTAATCCTCGCACATTCTAAACCCACAACCTCTACCACCTAGAAAGACAAAGGCAGCAGGTGCATGGGAACACCACCTGGAAGTTCCCCTCCAAGCTGCACACCATCCTGACTTGGAACTTTATCACCATTCCTTCATTGTCACTGGGTCAAAATCCTGGAACTCCCTAAGAGCACTGTAGGTATGACTGCGCCACATGTCTGCAGCAGTTCAAAAAGGTGGCTCACTACCACCTTTTCAAGGGAAATTAGGGATGGGCAATAAATTCTGGCCTAGCCAGTGAAGCCCACATCCCATGAAAGAATTAATTTTTTTTAAACTTTCCATCCTAGGGCTTTAAGCTATAAATCCACATAAAAGAGGCATGTTTTTGGAAGCACAATTTGAAGAAAAACCAAGAAGTAACTAAAAGAGCCTATATTTCCCTGAATATTCATTTAGAAATATTTGTTTAAAATCTAGAAACTTGTACAGTGTTGTTTAAGTGTCTACGACAAGAAATTGTCATGCAATTAATCAGATTACTCCAACTGAATAAACATGCAGATTGGGAAACTGGAAATTTGCAAGTTTGTTTAAAATAGATACTGGGAAGCAATAGCTCTGGAAACATTTACGAGTTGAGTGTGCAGCACCTGAGTGAATCATGATGATGTAAGATGATTTGAGCAATAAAATACGACAGATGTTGGAAATCTGAAATAAAAGCAGAAAAAGTTTGAAGCACTCAGGTCAGGCAACATCTGTGGAGAGGGAAAATTAGGGAGAGAACGCTGGGGTACAGAGGAGAGCAAGGAGAGATTTTGGGTGCTGCCGGACCAGGGCAAGTTCCCTGTTTGCTTATGGTGAACCTTCCTGTTTGGCGCACAGTTCAGCACTGTGTCAGCCCAAGTGTTAGGGAATTACTTCAAATATTTTGAGTTGGGATACTGCACACACAGTAATTGCATTCACCACACAAATGACTAATGTAACTTATTAAGGAAAACTCGCATAGATTTTAAAAATGGTAGGAGAGCTTGTCAGATCCTTTAAAACATGCAGAATGGTCAGAAATTGGGGATATTGGCCTAAGTGTTTCTGTTGTAGAATGACTGGGACTTAACCTTTATCTGTTGCATTGCATATTGAGAACTCTTGAATAGTTAATTGATTGCTAAGAAAACTGGTACTGGGTCAGTTCATTGTTCTAATGAGAATGGTCTGACGTTGAATGTTTGCTTTTAGGTTGTACACTCCATTTACAGAAGACACAGACACTGTTGGAGAGCGAGCTGTAAACTCCATATTGAATGCCCTCATTATGATCAGTGTTATTGTAGTGATGACCCTGATTCTTGTACTTCTGTATAAGTACAGGTGCTACAAGGTATGTGTTCACAGGTTCAAGGCGCATTCTTTTTGGTCAGTTTTGTTCATGTAAATTTGACTTCCCTTTCCCAGTGAACACCTTTGATTGATTCACAGAATGACCAAAAATAAGATTAAAGCACCTTTGGGGGAAATGGGCAAAATGGTTATGTTCTACACAACTGAGTTCTAACTTCATATTTGTCAAGTTTGTGACACTCCACATATCGCAGGAAAAGGTGTGTTGTGTAATCTGAAAGATGCATGTTCCTTTTCGGTGATCGAGAGTGAAAGGGGTTGATCACGTTAAGACTGAGATGAGGAATTTCTTCACCCAAAGGGTTGTGAATCTTTGGAATTGTCTACCCCAGAGTGTTATGGATGCTCCATTGTTGGGTATATTCAAGGCCGAGATAAACAGATTTTTGACCTGTCAGAGAATCATTGGATATGGGGAATGGTCTGGAAAATGGAGTTGAGGCAGAAGATTGTATTGAATGGTGGAGCAGGCTCAACAGATCCACTCTTGTTCCTATTCCTTTTGTCCTTAAGGTGGGCAGGCTGCAAATCAACAGGGCTGGGACCAATGTACTTGTGGAAACATTAACTGGGGTAAGGGATTAAAGAAATCTGGCAAGGGGTGGGCACCAGGTTGGAACAAAAAAGGGGAGATGGGTGGTGGGTGGGGGCGTGGTGGGGGGGAGTGGGGGGTCGGGGGTGGGGGGGTGGTGTGGAAATCAGTGAAGCTTTTTATTGCCTGAAGCCTTATCTTGGACTCTTTTGAACAGGTCATTCACGGGTGGCTGATAATCTCTTCACTCTTGCTGCTTTTCTTTTTCTCATTCATCTATTTAGGGTAAGTTCAACCTTTTTAAAAAGATGTAACTGCACTAGTGTTTTATTTAATAGTCTATGTCTGCCATAAAAATCCTGATGCCCTTTCCCTAATTGGTGGCAGCCTGGTTCTTGGAGCTGTTGGATGTTCATTGAGTACCACAATTCCAATTTTGATTTTGACTGGATGGGCTGGTGGGTCTAGCACTCTGGATCCAATCTAGATACTGATATTGGGTGTGACAATACCATTATCCTTAAACTCTCCACCAACTGAGAAAAGAGAACATGAGTGCCTGGGCCTGCAGGAAAAGAATACTTTGTTTTATTTCTGGATGCTGCACTTTAGAAAAGATGTGAAGGCATTGGGGAGAGTGCAGAAAGGTTCACGTGAACGATTCCAGGGATGGGAAACTTCCCTGATAGACTGGAGAAGCTGGGACTGTTTTCTTTGGAGAAGAGAAGGCTGAGAGGAGACTTGATAGAGATATTCAAAATCATGAGGGACCTGGACAAAATTTCCCATTTCTGAAAGGATCGAGAACGAGAGGGCACAGATTTTAAGTAATTGACGAAGCAAAAGCGATATGAGGAAAAACTTTTTCACGCAGTGAGTGGTTGGGGTCTAGAATGCACTGCCTGAGGGTGTGGTGGAAGCAGGTTCATTTGAGGCATTCAAAAGGGAATTTGATTGTTATCTGAAAAGGAAGAATGTGCAGATTTATGAGAAGAAGGCCACGGAATGGCACTAGATGTGTTGCTCAGGTGGAGAGCAGGTACAGACATGACAAGCCAAATGGTGGCCTCCTGCGCTGTAACGATTGAAATTCTGTGATCCATTCAGTAAACCAGGGTTGTGTTGTTACTCTTCAACAGGGAAGTCTTCAAAACCTACAATGTTGCCATGGATTACTTCACGTTGGCTTTGGTGATCTGGAACTTTGGAGTGGTTGGGATGGTATGTATCCACTGGAAGGGGCCACTTCGACTCCAGCAGGCCTACTTGATTATGATTAGTGCTTTGATGGCCCTGGTTTTCATCAAATACCTCCCAGAATGGACTGCCTGGCTAATCCTGGCTGTGATCTCAATATACGGTAAGATCCAATCATGGGAGTTCATGCTTGAATTCTGTCATCTGCTGATTAGAAGCAGTTTACTTTGATTTGGAGAGGGATGGATTGTGAAAGAGTGATTGAGTGTGATGTATTTGTAACTGCAGATTGATTATTCTGATATTGGTGACCCAAACATTAAAGCTTTAAGTTTTTCAAAAGATTTTCTTGGGACCTAGTGGTTCTGATAGCTTGTGGCAAGGGAGGAAAAGAGCTTATATTTCACCCCTCTCCTATTTTTACTTAGTTCTGTTGAAGGGTCATGAGGACTCGAAACATCAACTTTGTTCTTCTCTGCCAATGCTGCCAGACCTGCTGAATTTTTCCAGGTATTTCTGTTTTTGTTGAGGAAAAGAGTAACTTGTCCTTCCATGGGCCAGTTATTAAATAATCACCTATACAAATTAAATTCTGTTGATTGTGCATCAACATAAATCAGCTTGTTCACTTCTCAACCTTCAATCAAGTTAGCTTCTGCCTGAAAGGTGGGTTGGGTGTCAATCTGCAAGTCTTTACCAGTACATAATGGCACAGTTGTCTGTAGTGAGCCAGTTTAAATGCACTGACATGTTTAGTCTAGTAATCCAGGTCCAATCGCAGCATTTTCTAGCATTTCAAGTTGTAGCAACTTAAGTCCCAAAGTTTAAACTTGGTATAACTACACAAGTTATTGGGAAAAACAGATTTGGACCAAATTCTACATCTCTTTTCACTATAGACTTGATACTGTTCATTCTTTTTTTCTGTTTTAAGACTGTTCCTTTTTTTAGACAGAAAGAGGAAAAAAGATCTGCTTATATTCTTCCTATTAACAGACTAAGTGATCATTATTACATTGCTATTTGTGAGACCTTGTGGACAATTTGGCTGCTGCGTTTCCTGCAACAGTGAAAGTACTTTGGCATTTTGGGATGTCCTGAGACGAAATCTGTCTTATAAATGCAAGATTATTGTTCTTCCTTCATATAATGAGGCCAGGTTAGTGATGTATGGATTTGTCCCAAAGACTACCTTCTTGTTTTAGCTCTTTTCCTCCCTCTCTTTTCGTGCACATTCAAAATAGATAGAGAAAGGCTCCTGGCAAACTTTAGAATGAAATAAATACTTTTTTCTCAATACCTTGTTTGCATATGTAAGAATCATTCTTGCTGAAATGAAAGCAGAAAGCTACAGGTCTGACAGTGGTTCCTGTTGGTTCTTGAAGACACTTTCAAAGTATTAATTTCTTCTGTTAGTTTTTTAAATCCCAGCTAGGTGGCGAATTTTGAAGGTGTGAATTCTGTGATTCCTCTGCTGTCCCTGATTCAGGGCCCTTAGTAATACAGGGATACTTCCCAGCATTTTAATGTGGAATTTTTAGCAGATCAGTGAAGTGCCAGTGTGCATATCCTGATTCGGGTCAGGTGCGCTTGAGTGTCGGAATAACAATTCCTACACACAAGTAAATCATTTTTATTGCATTTAATATGTTTATGGCTTAGTTTGGTCCTTTAGGAATGGGATCAAAGTTAGGGTTGTATATTTAAGTGTACTTAGGTACACTTAGGCACTTAGCTGCTGTTGGGAAAATAAACCAAACTACTGGGAATTGTCCTGTCTAATAACTGGTTTTTAACCACCACAAGTAAAGTCACTTAATTCCTCCTTAAGTTACTAAAATATTTGTCTTTTTTAAAATATTTAAAATATTTGTCTTCATTTTATCTCAAATTGGCCAAAATAAATCATAAAAGCACTGTGGGCTCTTCCTATGTTAAAGGTGCTATATGAATGTCAGTTGTAATTAACTCGATCCTAGAGCAGCTTCTTATCCAGTGAAAATGTGGCCTGTTGCTTCTGACAAAAATCATTTTATTGGAGTTTTGTTTCAAGAGAACAGGATTGAACAAAGAAATTTATGTCTTTCAGCAGCAGGGCTGTGATTTTTAGAGCAAAATGCATTTCAAATTGCCCAAGGCAAGCAAAAGTGTTGTTTAAATCCCTTTTTTTGGAAAAATGTACTTTATTCATAAAATATCTGAAAGAACATTACAAAACGTTTCAAAATGGCCATCACAAAAAGTGCAATCATATTCAACTTTTCCACATAGATCGTGAGGTGCTTCAATACAGTCAATGAACATTATGAATAATGTGGAATGTGGGCAGCTGTCTACCACTGTTCACTTTTATTATTGGACTTTGGGTATAGCCCCTCCACATTATAGCAGGTGTGCTTGGGCTAATGCAATTTGAATATTATACATAATGGATGCCAAATTCATTCAGTGCAAAGTGCTTAAGGTTCTGAAGAAGTTAGGATTCCTAACCTAGTTAATTGTTGAGAACTGATCTAAAATGGGGTAATTTATTTAATTGGAATCCAACAGTTGATATGTATTTAGCAAAGAGCTGATTGGAGCTGCCTAAAGCCTCATTTTTCAAATTGTTAGCTATGGGAGTTGAATGATGGCCAGATTCAGTAGGCTGTTAAAACAGATTAAAGATGGGCAATGCTAACAGGCACTCTGGAGGCTCAGCATGGATGATGGAAGTGTGAGGACTAAGTTACTCTGATTTTATTTTGCACCTTTAAGGAAGCATTCTATGTAGTGTTCAGCACTTTAAAACACATCACCTCTTTCCGATTTTAAAGGACCTGTAGCCCTAAATTGGTACTTGGAGTAAATTAATTAATATGGTCAACATTTTGTCAAGTAAAAATATATATAAAATATATTACATATATATAATACATATGTATGGATGTAATTCTTGAAGAGATCTTGGACTGTGAGGACAAGGAGGATATTATAGTCTGAGCTTGATTCTTCCCTCAATTACCTACGTGTGCAGGTAAGGATGTGATCTAGAGCAAGGAGGGCAGGTTTTATTTCTGGATTCTCCCTTCCTGCAGCATGGCCATGTTTGAGACAATACTACCCGCATTTCATACTGACTAACTGGCATTAATTTGAGTTATAGAAAATAATTGACAATCAAGTTGATTTTCATACTTGTGTAATACTATCATATGGCACTGTGCTCTCATTGACTGTCAGGATATAGGAGGCATGGAGGGTACATGAAGCCTCTTTGCTGTTTTGTACCCCAAGTGATGCCCACTTGGAACCTGGCTCTTGGGTGGTTTCTGGCAAGGCAGGGCAGGTGTCTGGTAAGCTCAGTGTGGTGCCTATTGCTCTTGTGACATGGAGAGTGAGCTGAAATGAGGTGGAGTCGTGCACAGCTATTGTTAAAGGGGAGTGATGCATGTGCATGATCCCTCTCATTTGATCTTGGAATATGAACAACACTCAGGCAATATTTATTGTCAATGCCTAAATGCTCTGAGGGCATCAAGAGTTAACTACACTATGTAGGACTGGGTGGACCAACATGGATGGGGATGGCAGTTCTCTTTCCCTTGAAAGACATTAGTGATCCAGTTAGATTTTTACAACAATCCGGCAGATTTCATGACTCTTTATCTACTGCCAGCCCACAAATGTCCAGTTACTAAATTTAGCTTCACAATTTGTCCTGATGGAATTTATGCCCACAACCTTGCAGTTTATTAAGGTTGTAAGTTCAGTTTTATGCAAAGTCCATTGCAGTCATTGCACTGAATAAAACAAGCCCAATCTAATGTCTCAACTACTTTTCCTTCATTAAAATCAGTATAGTCCTGCATTTCTCTGAACTGTGGAAAATATGCTGAGGTGAATTATTTAGCTCGAGATTCAGCTTTTGATACTAATTCACACAACATCAATGACTCTGTGAATCAAAACAGTGCTCAGAAAAAGGTGTGGCGATGACGCTGGCTGCCAAACCAATTTCAACTATTAATCCAGTTCTTCACATGCTGGGTTTACTGTCTGCTGAGTCCTCTGTCTGATCAGTGTCTTTTTTTCCAAAAATATACTTTATTCATACAATATCAGAAAGAACATTACAAAACATTTCTAACTGGCCATCACAAAAAGTACAATCATTTTCAACTTTTACACATGGATCACGAGGTGCTTTAGTACAATCAATGAATATTACAATCAATTCAATATGGTCATTACAGACAGTCAGATAGTGCAGTGGTATTGGAGTTATCAACATACATCATGTTGCACTCTGCGGTGCTTCAATGCAATTATGATGTATTTAGTATTCATACATTTATTGTGAGTTGTACAGCCTGAGGGGTCTATACCTTTCCCAGCCCCTCAGTGCATTATAGCAGAACGGTCTTAGCAACCATTCTCCTTTGCGGCAGCTGCCCCAAGCTTTAGTGCGTCCCTCAGCATGTAGTCCTGGACCTTGGAATGTGCCAGTTTGCAGCACTCAGTCGGGGACAATTCTTTGTACTGTAAGACCAACAAATTTCGGGCAGACCAAAGAGCGTTTTTTACCGAGTTGATGATCCTCCAGCTGCAGTTGATGTTTGTCTCGGTGTGTGTCCCTGGGAACAGCCCGTAGAGCACAGAGTCTTGTGTCACAGCACTGCTCGGGATGAAGCGCAACAAAAACCACTGTGTCTCTCTCCAGACCTTCTTTGCAAAGGCACATTCCACAAGATAGTGAACAACGGTCTCTTCCCCACCACAACCCCCTCGAGGGCAATGTGCAGAGGGGGTGAGAATCCTGGCGTGCAGGAAGGATCTGATGGGGAGGGCCTTTCTCACCACCAGCCAAGCTACATCTTGGTGCTTGTTGGAAAGTTCTGGTGATGAGGCATTCTGCCAAATGACATTGACAGTCTGCTTGATGAACCATCCGACAGGATCCACCATCTCCTTTTCTCTCAGGGCCTCTAGGACGTTACGTACCGACCGCTGCTTGATGGACTTGTGGTCAAAAGTGTTTCTCTGCATAAATTTTTACATGAGGGACAGGTGGTACGGCACGGTCCAACTACTTGGAGTGTTCCGCGGCAGCGTGGCTGGATCCATCCTTCGCAACACCAGGGAAGGTAGAACCTCAGCACATAGTGACCCTTGGTGTTTGCATACTGAGGGTCTATGCACAGTTTGATGCAGCTGCACACAAAGTTGGCCATCAGGATGCCAGTGTCTGGTAGAGCCTCCCTGCAGAGTGCTCTCTGACTAATCAGTGTGACCTGGAGCCCTCCCTCTTTAGGGACCAACTAATAGCAGATAATGGCAATATAATTGCTTTGGGAAAAGGTTAGTTTCCTAAATGGGTCACATGGCATAAAGTAGATGGATGGTGCTCAGACACGATTGTGTTATACTTTTGTGCTGTTCCTCAAAGGGGCCAAAGCAAATCTTGTGTGGGTCAAACAAAATTCATTGCTCCCACCCTGATCAATCAGAGCATAGCTATCTGCAGCTCAATTCATTTTGTTCCATTACCCTTGATATCCATACCTAATTAAACTGTGTTGATCTAAATTGAAATATTTTAACTGACCCCAACAATCACAGCCTTTTTGGAAGGGAGAGTTCCAGATTTCCAGATTTGCAGAGTGGGTGGTAATGTTAACCAAGTCACCTAACTTCCATCCTTTCTCCATTGCCCACTACCTCCAAATTAGAATGTTCCATTCACTACTAAAGCTGTGGTAATGTGACACATTAAAATAATTTAATGTTTTCAGTTTATATTGATCTATTTTGCAGAGATCCTCACAACAGCTGAAATTAAATGAACTCCATCTCAGTCAATTGTTAAACATTCTCTTCGCTATTAGGCCGTACTGATGAATGCGAATTTCCCATTCCACTTTGTTTAAAGTGATATTCAAGACTTGCCTTTTGTTGCCTATTAATGGAGGAGGATGTCTCCAGACTTCCCAAAGGGCTTGTCTTTTCAAAAGCAAACACCAAAGCCACACACAGCTATCTGTTTAATATAATTAAAAGTAGCAGACACAAAATGTCTTCCCCAAGTGTGCATTTTTCCCCCAGGTTATATATTATTTATTGCATCAACATGTTCAGGTACATTCATACTGGGATGTTCTTCTGAGGTAGATTAAAGCTCGTCTTTGAACATCAAACATAGTAGTCCTTTTATTGTGGTGTTTTTTCTTTGCAAGCCTCCATCTGCCACCATCAATACAGGAGGCACTGGGTGGGGGAAGGATTCAGAGAATGGAGACTTTGGAGGAATACAGAGCTAATTTTGTTGTACTGTTGAAAAGCCCAGGTGCATAGTTCAGGAAGCTACAAGTGTAGGGAAAAGGATACGTTGAAATGTAGTGGCAGGAGCAAAATGCAACAGCTTAATTTCTCCCATTGCTGCAGGAAGGTCTGGATGATGAACATCTGTTCAGACCACTTCCATCCTGTAACATCTGTCACCTGCACATTTACCGCTCTATCCCCATCCCCCTGACAAAATTGCTGTTCTGTCAAATTTGCTGCTTTATCTCACATTTACTTTTGAGAGGTTTTGGAAGGAGAATATTAACAAAAGATATGATTCAAAAGTTTTCTAGCGAAGTCCAGTCAGAGCTTCTTCCACCTTTTAGCGAGAGAGCACATAATCAGTTGTTTGATTCTGTCAGAGCTTTAGTATACACTGTTTGGTAAACCCAGCATTCCAAACAGGCATATTCAACAATGGGTGTTACATAACTATTAAACACTGTGAATAGGTCAATTTAAGCTGCATTGTGATGCTTGTGAAGACATAGCATATGAAGTTTTCCATTTGTTCCCTTAAGCATTTCACACACTTGGTAATCCCATTTGAGGTCACTTTGAATGTAGATTCCTAATGGTTTAATGCACATTTGTTGGGTAATGTCAACATAGTCTAAATTGATGGGGGGGATTGAGGGATTACGCATGAAACACAATTCCACAGCATTGCACTTTTGGGGGTTCAGTCTCATGTGATTCCTATTCATTCAACAAAATGATTGCCCCCTCTTGCCTATGCGATGCATCACCTTGATAATGATGACAATCCAAGCGGGTCAGGTCATCCAAATACTTAGTGATGAATAGGCATGGTAATATTAATATAGACATTGTTTATGATGGCTAAAAATGTATTGGAGCCTAATTTGACTGCTGTGGGACCCCAGTGTGTAGCGTTATCCAACTGGAAATATTCGATTTGTATTGAACACGTCTACGGTTGAATCTCAGATCCATTGTACACACAATCGGCTCATTCCTAATTCAAGGCAATTATTGATTGCGATGTTATGATCTACACGGTCAAATGCTTTGCTAAAATCAGTTAGCATTACTGTGTTTTTCTCCGTTTGTCAACACAAGATACAGCTGATTGAGGAGATACACAAGACAATGAACTGTAGACAATCCTTTTATTACCATCTGCTGATGGCCTAAATGTTTCATCATCCACTTCACGATGAAGCTTTTGGCTAATTTGGCAAAATGACAGAAATGGGGCGTTCTCATCAATAGCCGGGTTTGATCTTGGTACAGGTGACGATCGCTCATTTCCACTGGCGGGGGATTTGGCCAATGTGATTTGCTGAGAATGCGTGTTAGCGATATGCTTAAATTCGATTGTGAATTCTCTTGAGTGCATAGGAATGCCATTAGGCCCTCCTCATGATGTTTATGGCTTTTAATTTGTGGAAAATCTACCACAGTTGCACTATTGGGCAAGGTTTTAGGATGGCATGTAAGCTGGTATGATCTCCATAGAGAGAGAGAGATGTCATGAGGAAAAGATGCAAAATGACCGTTAATACGATTTGCGATGCCCACATAATTATCACTGTCAACACCAGGTACACTAGTCTGGAGTCTGAGGGATGCCAGGTGTCATGAAATGTATTCCACTGTACCATCCCAATGGATCACTCTGCTTCAAGTGCTCAGCAAATATTAGCCCCAGCGAATACCCTCAGCTCATGTGAACGGCAACTTATTCTGTGTTTAGTACTCACTCTCTTCCAGTATTGGTGACACAAATTCAACCACTACACTCAGGTTCTCGAAACCTCCTTCCCCAGTCCACCACCTCAAAAACCTACCCTAGCCCATTCTGACCTTCACAGCATCATCTGTGGCTTATTGGTAACACACTTGCCACTGAGCCATAAGATTTAAATCCCACTCCAGACACTTGAGCGCAAAGTCCAGTCTGACACTCCTGGTTCAGTACCTGAGATGTTAAACTAAAGCCCTGCCTGCCCTCAGGTGGATGCAACACTATTTGGAAGAATAGTGGATGTCTCACTGAAACCAATGTTAGTCCTCAGCAAATACCTAAAACAGATAATCTGGTCAGTTTCTTATTTGCTGTTAATGGAAGTTTGCTGTGTGCAAGTTGGCTGCTGCATTTCCTACATCACAACAATAACTACACTTCAAAAGTACCCATTCCCATATGTTACATCGAGTAAGGAGATATATAACCTAAAGATTTCCTGAATGCCTAATCTAAATCTTCAGTTAGAGTTCCAAATATTCATTGAAGAACATGCTTCAAATGGATTCCATCACAATATCCAAAAATAGGAAGGACCCAATCTCCAGTGACAAAATACATAGTAAACATTATGTTCACTCAATCTAGTAATATTTCAGTTCTGATTTTTTCCCCAAATCTGTGTGGTATCTTGTCCCATTTGAAAGAGCGCCAGACCTATGAATTAAAACATAAGGGGAGGTATGGATGTAGGGTTACTATCCCAGTAATGGCTTTGTTGAATGTTGTAGGAAAACAAAGTCCATAAAATATACATTTTGAAACCAGAACCAAAAATCTGGCTTTTCTTTCCTAACTGGTTTGTGGATGCTTGTATCTGTAGACTCCTATACATGATGTTGTCAGTTAAAGTATCAGTCCAAGGCAAGTGAGTTATGGCATAAACAAGCAGAAATTTCAATTATAAGCGTAATATTCTGGTTCACTGTAATCAAGCAAGTTAAAAATTGTGTCATACCTAGAAATGAGTAAGAAAATAAAAACTAGGTAGCATGTCATCCAGGGAATGATTTGAATGACTGCCAAAGATTTTAGGATACTGGCTATTTGTTTAAACAATGAATGTTTTCCCCTGACATCTTTCAGTAACACAGTTGCAAGGCTTCCTTACCTGCAAAAGTCAGTGGTACCAAATATTTTTGTAAAGTTCAGGTGCTTGGCATACCTGTGTTCATTTGCAGACCAGTAGAATTGAAAAGCAGTCATGTTATATTAAAATCATATAAAACCTTCACTAGACCACACTTGGAATACTGTGCACAGTTCTGGTCTCCATATTATAAAAACAAAGGGGCACTGGAGAAGGTATAAAAAAGATTTACATTGATTATACCAAAACTGAGAAGCTCTACCTGTCAGGAAAGGATTGACACAACCAACGGATCAGATCTAAGCTCTGCAGTCCTCCCTCATCTAGTTCTGAATGATGGTGGACACTTAAACAACTCACTGGAGGTGGAGGCTCCACAAATATCCCCATCCTCAATGATGGAGGAGCCCAGCACATTAGTGCAAAAGATAAGGCTGATGCATTCGCAACAATCTTCAGTCAGAAGAGCCGAGTGGATGATTCACCTCGGCCTCTTGCAGAGGTCCCCAGCATTACAGATGCCAGTGTCCAGCCAATTCAATTCACTCCACTTGATATCAAGAAACGTCTGAAGGCACTGAATGCTGCAAAATCTGAGCCCTGACAATATTCTGGCAATAGCGCTGATGATTTGAGCTCCAGAACTAGCTGTGTCCCTAGCCAAGCTGTTCCAGTACAGCTACAACACTGGCATCTACCTGGCAATGTAGATAATTGCCCAGGTATGTCCTGTACACACAAAGCAGGACAAACCCAACCTGGCCCCATCAGTCTACTCACAATTATCAGTTAAGTGATGGAAGGGATCATCAACAGTGCTATAAATGGCACTTGCTCAGCAATAACCTGCTCACTGATACTCAGTTTGGGTTCCACCAGGGTCATTGAGCTTCTGACCTCATTACAACCTTGGTTCAAACATGGACAAAAGAGCTGAATTCCCGAGGTGAGGTGAGAGTAACTGCTCTTGACATCAAGGCAGCATTTAACAAAGAGTCAAATCAAGGAGCCCTAGCAAAACTGGAGTCAATAGGAATCGAAGGGAAATCCCTCTGCTGGTTGGTGTCATACCTAGCACAAAGGAAGATGATTATGGTTGTTGACGGTCAATCATCTCAGTTCCAGGACATCAGTGCAGGAGTTCCTCAAGGTAGTGTCCTAGGCCCAACCATCTTCAGCGGCTTCATCAATGATCTCCCTTCCATCGTAAGGTCAGAAACGGGGATGTTCGCAGAAGATTGCATAATGTTCAGCATCATTCATGACTCCTCAGACACTGAAGCAGCCCATGTCCAAATGCAGCAAGACCTGGACAATATCTCGGCTTGAGCTGACAAGTGGCGAATAACATTTGCGCCACAGAAGTGCCAGGCAACAATCATCTCCAATAAGAAAAAAGCTAACCATCAGCCCATGACATTCAGTGGCATTACCATCGCTGAATGCCCACTATCAACATCCTGGGGGTAACCATTGACCAGAAACTGAACTGGACTAGCCAAATAAATACTGTGGCTACAAGAGCAGGTCAGAGGCTAGGAAGCCTGGGGCGAGTAACTCACCTCCTGACTCCCCATCTACAAAGCAGAAGTCAGGTGTGTGATGGAATACTCTCCACTTGCCTGGATGCGTGCAACTCCAACAACTCTCGAGAACCTTGACACCATCCAGGACAAAGCAGCCGGCTTGATTTTCACCCCTTCCACAAACGTTCACTCTTTCTACTGCTGACAAACAGTGGCAGCAATGTGTACCATCTACCAGGTGCATTGCAGAAACTCACCAAGGCTCTGTAGGCAGCACCTTCCAAACTCCCAACTGCTACCATCTAGAAGGACAAGGACAGCAAATACATGGGAACACCACCACTTGGAAGTTCTCCTCCAAGCCACTCACCACCATTTCCAATGATTTGGAAATATATCATTGTTCCTTCACAGTCGCTGGGTCAAAATCCTGGAACTCCCTCCCTAACAGCACTATGGTATACCTACACCATCTGGACTGCAGCAGTTCAAGAAGGCAGCTCTCAAGGGCAATTGGGAATGGACAATAAATGTTGGCTTAGCCAGTGACGTCCACAGCCCAAAATGAATAAACAAAAAACATGTTGAGGCTGTTTTTGTTTCTCTAGAAAAGACTCAGAGGTAATTTCATAGATGCCTTGGAAGACTGAAAGGGTTTGATAGGCTAGAGGTAAAGAAATGGTTCCATTTGTGGAGAGTACAAAACTATGGGCCATCAATATAAGATTGTCACTAATAAATCCAATAAAGAATTCAGGGGAAACTACTTTACTCAGAGAAAGTTTAGAATGTGGTACTCACTACCATATGAAGTGGTTGAGGTAGATGTGTTTAAAAGAAAGCTGGATAAGCACTTGAAGGAGGAAAGAATAGGACATGCTGGCAGGATTGGATGAAGGGTGGAAGGAGTCTTGTGTGAAGCATAAACCAGTTGAACTGAATGGCCAGTTTGTGTTGTACATTCCATGTAATATGCAATGTAGTCCTCTGTCTGATTGTGTTATACTTTGCAAAATTAAGATTGCGTGGGAATGTCCGCTAATGATTGCAGAGTGTTCAGTATCATTTGCAACTCTTCAGAATAAAGCAGTCTGTAGCAAGACCTGGACAACATTCAGCCTTGGACTGATAAATGGCAAGTAACATTCACGACACAAGTGCTAGGTAATGGCCATCTCCAATAAGAGAGAATTTAATCATGGCACCGTGACATTCAACGGCTTTACAATTTCTGGATTCCCCCACTATCAACATTCTGGGAGTTACTATTGACGAGAAATTTAACTGGACCAGCATAAATCTGTGGCTATAGGAGTGGGTCCAGGGCTGGGAATTCTGCAGAGTAGTCTACCTCTTGTCTCCCAAAAGCCTATCCACCATCTACAAGGCACAAGTCAGGAGTGCGATGGAATACCCTACACTTGTCTGGATGAGTGCAGCTCCCACAACACTCAAGGAGCTCGATACACCACAATACAAAGCACCCCACTTGATTGATACCCTATCCACCACCTTAAACATTCACTCCCTCCATCACTGGCACATAGTGGCAGCAGTGTGTACCATTTACAAGATGCATTGCAGTAACTTACCAAGATCGCCTTTCCAAACCCACAACCTCTACCACCCAGAAAGGCAAGGTTTAGAGTGTGTAAATTGTATTGATTCAGTTTTACATTTCCTTGTTACTTTCCCATCAAATGATACAAAATTTGTATTGAGCAAATGTTGTTTTTCAGATCTGGTAGCGGTGCTATGCCCCAAGGGTCCCTTGCGCATTCTGGTTGAGACTGCCCAAGAGAGAAATGAACCAATATTTCCAGCTCTAATCTATTCCTGTAAGTTAAGATTTGTTTTTTTTTCTCCTTTTGATTCTTTAATTGAAAGTCTCCATTCGCTGGATTAACTCTCCTGTTTGCTCTTGCATAGCGACAGTGGTATGGTTGGTTAACATGGCAGATATTGATCCAGAAGCCAGGCCAAGTGCTCCGAATGATTCTGGTTTGCCACCACCCGGTGAGTTCAACAGTTTATTTTTGCTAAGCTTTATTGAATACAAGTAAAATCAACAAATTCACTCTAAGTTATGTAATAAAATTGTGCACATCAGAGGCAGTGTTTCACCATATGTAAAACTTCTCTAATTTTGTGCTTGTTAGTGTTACATTTAATTTCTGAACAATATTTATAAAGCGTTGATTCTTTCAGTTAAAACATGCAATAATACCAGCCCAAGTAGCAGAGGAAGGTTTTACTTAATTTTTTTTTTGCAATTAACAATAATCTAAGTTTTTTTTTAAGTTGCTCAGGTTTAGAAAACAGATAATTGAAAAGAAACGTTTAGGGTAAACACAATTTATGCTTTTCCCCCACCATCAGCCTTTGTCATTGCCTTTCATGTTTAAAAGTGCATATGTGTCTTTTACTCTGGTCAGAAGATAGTTACAGCCTCAGAATGTCATTCAGTCTGCCTTAGCTCTTTCAATAATTGCATCCAACTGTTTCTTAAATAGCTTGAGTTTCATTTCCACTATTCTGCCAAGAAATCCTTGATGCTTTCTTCCATGAGCAAGAATCTCCTGTATTAAATTTGCTGTTCACCAGTTTAAACCTGTGTTTGCGCAACTGTTGTAGTTTCATAGGAAATAATAAGAGTTTGTTAGAATATTTCAAAGTGGTTTAAGTGGTCAACATGTCTCAGCATGCTTTACTTGAATCTGTTTAGTCAAAGCACGTATGCGAGGAAAGGGAAAATTGAAGCTTATCTCTGTACATGAACAAAGACAGTTTGGAAACTTAAAACACAGAATGATGAACATCCAGCACAGGAGATAGTCCATACTCATTTGCCACAGTAAAAGATAAAGGTTGGCCAATGCATCGCAATACAATGAACAAAGCTTCTACAACAAGAGTTGGCAGCTGAATGGATTGTGGGGTAAACTAGATATACTGTTAATGCATAGGTGCAACCCATGGTACAGCTCCCTTTTCCCCAGTACTGGTGCCAGTGCCCTATGAATCAAAACCCATTTCTTCCACACTAATCTTTGAGCCATGCTTTCAACACTCTGATCTTATCCTGTGCCAATTTCCTTGTGGTTCAGGTAGTAATCCAGAGATGATTACCTTTTGTGGTTCTGCTTTTTAATTTAGCCCCGAGCTGCTTATACTCCCTAAGCAGAATTTCTTAGTTCTTCCTATGTCATTGATACCTGCGTGGACCACGACAACTGGATCCCTCCCCTCCTGTTTCCAAGTTCCTCTCAAACCTCAAGGAGATGTCCTTAACCCTGGTAGGCAATGCAGCCTTTGTCACTCATGCTTTCAGGTGCTGAGAGCAGTATCTTATCTCCATAATTATACTATCCCCTACTACAACCACATTCTGTTTTACTACCCCTGGATTCACGGTGCTCTGGTCAGTTTGCTCATCCTCTTTGCAGTCACTGTCCTTATCCACACAAGCTGCAAGATCCTTGAGTCTGTTGGACAAGTGCAAGGGCTGAGGTTCCTCCAGTGCTATTCTGAATTCCAATACCTGCCTCACCCCTGTCCCTGGCCACGGACTAAATCGGATATAGCTAATTTAAGAGATGTAACTGACTCCTGGAACAAAGTGTCCAACTAACTTTCTTCCTTCCTGATGCATCGCGTTGTCCGAAGCTTGGACTCCAGCTCATCAACTCTGAGCCAAAGTTCTTCAAGTTGCAGACACGTACTGTGGATGTGGTTGTTGTGGATCATACCCAGGTGCAATAGCTGGAAAACATCACCTGTACTGTCACCTTTATTTTACTTTATGTAACTAATTAGGGTTTTAAGTTTAGAAATACCACTCAGTGATAATTTGTGGTTCTATTAAATAGCTTAACTGGTTAGCCAGAAATTGAATACAGTACTGGTTTAAACAACTGCTGCAGTTTAGAGAAGAAAAGAACTTAATGCTTACCAGCCAATCACTTACCCGCTTACCTAATTCATGTCATTGGACTTTCAGGTCTCCCTGTCTCTTACTCCCTCTCTCGGACTGTAAGATCTGTGGTCCTTGTTAACTTAATTGTAAGATTTAAGTCAATTACAATTGTTAGATTGAGTTAGGAGAGCTGATTTAAAAAGGACTTCCAGTTCCGACTAGCTACAGACCATGGTGGCTATGAATATATTGTCACAAGTTTCACAGAATTTATTAAGTTAATTACAATTAGTACAAAAATGTAGTATAGTACTTAGTAAAGGCAGTGGAAGCAATCAGTTCACTTTGGAATACTGGCTCGTGACTTCCAGTTGACAGCATTGCTGTCTCTTATTCTGTTCTGTTGACCGAAGTTTATTTTCTTCTTCATGCTGTACGCCTGGTTGCTAAATGCTGGTGCTTATTAACCCTTTCTAGGTGCTACTTCTGTGCATGACCAGTGGTATCCCTAGCTCTGGTCCAGACAATGTGCGATCAGTCCCTGATTGATTAGATTCTGCATGATTCATGTCTGATCTCTCAAGGGTGATGGTTGCCTTACTGATATCACTTCCTGTTAAACCCTGACAGGTGATTCTCTAAGATGCCAGTCACTTGTGGGAGCACCCTTCCCATTACAGCCATTCCCTGTGTTTTAATTAAATTTATAGCTTTCCGCTAAGATAACGAGGCACCACAAGGTAATTTGTCTGCTTATTTGAGATAAGCGGATGTGTGGTGTCACTTCCGAATGATTGAAGCTTCGAGCTCATCATCCTAAAATACCTAATTGATATATCTTAGGTGTTCCAGAGAGTTCAAATGCCTATTTGTGACTTCCTCATGAAGCAAGTTACTTAAAAATAACAAAATTGTACAAGGGGGATACAATCTTAAACTAATACTGAAATTACAAAGTACTCTAACATCAGTGCATAAAGATAACCAGTGTGTTAAAACTGAGGTACCAAGATACAGCATAATACATTCAAATAATATATGTTCATAGGGAATAAAAGTCACAAGAACTACATTACAAAACTGATCACAGAACTTAATTCTCAAAGTTACAGAACCAAAGTAATGCATAGGTCTGTTGTATGTTTTGAAGGAAAGTAACTAGTTCTCGTAAGACACTACAAGTTAAAAGGCTAAACTAATTTAAGACTAATTTAAGAGAGTTTGAAAACTCTCAACTGTTTTCTTCAAACAATAGGGCCTTCTAACACAAAGTGTTGATGACTTGGGAGTATAATGGTTTCAGGCCTTGGTTCATCCAGTTTTGACAAACTTTGCAGCATGTGTTCTGTATTTAAACCATACAAGTGTACTTTACGCAGGACTAGCGCCATGTGCTGCATTGCATTGTCAAGTAAGGATGTAGCTACAGACAAAGACTCGCATGGTGTGATGCAAGTGTCTTACATTGACTAAAATTGAGCAGAATATCATATTAGAAACATAGAAACTAGGAGCAGGAGTAGGCCATTCGGCCCTTCAAGCCTGCTCCAGCATTCATTATGATCATGGCTGATCATACGACTCAATAGCCTGCTCCTGCTTTCCCCCCCATACCCTTTGATCTCTTTCACCCCAAGAGCTATATCTAACTCCTTCTTGAAAGCATACAATGTTTTGGTCTCAACTGCTTTCTGTGGTAACAAATTCTACAGGCTCACCACTCTCTGGGTGAAGAAATTTCTCCTCATCTCAGTCCTAAATGGTCTACCCCATATCCTCAGACTGTGACCCCTGGTTCTGGACTCCCCCACCATCAGGAACATCCTTGCTGCATCTACCCTGTCTAGTCCTGTTAGAATTTTATAGGTTTCTATGAGATCCCCCCTCCTTCTTCTGAACTCCAGCAAATATAATCCTAATCAACTCATATGTCAGTCCCGCCATCCCAGGAATCAGTCGGGTAAACTTTCGCTGCACTCCCTCTATAGCAAGTACACCCTTCCTCAGAAGATGAGACCAAAACTGCACACAATATTCCAGGCGTGGTCTCACCAAGGCCCTGTACAATTGCAGCAAGACATCCCTGTTCCTGTACTCGAATCCTCTGGCTATGAAGGCCAACAATCCATTTGCCTTCTTTACCGTCTGCTGCACCTGCATGCTTACCTTCAGCGACTGGTGTACAAGGACACCCAGGTCTCGTTGCACATTCCCCTCTCTCAATTTATAGCCATTCAGATGATAATTTGCCTTCCTGTTTTTGCTACCAAAATGGATAACCTCACCCTTATCCACATTATACTGCATCTGCCATGCATTTGCCCACTCACTCAGCTTGTCCAAAGCACACTGAAGCATCTCTGCATCTTCTTCACAGCTCACCCTCTCACCCAGCTTTGTGTCATCTGCAAATTTGGAGATATTACATTTAATTCCCTCATCTAAATCAATCATATATATTATGAATAACTGGGGTCCCTGCGGTACCCCAGTAGTCACTGCCTGCCATTCGGAAAAAGACCCGTTTATTCCTACTCTTTGTTTCCTGTCTGCCAACCAGTTTTCTGTCCATCTCAATACACTACCCCCAATCCCATGCGTTTTAATTTTACAAGCCAATCTCTTATGTGGGACTTTGTCAAAAGCCTTCTGAAAGTCCAAATAAACTGGACATCCACTGGATCCCCCTCATCAACTCTACTAGTTACATCCTCGAAAAATTCCAGTAGATTTGTCAAGCATGATTTCCCTTTCATAAATCCATGCTGACTTTGTCTGATTCTGCCACTGTTTTCCACGTGCTCAGCTATTAAATCTTTTATAATGGACTCTAGAATTTTCCCCACTACCGACATCAGGTTGACTGGTCTATAACTCCCTGTTTTCTCTCTGCCTCCCTTTTTAAATAGTGGGATTACATTAGCTACCCTCCAATCTGTAGGAACTGTTCCAGAGTCTATAGAATCTCGGAAGATGACCACCAGTGCATCCACTATTTCTAGGGCCACTTCCTTAAGTACTCTGGGATGTAGATTATCAAGCCCTGAGGATTTATCGGCTTTCAATCCCATGAATTTCCCCAACACCATTTCCCTACTAGTACTGATTCCTTTCAGTTCCTCCCTCTCACTAAACCCTGTGTTCCCCAACATTTCTGGTATGTCACTGGTGTCCTCCTTTGTGAAGACAGAACCAAAGTGTATATTTAGTTGGTCAGCCGTTTCTTTGTTCCCCATTATAAATTCCCCTGTTTCTGACTGTAAGGGATCTGCATTTGTCTTTACCAATCTTCTCTACACATACCTATAGAAACTTTTACAGTCAGTTTTTATGTTCCCTACAAGCTTACTCTCATACTCTATTTTCCTTTTCTTAATCAATCCCTTGGTCCTCCTTTGCTGAATTCTAAACTGCTCCCAATCCTCAGGTCTGTTGTTTTTTTCTGGCCAATTTGTATGCCTCTTCCTTGCATCTAATACTATTTCTAATTTCCCTTGTAAGCCATGGTTTGGTGAACATTCCTGTTTTACTTTTGCACCAGACAGGAATAAACAATTGTTGCAGTTCACCCATGTGGTCTTTGAATGTTTGCCATTGCCTATCCACCATCTTCCCTTTAAGTAATGTTTCCCAATCCATCATAGCCAACTCACGCCTCATACCATCGTAGTTTCCTTTATTAAGATTCAGGACCCAAGTCTCAGAATCAACTACGTCACTCTCCATCTTGATGAAGAATTCTATTATATTATGGTCGCTCATCCTCAAGGGACCTCACACAGTTAGATTGCCCATTATTCCTTTCTCATTACACAATACCCAGTGGAGGATGGCCTGTTCTCTCGTTGGTTCCTCAATGTATTGATCCAGAAAAACATCCCGTATACACTCCAGGAATTCCTCCTCTACGGTATTGTTATTAATTTGATTTGCCCAATCCATATGCATATTAAAGTCACCCATAATAACAGATGTTCCTTTATTCATGTGTCTCTAATTTCCTGTTTAATGCCATTCTCAACATCACCACTACAGTTTGGGGAACTATATATAACCCCCTTTAATGTTTTTTGCCCCTTAGTGTTTCTCAGCTCTACCCATACAGATTCCACATCATCGGGGCTAATATCTTTCCTCACTATTGCGTTAATTTCCTCTTTAACCAGCAATGCCTTTTTCTTTTTGTCTGTCCTTCCTAAATACTGAATACCCCTGGATCTTCAGTTCTGTAATCCCGACTATATCATACCTGTTTACATCTATTTGTGTGGTTAATTCATCTACTTTATTGCAAATGATCCTCGCATTAAGGCACAAAGCCTTAAGGCTTGTCTTTTTAACATTACTTGTCCCGTTCCCACTATTTTTCATGGAGGCCCTGTTTGATTCTTGCCCTTGATTTCTCTGACTATCACTTTTCTTATTCCGCTTTCTGTCTTTTGTTCTTGTCTTCGATTCCCCTTCCTCTGACTCCTTGCATAGGTTCCCAGCCCCCTGACATTTTAGTTTAAACCCTCCCCAACCACTCTAGCAAATCTAGGACATCAGTCCCGGTCCTGCCCAGGTGTAACCTGTCCAGTTTGTACTGGTCCTACCTCCCCCAGAACCGGTCCCAATGTCCCAGGAATCTGAAACCTTCCCCTTCACACCATCTCTTTAGCCACGTATTCATCTGATATGTCTTGCTGGCACCTGGCACTGGTAGTAATCCTGAGATCACTACCTTTTGAGGCCCTCCTTTTCAACTTACTTCCTAACTCCCTGTATTCTGCTTTTAGGACCTCATCCCTTTTTTAACCTATGTCGTTTGTACCAATGTGTACCATGACCACAGGCTTGTTCACCCTCCCCCTTCAGAATGTCCTCTAGCCACTCTGAAACATCCTTGACCCTAGCACCAAGGGAGGCAGCGTACTATCCTGGAGTCTCGTCTGCAGCCACAGAAACGCCTACCTATTCCCCTTACAGTTGAATCCCTTATAACTATTGCATTCCCGCACTTTTTACTCTTCCCCTGTGCAGCATTGCCAACCGCGGTGCAACAAATTTGGCTGTTGCTGCTTTCTCTTGAGAGGCCATTCCACCCCCAGCAGTATCCAAAGTGGTATATATGTTTTGCAGGGGAATAGCCACAGGAGATTGCTGCACTGCCTACCTAGTCCTCTTGCTTTGCCTGGTTGTCACCCATTCCCTTCCTGCCTGTGGACTCTTAGCCTGTAGTGTGACCGCCTCTCTATCCGTGCTGTCCACAATACTCTCCGCCTCACGGATGCTCCAAAATGTCCCCAGCCGTCGCTCCAGCTCCAAAACCTGGGCTTCCAGGAGCTGCAGCTGGAGACACTTCCCGCACACATGATGGCCCTGGGCACTGGAAATGTGCCGGACTTCCCACATAGAGCAGGAGGAGCACACCATGGCTTTGAGCTCTCCTGCCATGACTTACCCCTTTAAATTAAATTAAACCTTTTGGAAGATACTTGATATCAATTATTCTTGGGTCCTTCTTCCATGCTTTTCGTGTTACAGAATATAGTCCCTACAAACGATGAACAAAATAAGACTTTAAAAGTAAATGCTTACCCAGCTGTACTCACGGTACTCAAAGGATCACATCGTTCCCTCCTCACCGAACACCCTCAGTCACCCCTGCTCTCCCAGCTCCTCTTCAACTCCCGACTCCCCTCTCGCGCTTCTCTTCAACTCCCGACTCCTCTCGGTGCTGCTGACTGCCTGTCCCAGAGTCGTCCTCTCACTCTCTCCTCTAGGTGCTGCTGACTGCCTGTCCCAGATTCCTCCTCTCGCACTCTCCTCTGTGTGCTGCTGACTGTCTGTCCCAGGGTCCTCCTCTCTCACTCTCCTCTCAGGTTAATTGATATGCTTCGATTACTTGATCATGATACATAACTAAACTAAAACTAATTATCAAGCATGACCTTTCTACAGGACCACTGCTTGTTCTGTAAAAGACCAGAACAGCACCTCTTCCTTTCCTCCTTTTGGTTTCCCCCACTTTACTTGGGTTTGCCACAATGGTAATTGATAACCTTTCTCCATCTCCTCCTTTCAGTCACCCATTCTTCATGCTGCATTTAAATCTCTTGCATCTTTCCATCTAGTCTTAGGCCTTCCTCCTCCTCTTCTAGCAGCCCCATCTCCATCACTTGTCTCACCTCATTTCCTCTCTGTAACAGATGACTATACCATTTCAGTCTCTTGGCTTCAATGCCTCCACAATCTTCACTGACTTTCTGATGTGCTGGTTCCTGATTTTGTCTTTTCTTGTCACTCCACACATTCATCTCAGCATCTGCATCTGTTTTGAGGAGGTGCCAGAGGACTGGAGAACGGCTAATGTCGTTCCACTATTTAAAAAGGGTTGTAGAGATAAGCCAGGGAACTACAGGCCAGTGAGTCTCACATCAGTGACAGGGAAATTATTGGAGAAAGTTCTGAAGGAGAGTATCTATCTCCACTTGGAGAGGCAAGATTTGATCAGGGATAGTCAGCATGGCTTTGTCAGAGGGAGGTCATACCTAACGAATTTGATTGTATTTTTTGAGGAGGTGACCAGGTGTGTAGATGAGACTAGTGTAGTTGATGTAGTTGAGTAGTGTAGATGACTATGTGGGGGTTAAGATTAGTAAGTTTGCGGATGACACAAAGATTGGCCAGGTGGTTAACAGTGAGGTTGAGTGTCTTGGGCTACAGGAAGATATAGACGGGATGGTCAAATGGGCAGATAAGTGGCAGATGGAATTTAACCCTGAAAAGTGTGAGGTGATACACTTTGGAATGAGTAATTTGACAAGGAAGTATTCAATGAACAGCATGGCACTGGGAAGTTCTGAGGAACAATGGGACCTTGGCGTGTGTGCCCACAGATCTCTGAAGGCAGAGGGGCATGTTAGTGGGGTGGTGAAAAAGGCATATGGGACACTTGCCTTTATCAATTGAGGCATAGATTACAAAAGTAGGGAGGTCATGTTGGAGTTGTATAGAACCTTAGTGAGGCCACAGCTGGAGTACTGTGTGCAGTTCTGGTCGTCACATTACAGGAAGGATGTGATTGCACTGGAGGGGGTGCAGAGGAGATTCACCAGGATGTTGCCTGGGGTGAAACATTTAAGTTATGAAGAGAGGTTGGATAGACTTGGGTTGTCTTCATTGGAGCAGAGAAGACTGAGGAGCGACCTGATCAAGGTTGAGGGGCATGGACAGGGTGGATAGGGAGCAGCTGTTCCCCTCAGTTGAAGGGTCAGTCACAAGGGAGCATAAGTTCAAGGTGAGGGGCAGGAGGTTTAGAGGGGATGTGAGGATAAACTTTTTTACCCAGAGGGTGGTGATGGTCTGGAATGCAGTGCTTGAGAGGGTGGTGGAGGCGGGTTGCCTCACATCCTTTAAAAAGTACCTGGATGAGCACTTGGTATGTCATAACATTTAAAGCTATGGGCCAAGTGCTGGTAAATGGGATTAGGTAGGTAGGTCAGGTGTTTCTCATGTGTCAGTGTAGACTCGATGGGCCGAAGGGCCTCTTCTGCATTGTGATTCTGTGATCTCATAAGTATCCAGTTGTTGTTCCTCTCTCTTCCTGATGTTGCCCAAGTTTCTGTACAATAT
This sequence comes from Isurus oxyrinchus, assembly GCA_026770705.1. Classification (NCBI taxonomy): domain Eukaryota; kingdom Metazoa; phylum Chordata; class Chondrichthyes; order Lamniformes; family Lamnidae; genus Isurus; species Isurus oxyrinchus. The sequence goes on along the minus strand of JANJGN010000019.1, from coordinate 75,439,852 downwards.
TACAAGGATTGTCGCAACTGTCCTGTAGATTCTTCCTTTCAGTTTCAGTGGTGTGTTTCTATTGCAGACGTCCACTGCACTTCTTCCAATTAGTCCAACCAGAGCTCATCCGATGCTTAATTTCAATTTTCATACTTCCATCTTCTGCCACCGCTGAGTCAAGGTACTTGAAGCTACTCATTTTCTCCAAGAATTCACCCATAATCTTTACACCTTCACTCTGATCCTTTTCCATTGTTCAGATTGACAGTCCATGTATTGGGTCTTTGGTCTACTGAACCTCATTTCCTCTCTTTCAGTGCTGTTCTCCAAATACTTGATCATATTCTCATCATTCCCACTACATAGTTCAATGCAAACATCACTGACCATGGCACTCCTGTCTCACTTTCTCAGTTAGAACATTCATGACAATTAGGAAGAGGAAGGAGCTCAGTGTCGACATTTGGTGCGAAATAACTTTGGCTTTGAAACTCTCACTCTCCCCCACACTGCTGCCTACTCTTGCCTGGCACTCCTGTGCACATCCTTTAATAGTTGTATGTTCTTCTCAGAGACTCCACGAGTTTTAGCACATCTCCAGACTTCCTCCCCTAGCCACTTGATCAGAAGCCTTCTCTAGATCGATGAATACAATTTTCATGTTGCACTGGCATCTTTTTCCTCTGTGTCAAATTCCTTCACTCAAATTCCCAAGTTCTGTGGAATTGGCCTTTGTGCTAATTACTCCGTTTGCCATTTAATGTTATTTCTTCAAAAGTAGTATATGAATAACACCATCAGTAGTCAATGGACATTAAAGCTTGTTTAAGACCACCTGGACCTGAATCTTGTGAGACTATTGTTGCAGGACTAACGACCCTTTGTTGCAACTGTAACCACAGAAAGCCTCATCCATACTACTAGTAATCTTGTACACCTTTGAAACATCATCAGTTGCCTTGCATCAAGGCCTCAGGAAGCCTTTTTCGGCATTCTGACCTCATGAATCCTGTGACGTTAAGGAAAAGTCTCATGACTCTCTTCTGCACCAGTTCCGGAGCATTGGAAAGAGTCTGACCAGAGTACAATACAGTTTAAACACCAAATCCAGCTCATTTTCTCTGCTCCTCCAATTGTGGTCTCTTGTGTAGCCCAATTTTCATCATTGCATAATTGACGGCCAGCTTTGGCTGTCTAATCCCTAAGCTCTAGAATGCCTTCATTAAACCTGTCTGCTCTCCCTCTTTCTTTAAGACACTCCTCAAAACCTATTGCTTTGGCTAAGCTTTGGGTCAGCTGAACTAATATCTGCTTATGGAGCTTAGTGAAGAATTTGGTCCAGTTATGCTGCTGTGAAGTGCCTTGGATCATGTACATTACACACCTCTATGTAAATGCAGTCTGTTTTGACTTCGCATTTGTGTATTTATTATGTAGATATTGGACATGTATTCAAAAGCAGAGATGTTCGTCGAGAGTTATGCCACAATTGTCTGTGAAGACAAGTATTCTAAGTGGAAGAAATGCACTGCAAAAAAAAAAATTGACTTGTAAATTAGACATCAGGCTCCCTCCAGTATGCTGAAAGTTGCAGGAATATATGAAGAAAAAGCAGAGGGATTCCTATGTTCATCCCTACCCCACTTGCTCCAACTGATTGCTTCCTACCATGTATTTAACTTTCAAAAAAAAAGTCAGCTATTATAAAGCAATATTTTCAAGTGTCCCAGCTGAACTTTGCTTAGGCACTAACAAATATGGTTGGTTGAAGCATGTATTTTGTACTTGAAATGGCAAGGTCACTGTGGTTGCCTGTCTCCGTTTCCTTGAGAAGGTGATCTTGGACTGCTTTTGATCTGCAGTCTTTTGGTGATGATTATAAGCCAGCAGTTCAGAAACTGAACTGGACAAGCCATATGAATACTGTGACTACAAGAGCAGGTAAGAGGCAAGGAATCCTGTGACGAGTAACTCACTTTCTGGCTCCCCAAAGCCTGTCCAGCATCTATAAGGCACAAGTCGGAGTGTGATGGAATGTTGCCCACTTGCCTGGATGAGTGCTGTTCTCAAAACACTCAAGAAGCTTGACACCATCCAAGACAAAGCAGCCCACTTGATTGGCACCACATCCGCAAACATTCACTCCCTCCACCACCGAAGCACAATAGCAACAGTGTTTACCATCTACAAGATGCACTGCAGGAATTCACAAAAGCTCCTTCAACAGCATCTTCCAAACCCAAGACCACTACCATCTAGAAGGACAAGGGTAGCAGATAGAGGAGAATACCACCAACTGGAAGTTCCCCTCTAAGTCACTCACCATCCTGATTTGGAAATATATCGTTCCTTCACTGTCGTTGGGTCAAAACCCTGGACTCCCTTCCTAACAGCACTGTGGGTATACCTACACCACATGGACTTAAGTGGTTCAAGAAGGCAGCTCATCACCACCTTCTCAAGGGCAACTAGGGATGGGCAATAAATGCTGGCCCAGCCAGCGAAGCCCACATCCCATGAATTGCAATCTGTGCGCAAGTGACAGTGAGATGTAGTTGGAGGTGAATTTCGGGGTGATCTTGCTGCACTTGTCGTTTTCAGTGGTGGAGCTTGCAGGCGAGGGAAGAGCTGTCAACAGATTCTATTTATAAAACACCTTTAAAGTAGTAAAACATCCCAGTGGGCTTTTCAGAAGTGTTGTCAGACAAATTGAGATGTCCATGTGAGATATTAGGACAAAAGCTTGGTCAAAGAGGTACGGTTTGACAAGCATATTAAAGGAAAGTGAGAGGCATTGAAGTTTAGGGAGGGAATTCCATTGCTGTTAAGGCCACAGCAACTTCCGGCACGACTTATCGGGGTGAAGGCAATACAAGAGGCTAGAATTGGAGGAGCACAGATGTCTTGAAGGATTGGATGGCTGGGGAAGGTTATACAGATGGGGAGGGGCAAGATCTCAGAGGGTTTTGCAAGTGATGAGGCATTTAAATCTGAGGTTTTGCTGGACTAGGAGCCTCAGTGAGTACAGGAGTTGGGTGAATTGTCAACATCAGCTACGCTCCATATTGCATTGAATTTTGATTCAGTAGATTTAGGTTGTTTTCAAGTTTTTTGGTCTTGAACCTAATGACAGAGATTAAGGCTCAGAATAGTACCAAATCCAGAGCTCTTAGTTATTATTTCAGGGGTCAAGAGTTACTTCTATTTTCAATGGAGTAGTGCATGATTGGTAGTGATATAATTGAAGTTCCTTTGTAGTTGCGATTATGTTGAGGTATATGGAACCATAGGGCCATATTTTCTGAGCTCCAGGGTGTTGAATTGGTGGTGTTCTCCAAAGATGTGCTGGGAAATCCCCTTTGGAGGCTCACAGGCAAGATTTGTATGGCAAATGCCCAGAAGTGCAAACATCCCCTCGTTAATTGCCCTGCACTGGGGACCATTTGAAAACTTGATTTTAAATTGCAAACTTTGGGTGGTTCTGATTGGATTATACCAATAGTTACCCAGAAAATGTTAGAAGAATTGAAACTCTTCTAACTTCTGGGTAACTATTGTTCAGGCCCATGGGACTCCCCCACCCCAAAAGGCTACACCCCCGGACACGAACTCCCAGTCCACAGGATTCCCACATTCCCCCATCTCCTCGGGGATTGTTCCACGACTCCCTGCCAGGCCTGACTCTGACTTCCCTGCCCCCTCCACCACTACGGCCCAACACCCTCCTCCACATACTACCCTTTCTCCTCCGAGGCCCGAATCTCACCACCCCCCCCCCCCCCCCCCCCCGAAATAATTTTTATCTCCCAGGGTATTATATGGTACCATAATGGGCGAACAGTATGAGAGCTAGAATGCTAGAATCATGGAATAATACAGTCGTTCGGTTCTTATGGCTGTACTGACTCTTTGAAAGAGCTATTCAATTAGTTACATTCCCTTGTTCTTTCTTAATAGCCCTGTAAACTTTTTCTTTCCAAGTATTTAATTATTTTAAAAGTTACTATTGAATCTGCTTCCACCAGTGTTGGCAGTGCTTTCCAGAGTGCACCAAGTTACATCATTGACTGGATGAAGTTGGCCTGTGCTCTTTTTTCACACCATTTTGCAATATATTGTTAACCTTTGACTATTGAGGTGGTACCTAGGTACAATCAGACCATATAATTTGTCTCAGTGTAAACAGTAACTGTCTGTGTTAGTAATGTGGCTTCTCTCTTAATTTCTGTAGACCTTGCCCTTAATCAGACATGTGCAGGCGATGGTGAGACCCAGGTAGATGATGGTGCGACCCATGCAGATGATGGAGGGTTCACCCAAGAGTGGACAAACAGCAGAGATGCCAGGTTGGGTCCTATGGAATCGACCCAGGAGAGTCGGTCAGCTGTACAGTCTCTGCCAAACCCTCCAGTGGCAATTGAAGATCCAGAGGAAAGTAAGTAACTGTACCATTGGTAGGAATAGATTGTTAGGGTCGCACCCAGTCCCTTTCACCCATCAACCTTGTGCTACCCTTCCATCCTTAACCCTTCCACCAATGGGAACAGTCTCCTTATCTACCCCATCTAGACCCCTCATGATTTTAAATACCTCTATCAAATCTCCCCTCAACCTTCTCCAAGGAAAACAGACTCAGTTTCTCCAACCCAGCTATGTAACTGAAGTTTCTTATCTCTGGGACCATTCTTGTGAATCTTTCCTATGTTCTCCCTAATGCTTTCACATCTTTCCTGAAGTGTGACACTCAGGACTGGACACAATACTCCAGTTGAAGTTGATCCAGTGTTTTAAACAGGTTTAACATAACTTTCTTGCTTTTGTACTCTATGTTCCTTTATTGATAAAGCCCAGGATTCTCTATGCTTTATTAATCACTCTCAGCCTCTCCTGCCAACTTCAATGACTTCATTTACTGTGCTCTTCATGTAATTCTTTTTCCCCCTTTTCCCTCATCTCTCCCCTTTCCCTTGTAACCTCTTTCAGTGGGACTCATTCTCTTATTCATTACTATCAGATTCTCTTTTGCTTTACTTTTAGGGGGTGTGAAACTTGGTTTAGGTGACTTCATATTCTACAGTGTTCTTGTTGGAAAAGCATCTGCGGCAGCAAGTGGAGACTGGAATACAACTCTAGCCTGCTTTGTAGCAATATTAATTGTGAGTATACGCCATAAGAGTACAATCTAAGGAAAACATACACAACCGATTGTTGTTGTGAAGTAAAAGTGTCCAAGAATCTCAACAAATAATGAGAAGTAAATGGTGTAAATTTGCAGAATATTAAAGGCACTGACCCTTGTTGGGGTACAAGTCTCTGGTACCTTGTCTAAGACTGGTGAGCTTACTGAGAGTTGGTCAGCAATTTTACCTCAGAAGACAGCACAGCTGAATCTGGTTCAGTCCTTCCTTGACATACACTCTAGTAAGAATCACTGGAGTAGATATCGTGGCTAATAAATACCTACTTTTGTTCAGGCTCCTCTTCTTCACTATCTTCCCCCCGCCCCCCCCCCCCCCCCCCCCCCCCCCCCCAACACCACTACTACCACCCTGTTCTTTCTGTGAGGTGCAGTGCTGAAATATCAGTAGGCTTTATACTTTCATGTTAATAAGCTAAATTGAAACCCCTAATCAATCAGACTTTGGAGAATGGGTGAGCCAGATTAGCTTGGTGATTGCAGTTAGCTTGGTGATTGCAATTTGCTTGCTGCTGTGTAGTGCCGTTTAGTGACCGCCATTATACAACCTTTGTTTAAGAAGCTTACCCTGTGGAATTCGTGCAGCAAGTAGCAGACGTACTTAAGTATATATGTTCTAACTAAGCTGTGATGGGCTATGCTCTTTAACTAAGTAGGTAGATCTATGGGCCTCCTGGTGAGGCAGTTTATATGGAAAGTTGAAAGATCCAAAAGCCTGAGAACAGAATGTCACTTTGGACATGAGAGTAGAAATTTCAGAGGCGCTAGTGATATTCTTCCATACTTCCTTAGACGCAGAGGAGATGCCAGAGGACTGGAGAATTATGAATGTTACACCCTTGTTCAAGAAGGGGTGCAAGGATAAAGCTGGCAACTAAAGGCTAGTCACTTTGACCTCAGTAGTAGGGAAACTTCTGGAAACTAGTACAGGATAAAATCAATAGTCACTTGGACAAGTGCAGGATAATTAAGGAAAGCCAGCATGAATTCATTAAGGAAAAATCACATTTAACTGACTTGCTGGAGTTTTTTGAGGAGGTAACAGAGGAGGTTGATAAGGGAAATATTGTTGATGTAGTGTATATGGATTTTTATAAGACATTTGATACGGTGCTACACAACAGACTTGTGAGCAAAGTTCTAGGTCATGGAATAAAAGAGAAACTAGGCATTTGGATAAGAAATTGGCTGAGTGACGGGAAGCAGAGGAGTGACAAATGGTTGTTTTTCAAATTGGAGGAAGGTTTGTAGTTCAGTTCCTCAGGGGTCAGTGTTGGGACCCTTGTTTTTCCTTGCATATATTAATGAGCTACACTGTGGTGTGCAGGGCATGATTTCAATATTTACAGATGATATAAAGATTGGAAATGTTGTCAACTATGATTGGGGTAGTCTTGAACTTTGAAAGGACATAGACATGTTGATGGATTCGGCAGACAAGTGGCAGATGAGGTTCAATGCAGAGAAGTGAGAGGTGGTTCATTTTGGCAGGAAAAATATGGTAAGACAGTCTAAAATAAAAGGAGAGCCTCTAAATGAGGTGCAGGAACAGAGAGACCTTGGTGTATGCATACATAGGTCATTGAAGATGGCAGGGCATGTTGAGAGAGCAGTTAATAAAGCATATAGTATCTTAGGCTTTTATTAATAGGGGCATTAAATACAAGACTAAGGGAGGTCATGTTGAACTTGTATAAGACACCAGTTAGGCCTCATCTGGAGTACTGCGTCTAGTTCTGGGTGCCATACTTGAGGAAGGATGTGAAGGCATTAGAGAGAGTATAGAGGAACAAGAATGATTCCAGGAATAAACAACTGCAGTTATGAGGATAGATTGGTGAGGTCGGGACTGTTTTCCTTTGAGAAAAGGAGACTTGATAGAGATATTCAAGATCCTGAGGGGTATGGACCAGTTAAGTAGTCAGAAACTGCTCCCACTCGAGAACATCAAGAACTAGGGGGCACAGATTCAAACTAATTGGCAAAAGGAGCAAAGGTGATGAGGAAAAATTTTTCACCCAGAGTGTGGTTGCAGTCTGGAATGAACTTCCTGAACGGGTGGTGGAGGCAGGTTCGATCGAGGTATTCAAAACTGAATTGGATTGTTACCTTAAGAGAGAGAATGTGCAAGGTTACAGGGATAAGGCAGGGGAGTTGGACTAGGTGGAATGCTCCCTCAGAGAGCCAGTGCAGACTCAGTGGGCCGAATGGCCCCCTTCCACATGTAGCGATACTGTGATACTTAATGATGTAATATGGAGTGAAGGGTGGCATATTAGAGATCTTTAAGATTATAAATTTTATTAAATTAGGGTAGATATAGAGGTGAGTTCATTTTTCAGTGGGACCAAAACAAGGGACCATAAATATAAGATAATCACTAATAAATCCAATGAGAAACTCAGGAGAAACGTATTTACCCAGAGTGGTGAGAATGTCGAAGAAAATAATCCCTGTCCCAATCTCACATTTGTTACAGTGTACAAGGAATAGTTGAGGCCAGTAGCATAAATGCATTTCAATGAAAACGAGAGGAATACATAAAGGAGAAAGAAATAGAATATGTTGACAGGGTTAACTGAAGGGTGGAGCATCAGCACCATGGACCTGCTGTGCCACATGGCCTATTTGAGTGATGTAGGACTCTGTAAGGTGCAGAATAAATACATTGTTTTTTGCTGACCTTGCAGATTCACCAGAATGATATAAGGGCTTAGAGGATTAAGTTATAAAGACTGGTTGCAAAAATTTGCCTTGTATTTTCTTGAGTTTAGATAATTGCGGAGTGATTTAATCAAGTTTTTTAAAATGATCAGAATATTTGTTACCATAGATATGGAGAAATTATTTTCTCTGGCTGGAGATTCCGGAGCAAGGGGGCATAACCTTAAAATTAAAGCTAGGCTATTCATGAGTGAAATCAGGAAGCAGTTTTTTCCAAAGTGTAGTGGAAATCTGGAGCTCTCTTTTCCCAAAGTGGATTCTGGGGGACAAATTGAAGCTTTCAAGAGTGACATTGATTTTTTGTCAGATAAGGGTATTAAAGGTTATGGAACAAAGGCAGGAATTGAGGTGCAGATCAGCCATGGTTTTAATTGAATGGTGGAGCAGGCCCAAGGGGCTCACTGACCTCTTCCTGTCTCTATAATTTCCTGTGTTCCTGACCTTTTTCTTTCTCATCGCCCTAATTTCCTTCAATACTTTTAAAAGTTCTTACCAAGAATGAGTAGGTAGCATGAATCTGGATCTCCCTCTGAACATACCCATGTTGGACATGATCACCTTATTCTAACAATTGTACTGATGGGTGCACCAGCACTTTATACAATTGCTATTTGTGAAATTCTCTTCAGAATTCCTTTCGTATAGAGTCAGCCACTTATGGCCCAGAAGGCAGTCCAGCAAGTCCATGCTGGCCCTCGACGGATCAATCCAGTCAGTCCCATTCACTCCTTAGCTCTGTAAGTTTATTTCCTTCAAGTGCCCGCCCAATTTCTTTTTGAAATCATTGATCACCTAGCTTCTAACACCCTCATGGGCAGCAAGTTCCAGATCATTAGCACTTGCTGTGCATATAAAACAAAATTTCTTCCTCGCATTCCCCTTGCATCTCTTGCCCAAAACTTTAAAACCATGCCTCCTAGTCCTTGTGTTGCATCAGCTAATGGGAACAGCTATTTTTTGTATACCTTATCCAAATCTGTCATAATCTTGTACATCTCTATTAGATCTCCACTTAATCTCCTTTGCTGCAAGGAGAACAACCCCAGCCTCTCCAACCTAACCTTGCAGCTGAAATCCCCCATTCCTGGAACCATTCTGGTAAATCTCCCCTGCAACTGCTCAGGGGCTCTCATATCCTTCCTAAAGAACTGAATGCAATGCCCTAGTTGTGGTCTGACCAGAGCTTTTTAAAGGTTTAGCATACATTCCCTGCTATAGTACTTAATGCCTCAATTTATAAAGCCAAAGAACTGGTCCCAATGCCCTAAGAATCTGAAAACTTCCCTCCTGTACTCCATGCCTCAATGCAAGCATTGATCCTTATCTTCCTATTCCTTTGAGGTCCTACTTTTTAACCTCCTCCCTAGCTTCTAAAATTCTGATGGTAGAATCTCAATACCTGCCCTCTTAGTGTCATTGCTCCCAATGCATACCACAACTTCTGACTGTCTTCGCCATGCAAAATACTCTCCATCCTCTCAGTGATGTCCTTTACCCTGCCACCAGGGAGGTGGCATTATGCTGATGATTGCAGAAATGCCTGTCTGGCCCCCAAGTATGGAATCTCCTATAAAGATTGCATTTCTAAGCTTTGCTGTTCCCTCCTGTACGATCCCTTGTCCATTGGTGTCATGGTCTGGGCTGCGCTCCTTCAAGCTGTCATTACTTCCAGAATCTCCAATGCTGAGTACCTGATAGTGGCACACACCCTGAAGACTCCTGAACTTCTTGCCTGCTCCTACTTGATCCTACTTGACCACTCATCTACTATCCTGACCCCTCACTGCCTCTGGGTGACCATCTCCTGGAAGGTAAGATCCAGGAAACAAACGTCCTTCCTGATGCTCCGCAATGACTCCAGCTGCCCCTGGAGCTGGGAAATCTTGATCTGAAGCAGTTGGAGACATTTACTCCAAAAATGATACCCCAAGACACATAAAGCTTCTGAAGTTCCTGCATGGAGTAGGAATTGCAAGCATCAGAACTCAGATCCCCATCTGTGATTTAAAACAAACCCTCTCTTTGCTCTTTAACAATCTAGTTAATGTCATGTTTAAACTATTAATTTTAATAAATGCATCTAGACCTGCTCTGTGCTCATACTTTTATTAATTCATTGCTATCCTTAATCCATCCCAGTTCAAATTTTTAATTTGCCAACTCCTATTTTGATCAAATGCTCAAGTTTAGAGATAAAAGTATTCGCAAATGTGTCACTTAACGGCTAACTTGTGATGTCACTATTTTTCTTTTAACTTGGTCAGTCTGCTCTTTTATCCTCCTGCTGGTCTCACTGTGCTCTAACTCACAGTCCTGATGTTGCTGCTTTGAGTCATAGAGGTCCACATAGAGGTCCCCTCGAGTCTGCGCCGGTCAAACAAGTACCTAACTATTCTAATCCCATTTTCCAGCACTAGGCCCATAGCCTTGTATGCCATGGCATCGCAAGTGTGCATCCAAATACTTCTAAATGTTATCAGGGTTTCTGCTGCTACCACCCTTTCAGGTAGTGAGTTCCAGATTCCCACCACCCTTGGCAAAAAAATTCTTCCTAACATCCCCTCTTAACCTCCTGCCCCTTACCTTAAATCTATGCTCCCTGGTTATTGATCCCTCCAACAAGGGGAAAAGTTCCTCCCTGTCTACTCTATCGATGCCCCTCATAATTTTTAACACCTCAAATCATGTCCCCCCTCAATCTCCTCTGCTCCAGGGAAAATAACCCCAGTCTATCCAATCTCCCCTCATAATTAAAACTCCCCAGCCCAGGCAACATCCTGGTAAATTTCCTCTGTGCACTCTCTAGTGCAATCACATCCTTTCTGTAATGCGGATTCCAGAACTGCATGCATACTCTAGCTGTGGCCTAACCAGTGTTTTATACAGTTCCAGCATAACCTCCCTGCTCTTATATTCTATGCCTCAGCTAATAAAGGCAAGTATCCCATATGCCTTCTTAACCACCTTAATTACCTTTTCCGCTACCTTAAGGGACCGGTGGACATGCACACCAAGGTCCCTTTAATCCTCGGTACTTCCCAGGATCCTACCATTCATCATGTATTCCCATGCCTTGTTTGACCTGCCCAAGTGCATTACCTCACATTTATCTGGATTAAATTCTGATAGCCCATCTGACCAGCCCATCTATATCCTCCTGTTAATCTAAGGCTATCCTCCTCAGTATTTACCACCCCACCAATTTTCCTGTCATCCGCGAACTTACTGATCAACCCTCCTACATTCAAGTCTAAATTGTTGATATATACCGCAAATAACAAGGGACACAACACCGATCCTTGTGCAACACCACTGGACACAGGCATCCAGTCATAAAAATACCCCTCGACCATCACTCTCTGCTTCCTGCCACTCAGCCAATTCTGGATCCAAGTTGCCTTGGATCCCATGGACTCTTACCTTCGTTATCAGTCTCCCATGCGGGACCATATCAAAAGACTTGTTGGAGTCCAAGTAGACTATGTCAAATGCATTGCCCTCATCTACACACCTGGTCACCTCTTTGAAATATTCAATCAAATTGGTTAGACATAACCTCCCCTTAACAAAACCATGCTGACAGTCCTTGATTAATCCCTGCCTCTCCAAGTGTAGATTAATTCTGTCCCTCAGAATTGCTTCCAATAGTTTCCCCACCACTGACGTTAGACTGACTGGCCTGCAGTTCCTTGATTTCTCCATTCTTGAATAATGGTACCACATTGGCTGTCCTCCAGTCCTCTGGACCTCTCTTGTGGCCAGAGAGGTATTGAAAATTATTGGCAGCGCTCCTGCTATCTCCTCCCTTGCCTCACCCAACAGTCTGGGATACATTTCACCCGTCCTGGAGATTTATCTACTTTTAAGCCTGCCAAACCACTTAGAACCTCGTCCCTTTCTATGCTAATTTCTTTAATTATATCACAGTCTTTCTGCTTGTTTTCCATACCCACGCTGTCCCTCTTACTTGTGAATGGTGACACAAAGTATCATTTAGAATCCTACCTATGTCTTCCGGCTCCACACACAAATTGCCACTATGGTCCTTAATGGGCCCTACTCTTTCTCTAGTTATCCTCTTACACTTAATGTACTTGTAAAATAACTTTGGATTTTCCCTTATTTTACCTGCCAATGTTTTTTCTTGCTTCCTTTTTGTTCTCCTAATTTCCCTTTTAAGTTGACCCCTAAACATTCTATATTCTGCTGTTTTGAGCCCTCGGTCTCTGCCATAAGCCTCCCCTTTTCTCTTTATCCAATCCCGTATATCCCTCAACATCCAGGGTTCCCTGGATTTGTTGGTCCCACCTTTTGTCTTTACTGGAATATGTTGGCCCTGTACTCTCCCTATTTCCTTCTTGAATGAGTCCCACTGCTCTGACGCAGATTTACCTAAAAGTAACTGCTCCCATTCCACTCTGGCCAAATCATATCTGAGCTTATTAAAATCGGCCTTCCCCCAATTTAGAACTCTTGATTTCTGGCCCATCCTTGTCCTTTTCCATAACAACCTTGAATCTAACTGAGTTATGAACACTCTCTGCAAAATGCTCCCCCCGATACCTCTACCTTAGGGCTTCATTCCCTAAAATTAAGTCCAGGACTGCCCAATCTCTTGTAGGACCTTCTATGTACTGGCTTAAAGAGCTCACCTGGATGCATTTTAAGAATTCTGCTCCCTCTAAACCTATCACACTATGACTAACCCAGTTAATGTTGGGGAAGTTGAAATCCCCTACTATTTTTACGACTCTCTGAAATTTGCCTACATATCTTCTCTTCTATTTCTCTCTGACTGTTGGGGGCCTATACTACTCTCCCATCAATGTGATTGCTCCTTTTTTGTTTTTAAGTTCTATGGCTTCATTTAAGGAGCCTTCTAAGATTTCATCCCTCCTTACTGCTGTAATTGATTCCTTAATCAATATTGCAATAGCCCCTCCTCTTTCACCTCCTTGTCTCACCTGAAGACATTGTATCCTGGAATATTGAGCTGTCAATCCTGCCCCTCTCTCAACTATACCTCTGTGACAGCAAATAACATCATACTTCCATGTGTTAATTTGTGCCCTCATCTCATCTGCCTTGTTCGTCAGACTCCTTGCATTAAAATAAATACCATCCAACCTTGCCAAACTCCCCTGTGCCTTAACTGACCTATAATTTCTGTACCTTCCAGACTCACTTGCTCTCTCTTCTAATTTTGGATGTGCACCTATCCCTGCTGAACCTCTTCTCAGGATCCCATCCCCCTGCCAAGCTAGTTTAAACCCTCCCCAACAGCACTAGCAAACCTCCCCGCAAGGATGCTGGTCACATCCTGGGTTCAGGTGCAACCAATCCGCCTTGTACAGGTCTCACCGCCCCCAGAAATGGTCCCAATGTCACAGAAATCTAAAGCCTTCCCTCCTGCACCATCTCTCCAGCCACACGTTCATCTGGACTAACCTCCTATTTCTATACTCATTAGTGCATGGCACCGAAAGTAATCCAGGGATTACTACCTTTGAGGTCCTGTTTTTTAATCTGCTTCCTAGCTCCCTAAATTCTGCTTGCAGGATCTCATCCCTCCTACCTATGTCGTTGGTACCAAAATGTGCCACGATCTCTGTCTGTTTGCCCTCCCCCTTCAGAATGCCCTGCAGCCGTTCAGTGACATCCTTGACCCTGGCACCAGGGAGGCAACATACCATCCTGGAGTCACGTCTACGGCCATAGAAACGCCTGTCTGTTCCCCTTACTATTGAGCCTCCTATCACTATTGCTGTTCCCCTCTTTTTCCACCCCCACCCCCAGTGCCATGAGCGTGGCTGCACCACCCTCCCAGAGGAACCATCACTCTCATCGTTTTCCAACACACAAAAACGGCTCTCGAGCGAGATGCACTCTGGGGATTTCCTGACTAGCTGCCTGACATCCTTCTTCTGAATGGTCACCGATTCCTTCTCTGTCTGCACTTCTGTAAGCTGTGGGGTGACCACATCTAAAAGCGTGCTATCCACGAAACTCTCAGCCTCGTGGATGCACCTCAGAGCCTCCAGCTGCCGCTCAAGCTCCAAAACCCAGAGCTCAAGTAGCTGGAGCTGGTGGCACTTCCTGCACATGTGGTTGGTCTTCCCACATGTTGCAGGCAGTACATAACACGGGACTGAGCTGCCCTGCCATACCTCTAGTTGAAAAATAACCCTTTAAGTTAAATACAGTTTTAAAAAAAAAAGTTAAATTATTTATGTACTTTAAATAAAAACTAGAACTCTTACCTTAGTTTAATCTATTTTAAACTGGAGAAAAACACCTACTACTCACCAATCAGCTCTCACCTTTGTGCTGACGTCACTTTTTGAAGCTTCCCCAAATTTGCGTTGGTTCAGATCTCTCCACTGCTCTCTCCCGCTGTCTTGTGATGTCACTCGTTATATTTAACAAGAACTGACTGCAGGATGCTCTTACCAGACTGCTTCACCGTGATGCTGACTGCAGGACACACTTCCCAGACTGCTTCACTGCAATGCTGACGACAGGACACTCTTCCCAGACTGTTTCACTGCGATGCTGACTGCAGGACACTCTTCCCAGACTGCTTTACCATGATGCTGACTGCAGGACATTCTTCCCAGCCTTCCCTGATTCTCAGTCCTGATGCTGCCACTTGTTCATCCTCCCGCTGGTCTCACTGTGCACTCACTCTCAGTCCTGATGCTGCTGCTTGTTTATCCACCTGCTGGTCTCTCTGTGCTCTGACTCTCAATCCTGACGCTGCTGCTTGTTTATTCACCTGCTGGTCTCTGCTCTCACACTCAGTCCATATACTGCCGCTCATTTATTCTGCCACTGGTCTCAGTGCTCTCACTCTGTCCTAATGCTGCCACTTGTTTATCCTACCCCTGCTTTCATTGTGATCTCACTCTCAGCCCTTATTCCTCCGCTTTTTTACCTTTCTGCTGATCTTGCTATGTCACAGAATCACAGTGCAGAAGAGGCCCTTCAGCTCATCAAGTCTGCACAGACACGTGAGAAACACCTGACCTACCTACCTAATCCCATTTACCAACACTTGGCCCATAGCTTTAAATGTTATGACATACCAAGTGCTCATCCAGGTACTTTTTAAAGGATGTGAGGCAACCCGCCTTCACCACCCTCCCAGGCACTGCGTTCCAGACCGTCACCACCCTCTGGATAAAAAAGTTTTTCCTCTCATCCCTCCCTAAACCTCCTGCCCCTCACCTTGAACTTATGTCCCCTTGTGACTGACCCTTCAACTAAGGGGAACAGCTGCACCCTATCCACCCTGTCCATGCCCTTCATAATCTTGTACACCTCGATCAGGTCACCCCTCAGTCTTCTCTGCTCCAACGAAAACAACCCAAGTCTACCAACCTCTCTTCATAACTTAAATGTTTCACCCCAGGCAACATCCTGGTGAATCTCCTCTGCACCCCCTCCAGTGCAATCACATCCTTCCTATAATGTGGTGACCAGAACTGCACACAGCACTCCAGCTGTGGCCTCGCCAAAGTTCTATACAACTCCAGCATGACCTCTCTACTTTTGTAATCTATGCCTCGATTGATAAAGGCAAGTGTCACCACCCCACTAACGTGCCCCTCTGCCTTCAGAGATCTGTGGACACACATGCCAAGGCCCCTTTGTTCCTCAGAACTTCCTAGTGCCATGCAGTTCATTGAATACTTGCTTGTCAAATTACTCCTTCCAAAGTGTATCACCTCACACTTTTCAGGGTTAAATTCCATCTGCCACTTATCTGCCCATTTGACCATCCCGTCTATATCTTCCTGTAGCCCAAGACATTCAACCTCACTGTTAACCACCCAGCCAATCTCTGTGTCATCCACAAACTTACTAATCCTACCCCTCACATAGTCATCCATGTTGTTTATATAAATGACAAATAATAGGGGACCCAGCACAGATCCCTGTGGTATGCCACTGGACACTGGCTTCCAGTCACTAAAGCATCCTTCTGTTATCATCCTCTGTCTCCTACAACTAAGCCAATTTTGAACCCACTTTATCAAATTACCCTGTATCCCATGTGCATTTGCCTTCTTTATAAGTCTCCCATGTGGGACCTTGTCAAAGGCTTTGCTGAAATCCATATAAACCACATCAACTGCATTACTCTCATCTACACACCTGGTCACCTCCTCAAAAAATTCAATCAAATTTGTTAGGCATGACCTCCCTCTGACAAAGCCATGCTGACTATCCCTGATCAAACCTTGCCTCTCCAAGTGGAGATAGATACTCTCCTTCAGAACGTTCTCTGATGTGGTTGGCTGGGATTCGGGTTGAAAGTATCTTGTTGCTCCCCCCCTGCCACTCCACCATCAAGCACACCACTTCAGCTAACCAAAATGTGGAATTTAATGCTTTTAATCTGAATAAACTAAGACGGCTTGTTCTCCTTTTTCTGTGTTTTATTTTTGGGGAGGGGCTTGGGAGGAAATATCTAAAATTAATAATCTGCCTCCTCTTTGTGTTCCAGGGTTTGTGCCTTACTCTCCTGCTGCTTGCCATCTTTAAGAAGGCTTTACCAGCACTTCCAATCTCTATCACATTTGGGCTAGTTTTCTACTTTGCTACAGATAACCTGGTCCGTCCATTCATGGACCAACTTGCTTTATATCAGTTTTATATATAGTTTTTTTTGGAATGTGTTTCCAAGATGTACTGTAAGTATTCATGCTGACCACTGGAAAAGAGACTTTTTTGTAATTGGTATAATCTATCTGAAGTAGAGAACAATAAAGCTCTGTGGAACCTGTGTGGATTATAATTACCTGCTGAATTTGTTGTGTTTCTAATCCGATTAATGCCAGTGCACAATTCTGAAGTCAGCCAGCCTTGTCTCTGCGGGACTGGTTGCAGTTTTAACACCACAAATGCATTTCTACTGAGATGTAAGAGGGCCAAAGCAAAGAATTGCAAGCTGCTTTGGTGAAAAGTTCAGCACAGCCTTTCTCTGGATGTGACATTTCTGTAAATAATGTTACAATGCAATGAAAACAAACTGTTTCCATTCAGTTTCCAGAATGTTTTTTAGTTTGCAAAGTTATTATGTAAAAGATTTTTGTATTATCAAGAAAGTTTTCCATACTGGTGGTGGCCCCCTTAAGTAAACACCTCTTGAATAAACACACCATGAACTTTACTTCACCCTGAATTGAACTTTTCTTCCCCAAATTAATGGTTAAAGGAACACCAGCATACTTTTGAAATAAAAATAGGAAATGCTGGAAACATTCAGCAGGTCAGTTAGTGGAGAGAGCAAGGAAGAGTTAAAATTCCAGGTCGATGACTGGGTGTCCTGAATGTTTCCTAGCACTTTGTATTTATTGCAGATTTCCAGCAACTGTGATGTTTTGCTTTTTGTACTTTTTTTTAAAGAAGTTGATGTGAATCAGAAACTGTGAATTTTGTGATGTTTTGAGAAATGCACACAAATATATTGAATCTTTAAAAAAAACATTTGGGTTCTTTGGGAAAATCAATTGGATTTCCTTCTGGGTTCCTGACCAGCAATTAAAAGTTAGTGATATACTTTAAGTTTGCCTCTTGCTGCCTTCTTTCTGTGACCAAGGCCTATTGTATAATTGGGAGGGGGGGTGAAATGGGAGTCAGCATGAAATCACCCATGGCACATCTTACATTTTCCACAAGACTTGAGGGTGACATGAAATCTAATCGGCGTGTTTAAAATGGTTAGAGCATTCAGTAAGATAAACAGAACTGTTTCCTCCCATGTGGGGATCCAGAACAGGTCAGCATAACCTTAAAATTAGAGCCAGGCCATTCAGGATCGATATCAGGCACAGTCAAACTTAACAAATCATTTTACAGCTAATGTCCCAGATTCCACCATCACCATTTCCAGATATATCCTGTCCCATTGGCAGGATAGAGCCACCAGAGGTGTTAGCACAGTGGAATAAAGTCAGGATGGTGGATCCCAGAGGGTCATTGATGTTGACTCAGGACACTATGAAGTCTTGTGGCATCAGGTCAAACATGGGCAAGGAAACCCCTTGCTGATTACTACCGAAGTTTTATCCTCGGCTGATGAATTCATATTCTTCCATATTGAACACCACTTAGAAGAAGCACTGAGACAAGTAAGGACACAGAATGTGCCCTTGATGTAGGACTTCAATGTCAATCACCAAAAGCACCTCAGTAGCACCACTGACTGAGCTGGCCAATTCTGGAAGGACATGTCAGCTGGACTGGGCCTGGGGAAAGTGGAGAGAGAACCAAAAAGAATAAACAATTTAACCTTGCCCTCACCAACCTATCTTTTGTAGATGCATCTGTCCACGACACTATTGGTAGGATGACTATGGGCCTTTTGGGGACGAAGCCCTGCCTTAACACAACGAAGGCTGTCCTTTGTGGTGTGGCATTATCACTGTGCTAAATGGATAGCTTCAGAACAGATCCAGCAGCTCAAAAGTGGGTATCCATGTGGCACTGTGAGCCATCAGCAGCAACTTGTCAGAGTTTGAAGCAGCCTGTGCCTGCATGTAGCAAGATAAGAGCAACGTTCAGGCTTGACCATCTGCCCTTGACGTTCAATTACATTACCGTCGCTGAATCCCCCACAGTCAATGTACTGGGATTACCTTTGACCTGAAACTTAACTGGACTGGCCATATAAATGCTGAGGTAACAAGAGTAAAAGATGTATGTGTGTTGGAAGCAGTTCGGAGAAGGTTTACTAGACTAATACCAGGAATGGACGGGTTGTCTTGAGGAAAGGTTGGACAGGTTAGACTAGTACCAACTGGAATTTAGAAAAGTAAGAGGTGACTTGATTGAAACCTTTTCAGTTCCAGAGGGGTCTTGACAGTGTGGATGTGGAGAGGATGTTTCCTCTTGTGGGAGAATCTAGAACTAGGGGTCACTATTTAAAAATAAGGGGTTGCTCATTTAAGACAGACTAGGAGAATTTTTTTCTAAGGGTAGTGAGTCTTTGGAACTCTCTTCCTCAAAAGGTGGTGGAAGCAGAGTCTTTCAATATCTTTTAAAGCAGAGCCGGATAGATTCTTGATTAACAAGGGGTGAACGGTTATCGGGGGTAGGCAGGAATGTGGTGTTGATGCTACAATCAGATCAGCTGTGATCTTATTGAATTGTGGGGCAGCTTCGAGGGGCTGAGTGGCCTACTCCTAATTTGTATGTTCACATGTATGAGTAGGTCAGAGGCTAGGAATTGTGTATTCCAGGTGTTTAAGATACTGTAGAGTGAGTTGTTTTACTATCCAAGGGGTGGGTAATGATCTAATCATAGGACAAAACATTGTATAGCCTGAAGCGGGTTGGGGAATGTTCTGCAATTATTCACCAGACCCCACCACCTCAAGCCAAGAAGCTCCAGGGCACAAGGAATCTGCTAATCAAGCAATGGTAAGTTTAGGGCTCAAACTTCACAATGTCCTCCTTTCATAAAGTTTAAGATCATTTCAAAGTATTTTGGGCTCATTCTCAACATTATTTTCCCTTTTGCTGAAAATTTCAAGCTTAATCCAACTGTGTGCTGCTGTTAAATTTGCTTTAAAATATTGATTTTGCCACCTCCTGTTCCACATTCCGTTAGAGAAAGGAAGAGAATTAAGAACTTTGCAGAGCAGACTCTTCTTTCACCTTTCCCCGTGGGTAATACCTGGCTGATCTGAATTCTTTCTGATTCTATAACCCCTACAAAATACACCTCCTGCATCATTAGTACAAATCTTTTTTTGTAGTGTAAATGAATCCTTGGAGAAGCAGCAATGGCCCATGACAAAATGGTCCTGTTGAAAACAGCAAGAAGTCAGTATGTATGGTGGATGTACAGAATTTAAACTGTTAAGTTTTGCTTAGAACCTAAATGTTAAATTCCAGTTTTTGAATGGGGTACTATGTACTTATTGGGTTATTGATGGACACTGTCAAAAACACACACAGCACATTTTCACATATGATTGTTGGGTTCTCAATGTGTAAAATACAGGTGCAAGACTGCTTTATCCAGACTGCTTAGTATGCCTGTTCTAAGAAGCCAGATTTCCACTGTCCTCTTCCTTTGTGACTTGGAGGAGATTATAGTTTATAGTAACAGTGGCTTATAACAACCCATATTTTAGCAAAGAGCTACATCAATCAGCTGTGTCTTTTGGGCATCAGTCCAGAAGATAGATCATAATCTTGGTCACAGTCACTGAGAGGATGCATTTCACAAGTTGAGTCTGAGAGGCTCTAACAACGTGTAAATAATTGGGTTCACCATCCAAATAAAGAATACACTAGATTTAGAAAGGCTGTGGGTGACTCCAATTGTTTATTGGTAATTTTCATTTTACCTACTTTTTTGCTTGTCTTCTATCTCTGTTCTTTCCTTTAACAAGGGGCAATCAGGTTTTATGGGAAATTCCTCCCCAGTATTCATGGGATTAAAAGGGAAGTAGCAGTCTGGATATAAAATTGGTCAAGAGACTGAAAACTGTTCGGGGGTAGGCAGGAATGTGGTGTAGATGCTACAGTCAGATCAGCTGTGATCTTATTGAATTGTGGGGCAGCTTCGAGGGGCTGAGTGGCCTACTCCTAATTTGTATGTTCATATGTATGAGTAGGTCAGAGGCTAGGAACAGTTTTCAGTCTCTTGACCAATTTTATATCCAGACTGCTACTTCCCTTTTAATCCCATGAATACTGGGGAGGAATTTCCCATAAAACCTGATTGCCTCTTGTTAAAGGAAAGAACGGAAATAGAAGACATGCAAAAAAGTAGGTAAAATTAAAATTACCAATAAACAATTAGATTCACCCACAGCCTTTCTAAATCTAGTGTATTCTTTATTTGGATGGTGAACAGTTGTTTTTCAAATTGGAGGGTGGCATACAATGATCTCACCCAAGGACTTGTATTAGGACCACTGCTGTTTTGTACATATTAATGATCTACACTTGTATACATAGGTCATAATTTTAAAGTTTACAGAACCTTGAAATGTAAATGGTGAGTAGGATAGTACTTTAGGAGGACATAGACTGGTGAAACTGGCAGACACATGGTGAATACAATTTTACAAGGCAAAATGATGCTTTTCAGTGGGAAGAGTAAAGAAAGGCAATATAAAACTAAATGGTCAAATTTGAAAGGGGTGCAGGAACAGAGGGACTTGGGTGTTTATGGACACAAATTTTTGAAGGTGGCAAGGCGGATTGAGACTTTTTTAAAAATAGCCTTTGGGATCCTTCACTTAAGGTGAGTACAAAAGCACAAAGGTTATGATAAACCTTTATAAACCACTGGTTAGGAATCTAGCTGAAATATTTTGTCCAACTTTTGACACTACAAGTTAGGAAGGATGTCAAGGCCTTGGAATAGGTGCACAGGAGATTTTACTAGAGTGAGAAAGTGCCAAAGTGCTGTAATATAGCTTTAAGGAGGAAAAAACAGGTGAACTGAGGCTATAGTTGGGACACGGGCAGAATTTTCTGCCCTGTGGGTGGCCGTGCACCTGACCCGAACGGGCGTAAAATAGCGCACAACAATGTCATCGTGCACTTGCATATTTCAGCTAGCAGGGGCACACAAGTTGGCAGCACACCCGCTGACAATTAAAGACATTAATTTAATAATTGAAAGATTTATCGCTGCCTGTCCAACCCTACTTTCTGAGAGAATTTTTTTTTAGTAAAAGAATTATATCAGCTATTTTCCAACCTAATGGAACCTTCCCCAAATCTAGTGAATTTTGGAAAATTAAAAGCAATGCACCAACTATCTCACCAGCCACTTCTTTTAAGGCCCTAAGGTGAAATCCATCAGGACCCAGGGACTTGTCAACCCAAAATTCCAACAATTTGCTCTGTACCACTTTCCTGGTGATTGTAATTTTCAGTTCCTCCCTTCCAATTCCTGATTTACGGCTATTTCTGGGATGATACTTAGAGTCATTGAGGTCCACAGCATAGAAAAAGGCCCTTCGGCCCATCGAGTCTGCACCAGTCAAACAAGTAGCTAACTATTCAAATCCCATTTTCCAGCACCAGGCCCATAGCCTTGTATGCCATGGCATCGCAAGTGCACATCTAAATACTTCTTAAATGTTATGAGGGTTTCTGCCTCTACCACCCTTTCAAACAGTGAGTTCCAGATTCCCACCACCCTCTGGGTGAAAACATTCTTCCTCACATCCTCTCCAAACCTCCTGCCCCTTATCTTAAATCTATGCCCCCTGGTTATTGATCCTCCACAAAGGGGATAAGTTCCTTCCTGTCTACCCTATCTATGCCCCTCATAATTTTAGACACCTCAATCATGTCCCCCACTCAATTTCTTCTGTTCCAAGGAAAATAAACCCAGTCTATCAAATCTCTCATTTTAAAAAAAACTGTCCAACCCAGGCAACATCCTGGTAAATCTCCTCTGTGCAATCACATCCTTCCTATAATGTGGATTCCAGAACTGCACGCAATACTCTAGCTGTGGCCTAACCAACGTTTTATGCAGTTCCAGCATAACCTCCCATCTCTTATATTCTATGCCTCGGCTAATAAAGGCAAGTATCCCATATGCAATCTTAACCACCATATTAACCTGTCCCACTATCTAAAGGGACCAGTGGACATGCACACCAAGGTCCCTCTGATCGGTACTTCCCAGGGTCCTAGCAGACATCGTGTATTCCTGCCCAAGTACATCACCTCACATTTATCTGGATTAAATTCCATTTGCCACTGATCAACCCATCTGACTAGCCCGTCTATATCCCCCTGTAATTTAAAGCTATCCTCCTCACTATTTACCGCCCCACCAATTTTCATGGCATCCGCGAACCTACTGATCAACCCTCCTGCATTCAAGTCTAAATTGTTGATATATACCACAAACAGCAAGAGACCCAACATCGATCCCTGTGGAACTTCACTAGACACAGGCATCCAGTCACAAAAACACCCCTCTGCTTCCTGCCACTGAGCCAATTCTGGATCCAATTTGCCAAATTGCCTTGGATCCCATGGGCTCTTACCTTCGTTATCAGTCTCCCATGCAGGACCATATCAAAAGCCTTGTTGAAGTCCAAGTAGAGACTATGTCAAATGCATTGCCCTCATCTAACACCTGGTCACCTCTTCGAAAAATTCAGTCAAATTGGTCAGACATGACCTCCCTTTAACAAATTCATGCTGACTGCTCTTGATTAATCCCTGCCCCTCCAAGTGTAGATTAATTCTGTCGCTCAGAATTGTTTCCAATAGTTTCCTCACCACTGAGGTTAGACTGACTGATCTGTATTTCCCTGGTTTATCCCTTCCTCCATTATTGAATAATGGTACCACACTGGCTGTCCTCCAGTCCTCTGGACCTCTCCTGTGGCCAGAGAGGTATTGAAAATTATTGGCAGCGCTCCTGCTATCTCCTCCCTTAACTCATTCAACAGGCTGGGATACATTGCATCCAGGCCTGGAGATTTATTTACTTTTAAGCCTGCTTAGAACCTCCCTGCTTTCTTTGCTAATTTCTTTGATTATATCACAGTCCTTGTGCCTAATTTCCATACCCACGTCATACCTCTCACTTGTGAACACCGACACAAAGTATTCATTTAGAACCCTACCTATGTCTTCCAGCACCACACACAAATTACCATTCTGGTCCTTAATGGGCCCTACTCTTTCCCTAGTTACCCTCTTACTCTTAATGTGCTTGTAAAATAACTTTGAATGTTCCTTTATTTTACCTGCCAATGTTTTTTCATGCCCCTTTTTTGCTCTCTTAATTTCCTTTTTAAGTTCCCCCCTAAACATTCTATACTCCTCTAGGGCTTCTGCTGTTTTGAGCCCTCAATATCTGCCAAAAGCCTCCCATTTTCTCTTTATCCAATCCTGTATATCCCAGGGTTCCCTGGATTTGTTGGTCCCACCCTTTATCTTTATTGGAATACATTGGCCCTGTATTCTCCATATTTCCTTCTTGAATAAGCCCCACTCTAATGCAGATTTAGCTAAAAATAGCTGCATTCTGGCCAAATCATATCTGATCTTATTAAAATCAGCCTTCCCCCAATTTAGAACTCTAATTTCTGGCCCAACCTTGAATCTAATGGAGTTATGATCACTATCTACAAAATGCTCCCCCACTGATACCTCTACTGCTTACCTGGCTTCATTCCTAAAATTAAACCCAGGACCTTCTACGTACTGGCTTAAAAACCTCTCTTGGATGCATTTTAAGAATTCCGCTCCCTCTAAACCCATCACACTATGACTAACCCAATTAATGTTGAGGAAGTTGAAATCCCCCACAATTACTACCCTATTATTTTTACACTTCACTGAAATTTGCCTACATATCTGCTCTTTAATTTCTCTCTGACTGTTTGGGGGCCTGTAGTACACTCCTAGCAATGTGATTGCTCCTTTTTTGTTTTTAAGTTCTACCCGCATGGCTTCATTTGAGGAGCCTTCTAAGATGTCATCCCTCCTTACTGCTGTAATTGATTCCTTGATCAATATTGTGATACCCCCTCTTTTACCTCCTTCCCTATCTTGCCTGAAGACCCTATATCCTTGAATATTGAACTGCCAATCCTGTCCCTCTCTCAACCATGTCTCTGTGACAGCAATGACATCATACTTCCATGTGTTAATTTGTGCCCTCAAATCATCTGCCTTGTTCATTAGACGCCTTGCTTAATGCAAAGGATAATAATAAATACTGTTCAACCTTGCCAACCTCCCTTATGCCTTAACTGACCTATAATTTCTCTGCCTTCCAGACTCACCTGCTCTCTCTTCAAATTTTGGCTGTGCATCTATCCCTGCTGAACCTCCTCTCAGGATCCCACCCCCTGTCAAGTTAATTTAAACCCTCCCCAACAGCACTAGCAAACCTCCCCGCAAGGATGTTGTTCGCATTCTGGTTCAGGTGCAACCAGTTTACCTTGTACAGGTCTCACCACCCCCATTATTGGTCCCAATGGCACAGAAATCTAAACCCCCCCACTCCTGCACCATCTCTCCAGCCACACATTCATCTGGACTAACCTCTATACTCACTAGCGCGAGGCACCGGAAGTAATCCAGAGATTACTACCTTTGAGGTCCTTTGTTTTAATCTGTTTCTTAGCTCCCTAAATTCTATTTGCAGGACCTCATCCCTCTTTCTACCTATGTCGTTGGTACCAATATGTGCCACGATCTCTGTCTGTTTGCCCTCCCCCTTTAGAATGCCCTGCAGCCATTCAGTGACATCCTTGACCCTGGCACCAGGGAGGCAACATACCATATTGGAGTCATGTCTACGGCCACAGAAACGCCTGTCTGTTCCCCTTATTATCGAGTCTCCTACTACTATTGCTCTTTCCCTATTTTTCCTCTCCCCACCATGCAGCTGAGCCACTCACAGTGCCATGACCATGGCTGCACTCCCCAGAGGAACCGTCACTCTCATCGTTTTCCAACATGGAAACATGATTCTCGAGCAAAATGCACCCTGGGGATTTCCTGACTACCTGCCTGACATCCTTCTTCTGACTGATGGTCACCCATTCCCTCTCTGTCTGCACTTCTGTAAGCTGTGGGGTGACCACATGTAAAAGTGTGCTATCCACAAAACTCCCAGCCTCATGGATGCACATCAGTGCCTCCAGCTGCCACTCAAGCTCCAAAACTCAGAGCTCAAGTAGCTGCAGCTGGTGGCACTTCTTGCACACATGGTTGGCCAGAGCGCAAGGAGCATCTAGGACTTCCCACATGTTGCACGCAGCACATAACACAGGACTGAGCTGCCCTGTCATGCCTCTAGTTGAAAAAAACCCCTTACTTTAAGTTAAGTATAGTAAAAAATCCTTAAATTATTTATGTACTTTAAAATAAAAACTAGAACTTTTACCTTTCCTTAGCTTAATCTATTTTAAATTGGAGAAACACTTACCCACTACTCACCAATCAGCTCTCACCTTTGTGCTGACGTCACTTTTTGAAGCTTCCTCGTGTTGGTTCTGATCTCTCCACTGCTCTCTGAAGCTGTTATTTTCAACAAGAACTGCCTACTGGACACACTTCCCAGACTGCTTCACCGCAATGCTGACTGGAGGACGCTCTTCCCAGATTGCTTCACAGCGACGCTGACTGCAGGACACTCTTCCCAGCAGGAAGTGAACACTTATGCAAAATACCTATTTAATTCATCTGTCATCTCCTTATTTTTCATTATTAATTCCCCAGACTTACTTTCTATAGGACCAAAGCTCGCTTTGTTAATTCTTTTCTTTTTAAAATACCTATAGATATTATACCAATCTAAGTGCCAGGGAATGAACATGAGGGAAACTAACCATTTCCCATTGACATTCAATTGCATTCCCACCACTGAACCCCCCACTATCAACATCCCGGGGGTTACCTTTTGCCAGAAACTGAACTGGGCCAGCCATGTGGCTACAAGAGCAGGTCAGAGGTTGGGAATTCTGATGAGTAACTGATCTCTTGACTCACCAAAGCTAGTCCACCATCTACAAGGCACAAGTTAGGAATGTGATGGAATACTCTTCACTTGCCTGGATGAGTGCAGCTCCAACAACACTAAAGATGCTCTAAACCATCCAGTACAAAGCATTTCACTTGATGAGCACTGTCTGATACCAAGTCTTGGTTTGTTCCAGCTGGATATCTTTCATCGAGACCTATTTGATGTGCTGCAGAAGAGCAATCAAACTTGCCTTCCCATTTTTCTAATTGTGCTTCCCACTAAAGTTTATTGATCATGGTGGCAGGGTGAAAACTTGACTGAAACAGTTTGAACAGGGTTTGACAAGAGAAGATAATGACAAGAAGTTCAGGGACCTTGCAAAGGAAATGTGGATTAGACATAAGGTGCTAGTCTGAAAAATTGACTATTTTGAGAACTGAGATGATGTTAGCAGTTTTAAATGGAGCAGGAACAAAGCCTATTTGGTTGGGTGAGCATTGGATAAACAATGTTAGTTATACGGTTAGGATAGGGTTGCAGGCACAGGAGATTGGTCTCATGGAGGAGATGAGTTTGATTCGGGAAAAGGGTTGAGATGCTAGAGTTATTTGAATTCATGGATCATCAACAAGCAAAGGGGCATCTTTAATTTTCAGGATGAAAAGTCCGTGCTCTCCTTACCATAAGACATAGAAACAAAAGTAGGCCATTCGGCCCATCATGTCTGCTCTGCCATTCAATGAGATCATGGCTGATCTGATAATCCTGAACTCCACTTTCCTGCCTTTTCTCCATTACCCTTGAATCCCTTACTGATTAAAATAACACCAGATATTGGAAGGAAAGAGCACAAGAAGAGGGTCAAAGTTGGTGATTTGCTACTAAGAAAGCTGTTCAGAAGGTGTCAGCTATGGCATTCTTGCCTGTGAGTCTGAAGGTTGTGGGTTCACGTCCCGCTACAGGACTTGAGCACAAAATCAGAGCTGACACTAAAGTGCAGCGCTGACGGAGTGCTGGGCTATTGGAAGGGCTGCTTTTTGGATGGGATACTAAACAGCCTGCCCTCTCAGGTGGACATAAACTATTCCATGGAACCGTTTTAACGAACTTGGAGTTTACCCTGCAAAGGCAAAATATTGTAAATGCTGGAAATCTGAAATAAAAACAAAACATGCTAAAAAAAAACTCAGTAGGTCAGCCAGCATCTGTGCAGAGAAACAGTTAACATTTCGAGACAATGACCCTTCATCAGAACTTCTGTTTTTTTTAGTTCTCCTCAATGTCCTGGCCAATATTTGTCCTTCAGCCCACATCACAAAAACAGATTATCCAGCCATTATCACATTGTTTGTATGAGTTTGCTGTGTACATATTGGCTGCCGTGCTTCCTGCATCAAAACAATGGCTATACTTCAAAAGTACTTCATTGGCTGTAAGACACTTTGAGACATCCAGTGGTCATGAAAGGTGTTATATAAATGCAAGTCATTCTTTCTTTAAACCTTCTCTCCCTCCAACACTGGTGCGCAGTGGTAGTGTGGCTATCTATAAGATGCACTGCAGCTACTCACCAAAGCTCCCCCAATAATATCATTCAAACCCAAGACCTCTATTAACTAGAAGGACAAAGGTAGCATATGTGGGAAAATATGAAGTTGTTCACTTTGGCAGAAAGAATAAAAAAGCAGAGTATTATTTAAACAGTGAATAACTTCAGAATTCCAAGGTGCAGAGGGATCCAGGTGTTCTAGTGCATGAGTCACAAAAAGTTAATATACAGGTACAGCAAGTAATTAAGAAGGCTAATGGAATACTATCCTTCATTACGTGAGGAATTGAACATAAAAGTAAGAATGTTATTTTTCAGTTATACAGGGCATTGGTGAGACCCCATCTCGAACACTGTGTGCAGTTTTGGTCTCTTTATTTAAGGAAGGATGTAAATGCATTGGAGGTGGTTCAGAAGGGGTTTACTCAATTGATCGCTGCTCCCAATGTGGTCTCCTCTACATTGGAGAGACCAAATGCAGACTGGCTGACCGCTTTGCAGAACACCTTCGGTCTGTCCACAAGCATGACCCAGACCTCCCTGTCGCTTGCCATTTCAACACACCACCCTGCTCTCGTGCCCACATGTCCATCCTTGGCCTGCTGCAATGTTCCAGTGAAGCTCAACGCAAAGTAGAGGAACAGCACTTCATCTTCCGACTAGGTACTCTACAGCCTTCTGGACTTAATATTGAGTTCAACAACTTCGAATCATGAACTCTCTCCTCCATCCCCACCCCCTTTCTGATTCCCCTTTTTCCAATCATTTATAATTTTAAAAAAATATATTTTTCCTTTCCTACCTATTTTTAAAGTTATTCCGATCTTTTGTTTTATCTCCACCTTTTAGCCCATGTCGATCCCTTCCCCCACCCCACCCCAACTAGGGCCATCTGCCACTTGTTTGCCCTGCTTGCTACCCTTAATGTCCCCATTAGCACATTCCTTAGATAATATCACCACCATCAACACCCCTTTGTCCTTTTGTCTATGACATTTTTGGCAATCTCTTCTTTGCCTCCACCTATCACTGGCCCTCTATCCAGCTCTACCTGTCTCTTGGAAATCCTTCACTTAACCAATCCCTGCCTCCTTTAAAAATCTTCTCATAACCCACTTTTTAGCCAAACTTTACATTACGTCTACCTCTCACACATTGGCTTGGCATTCATTGCTAAATTAGTTCTTTCTCTCTATCCTCATACACCTTATAAAGCACTTTTGAGACAGTTTCAAAGTTGAGTGCTAGATATATGTGGGTTGTGATTATAGATGCCAATGATCCTTGTACTGTGAGCTTCACTGTTTATACGGGTTTGACGGTTTAGTATTAGCAAAAAGTAATCTATCTTTTGCCAGTGAAAAATCTGAAATGAGCTTTCAAGATTTCACACTGTTGTGGGAACTTTTTACTTTAACCCTCCGGAACTCATGCACTGCCCCCACCCCCACCACCACCACCCCCCTACCCCCCCCGCCCCCCTCCCCCACCCCTGGACCCATAACCTCTCCACCTCTCTCTCTCCTTTCAGACCTTCCTTAGATCTACCACTTTAAGAAAGCTTTTTATCACCTGTTTCAATATCTCTTTATATGGCTTGATGTCAAAATTTGTCTGATAACACTCCTCTGAAACAGCCTGGGACATTTTACTATGTTAAAGTTGCCATATAAACATTTAGATTGCAGGAATAATGTATTTTAAAACTTGGTATCACCGGGATTACGGAGAAAGCCTTTGTCTCAGTGGCAGATATCCCTACTCTGGATCAGAAGGTCTAGGATTCAAACACCACTCCAAGTGAGTGGAGGTTAGAGGTCCAGAGCTGAATTGTATGTTGGTATCCAGTGGGATACTCACACTTAGTGGGTACCCCCCACCCACCTACCTCATTGTGTGGATTGTGGGAGTTCATAAAACCATCTCGTACATCCCACTGTATGGAACCATGGGCTGGTATAAAGATGGCTACAGCCAAGGAAGGAGCGTTAGATTGTTTGGGTAAACAGACTAAAAGGTACAGTAGCGAACAAGAAGGGGGAAATTTTTAAAGAACCAACTCAGAATGTTCAACACCCCATTAAAAATACAAAATCTCAGTGAGAAAGATTCATCCCTGGGTTAGTGGGGAAATTAAGGATTGTATTAGGTTAAAATAAGCTATTTTTTTGCAAAGAATAGAAGTAAGACTGAGGATTGGGAGTGCTTTAGAAAGCACCAAAGGGCAATCAAAAGGTTGAGAAAAAGGGGGGAAAATTGAATATAAGAATTAACTAGCCAGAAATATAAGAACAGGGTATTTTTACAAGTAGACCAAAAGGAGAGTGGCCATCTTCAATGTTGGTCCCCTAGAGGTAGAGATCAGAGAAATTATCACAGGGAATGAAGAAATAACAGGAATTTTGAACAAAAAATGTGTCCATCTTCACAGCAGAAAATACAAATTACATATTCTGTGTGTGTGAATTACTTAGAGTGTGACCAAGGGGCTAAAAAGAGTGAGGAACTTAAGATATTTAATATCAACAGGGAAAATGTTTTGGAGAAAATTAGGGATCTCATTGAAACTTACAAGATTCTGAAGGGACATGACAGGGTCAACCTTGAGGGGTTGTTTCCCCAGCTGGGGAATCAAGAATGTGAGGCAAAAGTCTCAGAATAAAGGACCAAGCATTTAGGAGTGAGGAGAAATTAGCATTTAGGGGAAATTTTTTCATTCAAAGGGTCCTGAGTCTTTGGAATCCTCTGTCCCAGAGAGTTGTGGATGCCCATTCTTGAATATATTCAAAGCTAAGATAGACAAATTTTTGATATCTCAGGGGATATAGGGAGTGGGCAGGAAAGTATCCACTAGATCCCTAGGGTAGAAAATCAGACATAGATTCAAGATAAGTGGCAGAAGGTGGAGGGGAGACATCAGGAAGAACTTTTTACGCAGAGGGTAGTGGGTGTCTGGAATTCACTGCCCAAGTTGGTGGCAGAGGCAGAAATTCTAAACTCTTTTAAAAAGTACCTGGATGTGCATCTTAATTGCTTTAAGCTGCAGGGCTATGAGCCAGGTACAGGAAGGTGGGATTAGAAAGGGCACCTGGGTGTCCTCGGGCTGGCTTGGACAAGATGGGCCGAATGGCCTCCTTCTGTACTGTAACTTTTCTATGGTTCGATAGTTCTATGATAGTACTGAATGATGGAGCAGGCTAAAGGGACCATATTTTAATCTACTACCGCTCCTATTTCTTATGTTCTTATGTAGTAGTCTGTCTGTTAATCAGCCCTGCGAATCCTCTCGCTACTGAACACTAATTGTGAGTGCAAAGATGTGAAAACAGTCTTGGTTATATTCTGTTTACGTTCTTAGAAAGCTTGGTAAAGAACTAAGGATGACAGCATTACAATCTGGGGCAGTTCCTACAACAGGATGTCAACATGGCACAGAATTATTCAAATAAACTCATGCCTCTGACCAAAAGTGTTCAAGCTGTGATTTGACCAGAGCACTGTACAATTCACAGGAGTGTAACCAACCAAAAATTGACACTGAGCCACAGAAGGGAACAATAGGAGATATTGGGTGTCAAAAAGTTTGGTCAGAGAGATAGGTTTTAAGCATCATTTTAAAGGACGAGAGAGAGGCAGAGAGGTTGAGAGGTTTAGGAAGGGAATTCCAGAGCTTTTGGACCTTGGCAACTGAAGGCACAGCCACCAAAGGTGATGTGATAAAATCGAGGATGCTTAAGAGACCAGAATTGTAAGACTTTAGAGATTCAGAGGGTTGTGGGGCTGAGGAG
Source organism: Isurus oxyrinchus (assembly GCA_026770705.1). Lineage (NCBI taxonomy): Eukaryota > Metazoa > Chordata > Chondrichthyes > Lamniformes > Lamnidae > Isurus > Isurus oxyrinchus. Next base: position 75,408,131 of record JANJGN010000019.1, on the reverse strand, counting down.
ATTACAGAGATAGGGAGTGTTGAGGCCATGGAGGGATTTAGAAACAAGGATGAGAATTTTAAAATCTAGGCATTGCTAAACAGGGAGTCTATGTAGATCAGCAAACACAGGGATTATGGGTAAATGAGATTTGGTGCGATTTCATTTGTTACTCCACTGTTTTAGGTTGATTTAACATTTTGGTAATTTGTGAGCTCTAGGGCAGTGTAATGCTGGGGGGGGGGGTACCCCAAAGATGTGTTGGGGAATCCCTCCCCACCCTAGAAGTCACTGGATAAGGGTTGCACAGCAATTGCCTGGGAAGTTCAAACTTCCTTCGATCAATTGCCCTGCATTAGGAACCCCATCTGAAAATGTGACTTAAATTGCAAACTTCGGATGGTCCTGACTGTCTTAAAGTAATAGTTACCCAGAAAAAGTTAGAAGAAAAATTAGAAGGCTATCCAACTCAATTGCCACTCCACTGGAAGTTATGGCCCTTCATTTGCTTTGTTGATTTATTTTCTAAGCATCCAACATCCACTGACTGTTGGCAGGATTGGATGATCCCGTCAGTGGGTGGGGCCAGAAAATCCCATCCTATGAGTCAACCAATCTCGCTGAAACTCTCTCTTTCTCTCACAAGGGATTCCAATCTTCGCCTTTGAAGATCTTACCTTGGAACTCTCTCCAAAAGTCACTCCAACTCAGACAGCATCAACAAAGGCCCACCTCGCATGGTTTCAAACTCATCTCCCAAGACTCCATTCCCCTAGATTCCTCAGTCTGCACTCCAGCACCAACTCACAAGCATAAATTCAGCTCTTCAGCCATGTCAAGCATAAACACTACTGCTCCAAAGTGCCTGCAGCACAGAGCCACCAACTTCTGTTGCCTTCTTAGATCTTCAGGGCTTCTGCCAACTGTAGCCTTTTTTCTGCATGGACCCTCTTTCTCTGCTTCTCTCTTTTTCTTCCCTGTCCCCAATAAATATAAAAATAAGTAAGTCCCAATAATAGCTATAAAAGCAAAATACTCCAGATGTTGGCAATCTGAAACAAAACAGAAGGTTCTGGAAATACTCAGCAGATCTGGCAGCATCTGTGAACCAGAGTTAACATTTCAGCTCGTGACCTTTCATCAGAAAAATAGTTTCTCTGAGTCTGTAGGAGCAGTGTCTGCTGGGTAGAGACTCCATGTCCGGCCGTACTATATGAGTGACCAGTCTTGTTATAACCTGGTGTCTCTTGCACCTCCCATGCCTGATAATGTCATGGTACTTGTAACACTATGTCTCCTGCCAACACAATATGGCCACGCACATGTTCAGAAATCCAACGATGTCATTGCTGGAGCCTGCAACCTGGAACTCAGAGTGGCAGAAGGGGAAGGGAAGAATTTGCAGATGGAAAACTAAAATCTTTTCTTTGTGGGATATTTTATTGCGGTCATGTTGGTGAGTGTTTCTAAACTCTGTCACTCTATCCCAGCAATGTAAGTGGATTGTAGGTTGCTGCGAGTGTTAGACAAGGCAATACTTACATTCCTGGGATAGTGAGACAGAGTTTAGAAACATTGACCAAGTCTGCAGTAAATCATCCTACAAGGAAAAGATTTTAGCTTCCCGTCTGCAAATCTTTCCCTTCTAAGCCATGTAAAAGGAATTTCCAAAATCCATCATTGTCAGTCCAGGCTAGAAATTCACAACATTGTCTCTTCCTGCTGCCAGTGATGATCAGATGTCCTGTTGCACATTGCCCCCTATAAATACGGCAGCCGTTCACCTAGGCCTGTCATCAGAATACAACTCCGCATGCATGGTTTTGGCAGCAAATGCAACCTATTTGTAATGATATAGTATCACACTATGTATGAAGGTATTAAAAGAGCACCCATTACCATCATCACCAAAGTTGCTCCCTTGAAAACCACTGATGGCAAACTACTCACTGACAAGGCTAAGCAAATGGCCTGTTGGGTAGAGCACTTCTCCAAGCTATAACCACCTGAGACAGATACCTCTCTGCCTGTGCTTGATGATGCTCTGCAGCTACCTGTCATGTATAAGCTCAATGCTGAACCCTCATTCCCTGAGCTCAAAAAGGCCATTGACTTCCTAGAAGCAAGGAAAAAACCTGGAAAGGAGGAAATACCAGCTGAGCTCTATTCAAGTATGGAAAGCCCCTCTTGCTGACGTATCTGCACGACCTGTTAAACCAATTAATTAAACCAAAAATGAATCACTTAATTAATAAGTAGAGGGTATCTAGACCAGAATCAGGGGATTACTGTTCTTAGAATTTAGCATTTATAGTAGAAATCTAGCCCTAGGGAATGTATAATTAATAAGGAGTCAATAAGCAGTTATTAGATTTAAATTAATTTATTAAATAGTTCTAGAAATGGCAGTTGCTGGGGTGAAGTGCTTCACCTTTGGGATGTAGGAAATCTGTGATGCTGGACAACTACATCTGCAGGAAGTGTATCCAATTGCAACTCCTCACAGACCGCATGGATCGGATGGAGCAGCAGTGGGATGTACTTAGGAGCATTCAGGTGGCGGAAAGCGTCATTGACAGGAGTTTTGGAGACGTGGTCACACCCAAGGTACAGACAGATACATGGGTGACTGCTAGAAGGGACAGGCAGTCAGTGCAGAAATCCCCTGTGGCTGTCCCCCTCTCTAACAGGAATACCATTTTGGATACTGTTGGGCGGGATGGCCTTTCAGGGGAAAACAACAGCAGTAGCCAGAGCAGTGGCACCACGGCTATCTCTGTTGTTCAGCAGTGGGGTGGGGGGGGGGGGGGGGGGGGTCAAAGCACAGAAGAGCAATTATCATAGGGGACTCTATAGTCAGGGGCTCAGATAGGTGCTTCTGTGGTCATGAAAGAGGCACCAGGATAGTAGGTTGCCTGCCTGGTGTCAGGGTCCAGGATGTCTCTGATTGGGTACAGGACATTTTGAAGGGGGAGGAAGAACAGCCAGAGGTCGTGGTACACATTGGTACTAACGACATAGGCAGGAAGAGTGACGAGGTCCTGCAGCGGGAGTTCAGGGAGTTAGGCAGAAAGTTAAAAAAACAGGATCTCTAGGGTTGTAATCTCAGGATTACTCCTTGTGCCACATGCCAGTGAGGCTAGAAATAGGAAAGTAGTGCAGCTGAACACGTGGCTGAACAGATGGTGTAGGAGGGAGGGTTTCCGATATCTGGATCAGTGGGATCTCTTCCGGGGCAGATGGGACCTGTTACAAGAAGGACGGGTTGCATCTAAACTGGAGGGCACCAATATCCTGGCTGCGAGGTTTGCTAGTGTCACTCGGGAGGGTTTAAATTAGTATGGCAGAGGGGTGGGAACCAGGTCAGCAGGTGAAATAAATGACTGGGAACCAATGAATATGGCCAGTAGGACTAAGAGGAAGGGCAGGCAGGGAGAAATTACTGAACACAGTGGGACTGGGGGTCTGAAATACATTTGTTTCAATGCGAGAAGTATAACAGGCAAGGCAGATGAGCTTAGAGCTTGGATTAGTATTTGGGACTATGATGTTATTGCTATTACAGAGACTTGGTTAAAGGATAGACAGGATTGGCAGATAAAAGTTCCAGGATTTAGACGTTTCAGGCAGGATAGAGAGGGATGTAGAAGAGGTGGGGGAGTTGCACTGCTGGTTAAGGGGAATATCACAGCTATTCGACAGGAGACTCGGTGGGCTCATGCAGTGAGGCAATATGGGTAGAGCTCTGGAATAGGAAGGGTGCAGTCACAATGTTGGGGGTTTACTATAGGCCTCCCAATTGCCAGCAGGAGATTGAGGAACAGTTATGTGGCAGATTTTGGAAAGATGTAAAAGCAATAGGGTTGTTGTGGTGGGTGATTTTAACTTTCCCTATATTGACTGGGAATCACTTAGTGCTAGGGGTTTGGATGATGCAGAATTTGTAAGGTGCATCCAGGAGGGCTTCCTGAGACAATATGTAGATAGTCCAACTAGGGAAGGGGCAATACTGGACCTGGTATTAGGGAATGAACCTGGCCAGGTGGTCGAAGTTTCAGTAGGGGAGCATTTCGGGAAAAGTGACCATAATTCAGTAAGTTTCAAGGTACTGGTGGATAAGGATAACAGGAGTCCTCGGGTTAAGGTGCTTAATTGGGGGAAGGCTAATTATAACAATATTAGGCAGGAACTGAGGAATCTAGACTGGAGGCGGATGTTCGAGGGCAAATCAACAACTGACATGTGGGGGGCTTTCAAATGTCAGTTGATAAGAATTCAGGACCGGCCTAAACCTGCTAGGATGAAGGATAAGCATGGCAAGTTTCAGGAACCTTGAATAACAAAGGATATTGTGAGATTAGTCAAAAAGAAAAGGGAAACATTCGTAAGGGCTAGAAGGCTAGGAACAGATAAAGCCCATGGAGAATATAAAGAAAGTAGGAAGAAACTTAAGCAAGGAGTCAGGAGGGCTAAAAGGGGTCATGAAAAGTCACTGGCAACCAGAATTAAGGAAAATCCCAAGGCCTTTTATACATATGTAAAAAGCAAGAGGGTAGCCAGGGAAAGGGTAGGCCCACTCAGGGACAGAGGTGAGAATCTGTGTGTGGAGCCAGAAGAAATGGGAGAGGTACTAAATGAATACTTCTCATCAGTATTCACCAAAGAGAAGGACTTAGCGGTCAATTTGTCCAGGGAAGTGTGTGTAGATAGCCTGGATCATGTTGAGATCAAAAAAGAGATGTTAGGTGTCTTGAAGAATATCAAGGTGGATAAGTCCCCTGGGCCAGATGGGATCTACCCCAGAGTACTGAGGGGGGCAAGGGAGGATATTGCTGGGGCCTTGACAGAAATCTTTGTATCCTCAGTGGCTACGGGTGAGGAACCAGAGGACTGGAGAATGGCCAGTGTTGTTCCATTGTTTAAGAAGGGTAGCAGGGATAATCCAGGAAATCACAAGCTGGTGAGCCTTACATCAGTGGTAGGGAAATTATTGGAGAAGATTCTTTGTGACAGGATTTACTACTATTTGCAAGCAAATGGGCGTATTAGTGAGAGGCAGCATGGTTTTGTGAAGGGGAGGTCGTGTCTCACTTATTTGATCGAGTTTTTCGAGGAAGTGACAAAGATGATTGACGATGGAAGGGCACTGGATGTTATATACATGGATTTCAGTAAGGCCTTTGACCAGGTCCCTCAAGGCAGACTGGTCCAGAAGGTAAAGTCGCACGGGATCAGAGGTGAGCTGGCAAGATGGATATAGAATTGGCTTGGCCATAGAAGACAGAGGGTAGCAGTGGAAGGGTGCTTTTCTGAATGGAGAGCTGTGATGAGTGGAGTTCCGCAGGGATCAGTGCTGGGACCTTTGCTGTTTGTAGTATACATAAATGATTTGGAGGAAAATGTAACTGGGCTAATTAGTAAGTTTGCAGATGACACTAAGGGTGGAGGAGTTGCAGATAGTGAAGAGGATTGTCAAAGGATACAATGGGATATAGATCGGTTGGAGACTTGGGTGAAGATATGGCAGATGGAGTTTAATCCGGACAAATGCGGAGTAATGCATTTTGGAAGGTCTAATACAGGCAGGAATTATACAGTAAATGGCAGAACCCTTAAGTGCATTGACGGGTAGAGGGATCTGGGTGTACAGGTCCACTGGTCACTGAAAGTGGCAACGCAGGTGGATAAGGTAGTCAGGAAGGCATATGGCATGCTTGCCTTCATTGGTAGGGGTATTGAGTATAAAAGCTGGGAAGTCATGCTGCAGCTGTATAGAACCTTGGCTAGGCCACGCTTGGAATATTGTGTGCAATTCTGGTCGCCACATTACCAGAAGGGAATGGAGACATTGGAGAGAGTGCAGAGGAGGTTTACCAGGATGCTGCCTGGTCTGGAGGTTATCAGCTATGAGGAGAGGTTGGAGAAACTCGGATTGTTCTCACTAGAATGACGGAGATTGAGGGGCGACTTGATAGATGTTTATAAAATTATGAGTGGCATGTAGAGAGTAGATAGAAGCTTTTTCCCAGGGTGGAAGGGTCAATTACTAGGGGACATAGATTTAAGGTGAGAAGAGAAAACTATAGAGGAGATGTGCGGGGCAAGTTTTTTATGCAGAGGGTAGTGAGTGTCTGGAATTTGACAGAGGAGGTGGTGGAAGCAGGTACGATAGTGGTGTTTAAAAGGCAGCTTGACAAATAGGATGGGTATAGAGGGATACGGATCCCAGAAGTGCAAAATGTTTTCGTTGACAGGCAATATGATCGGCGCAGGCTTGGAGGGCTGAAGGGCCTGTTCCTGTGCTGTACTTTTCTTTGTTCTTTCTTTGTTCTTGACCTCCTCCTCCTCTGTCTCACTGAATATGCATGACATAGACATCATCAGGTTAAATAAGAAAGGCAATCGGCGGGGTGGGGGGGATGATTTCAACAAAAGAAGTGCAGAGAGCAGCAAACACTACTCTCCCTTGTTTTTGTGGATCCCACAAAAGCATTTGACCCCACGAGCAAGGCAGCCCTCTGCCAGATACTAAAGAATATTGGCTATACTCCTAAGACTTGCAGTCTTGTATGGTTCTTCCATTAAAACATGAACGACACCATTCAATTTGACAACTCCACCTCTGACAGTTTTGAGAGCAAGTACGGTGTGAAACATGGCTACTTCTTAGCCCCTACTCTGGTATCTTTTCCTCTGTCCTCCTGACCTATGTTTTCCTTCCAGCATAGAACATCTACTTCCATGGAAGATCAAATGGAGAATTCCTCAACATATCAAGACTAAAAGCCATGACAAAAGCACAGCATCTCTTGATCTGAGAACTTCTGTATGCTGATATTGCCGCACTAGTTGTCCAGCCAGAAGACCAGCTCCAAAGGCTTGTGAATCATCTGTCCCATACTTGTGTCATGTTTTTCCTCACCCAAGAAAACTGTAGCTTCGTGGAGTCATAACAGCAGGATGTTGTGTCTCTGCCTGTGATCAGGCTCAATAACACAACACTGGGAGTAGTCAGCGATTTATGCTACCTTAGATCTATGGTGACAGACAACCTGCTTCTTGACGAAGAGCTCAGCACACATGCTGGAAAGGCAGCACCAACTTTGGCCGACTAACAAAATGGGCATGGAAAAGCATCAAAGTGACCTGCAGGACCAAAATGCTTATCTCCAAGGCCTGTATCCTCAGCGCATTGCTATATGGCAGCAAAGCCTGAACAATTTACATCTACCGAGAACAAAGGATCAATCACTTCCATCTCCAGTGTCTATGATGCATTCTTGGCATCGCAAGGAAAGAAAAAGTCACCAATGAAACAGTTCTTTTTAGGGAAATATGCCAAGCATGCTAGCATTAATCATGCAAAGAGGACTTTACTGACTTGGACAGGATGGAGCATGGCCTCATTGCCAAGGATATGCTGTATGGGGAGGTAGCCCATGCCAAGAGACCAGCAGGGTGCCCAGGGCTCTGACTCAAAGATGCTGTCAAAGAGACAGGAAAGTCCTCAACATCAGTCACAACAATTGGAAAACTCTAGCTGATGATCAACGCCAATGGTGAAACCAGCTGTGGGCATGAGTTCACCACCATGACAAACATGTGGTTTCAGAATCTCCAAAGCAGCCTGCAAACAAGGCGTCAAAAAGGGGCAACTTCATGCATGACACTTGTGACAGATTTTGCCTTTCCAGAACCGGCTTGTCCAGCCATCAGAGAAGTGAAGCAGGTAATCTCACCTGACCTCATCAAAGTTCTGAGGTTGCATTCACATCACCTCTCAGAGAGGGAAGGATGCTATTGACACTAATGAATCCGGAAGTTGGAAGTACATTGACACTATGGAGTATTCTGGGAGGTGTAGTGCATTCTGAGAGCTGTAGTTTCAAATAATATTTTGGTGATTCCATTGGTAGCTCCTCATCTTCTTGCAAGTTCTTTTTCTTGGGTAACTGATTTCTGACTGATTTCTCTATATGTTCAGTTGTGCCTTGTTCCTGTTTTATGATTTGAACCCCAACAGCATACAAATGTTATACTTATTTTGCATATATTACAAAGTGGGACATCTGAAGCTTGAGGGACATGTTTTTTTTATAAAATGTATTTGCTCTGTTCTGTAATAAACATATTACTCACTAATCCATACCCCAAGTGCAAACAGATAGGGCTGCATTCCTTAGGATATCATCACTCCTAGTGCTGAGTACCTGTTTGATAGGCACACACCCTGAACACTCCCGTACTACCTATCTCTTCCTACTGTCCCGGATGGCCACTTATCTACGATCCTGAACTGTCACTGCTTGTTGGGTGACCAACCCCTGGAACATACGATCCAGGAAACATTCATCCTCCCTGATGCTCTGGAGTGATTCCAGCTGCATCTCAAACTCAGAAATCCTGAGCTTGAGCTGAAGCAGTTGGAGACACTTCCCACACGCATGGAGCATCCTGAAGTTCCCATGTGGAACAGGAATTGCAAGCAAAATGCCCAAGTTTGGAGAGAAAAATGCTCACCTGCTAATCACTTACTTGCTTCCCTGTGATGTCACACTTTGATTTTCGTTTGAATGTGGTCAGTCTGCTCTTTTATCCTCCCTTTGATCTCACTATGCTCTCAAAGTTACAAATGACATCCTATGTGACTTTGACCAAGGTAAACTTTCCCTTCTTGGGGAAACTTTCTACTTGGCCTGTCTGCACCCTTTCAAACGATTGGCCACACCATCCTCCTCCAACACCTCTCCACTATCATCCAACTGGGTGAGAAAGCTCCCACCTTGTTCTATTTTATCTATCTAAGCTTGGCCAGGGAATCACTTGTAATCGCTTCTCTTCCTGCTCCCATATCATTACCTCTGGTGTCCCTTGAGGAATTTTCCTTGGCCTTCCTATTGAACATCTATATGCTGCCCTTCTGCAACATTATCCGAAAGCAGAGTGTTAGCTTTCACATGTATACTAACAACACCCATGTATACTACTTCACCACCATGACTTGTTCACTGTCTCTAAATTATTAGACTACTTACCCGATATCCAGTCCTGGATGAGCAGAGATTTCCTCTAATTAAATATTGGGAAGGCTGAAGCCATTTTCCTTTGTATGTATCTGTATCAGGGATTATTGTTTGCTGAATGAAAAACTGAGTGTGCTGAGAGCAGCAGCCAGCTGAATCTGGGTGGGACTGGAGTTTTGAAAGGGCCTACACCCAGTTTAATAGCTGCTGTGAGAGATAATAATCATAAAACAGAAAACGCAAAAAAGGGCAGGAGTTTTTCAAGAAAGAACATGCTGGAAAGGTTGTGAAATGTATATA
>JANJGN010000019.1:74782687-74798729 GCA_026770705.1 Isurus oxyrinchus | reverse complement strand
ACACACACACTAAACTTTCTCTAGCCCACAGACTCGCACACACACTCTCCTCTCTCTTCCAAACACACACTCTCCTCTCTCTCTCTCTTCCACACACACACTCTCCTCCATCTCTCTCCCACACACACACACTCTCTCCTCTCTAGCTCTCCGAAACACATGCACACACTCCTCTCTCTCTCCCACACACACACACTCTACTCTCTCTCTCCCCCATACGCACACTCTACTCTCTCAGTCCCACTCACACACACATTATCCTCTCTCTCTCTCTTCCAAATACACACTCGCTGTTCGCTCTCTCCCAAACACACACACTCTCCTCTCTCACTCTCCCACACACATACACTCTCCTCTCTCTCTCCCACACACACACACTCTGCTCTCTCTCTCCCACGCACACACACACTCTCCTCTCTCTCTCGCACACACACACTCCCTTCTCTCCCACACACACACACACACACACAGTCTCCTCTATATCCTGCAGACTCGTACGCACTCTCCTCTCTCAACCAAACACACACACATACTCTCCTCTCTCTCTCTCTCCCACACACATGCACACTCTCCTCCACTCTCTCCCACACTCACACTCTCGGCCCTCTCTCCCACACACATACACTCTTCTCTCTCTCCCACACACACACACTCTCCTCTCTCTCTCTCTCCCCCACACACACTCTGTCCTCTCTCTCTCTCCCACATGCACACACTCAGCCCTGCTCTCCCACACGCACACACACTCCTGTCTCTCTCTCCCACAGACACACTCTCCTCTCCCTCTCTCCCACACACACACTCACCTCTCTCTCTCTCCCAAACACACACACTCTACTCTCTCTCTCTCCCACACACACACACACTCTCCTCTCTCTCCCACACACCACACTCCCCTCTCTCTCTCCCCCCCACACACACACTCTACTCTCTCTCTCTCTCCAACAAACAGACACACTCTCCTCTCTCTCTCTCCCACACACACACACACTCTCCTCTCTGTCTCCCACACACACACACTCTCCTGTTTCTTTCCCACACACACACAAACACACTCTGCTCTCTCTCGCTCACACACACACAAACACACACACACACTCCTCTCTCTATCTCCCCCACACACACACTGTACTCTCTCTTTCCCACACACAGGGACTCTCCTCTGTCTCTCTCCCACACACACAGACACCCCTCTCTCTCTCCCACACACACAGACACTCCTCTCTCTCTCTCCTTGGCACACAGACTCTACTCTCTCTCTCTTTCCAACGCACACAGACTCTCCCCTCTCTCCCTCCCACACACACAGACTCTCCTCTCTCCCTCCCAGACAACCAAACTCTGCTCTCTCTCTCTCCCACACGCACACACTCTCCTCACTCTCTCACTCCCACACACACACTATCCTCTCTCTCTCCCCACACACACACTCTCCTCTCTCTCTCTCCCACACACACACACTCCTCTCTCTCCCTCCCACACACACACACTCCTCTCTCTCCCTCCCACACACACAAACACTCTCCTCTCTCTCTCCCACACACACACACACTCTCCTCATTCTCTCCCACACACACACACACCCTCCTCACTCTCCCACACACAGACACATTCCCCTCTCTCTCTCTCCCACACACACACACTCCTCTCTCTCTCTCCCACACACACACACTCCTCTCTCTCTCCCACACACACACTCTCTCCTCTCTCTCTCCCAGACACAGACTCTCTACTCTCTCTCTCCCACACACACAGACTCTCCTCTCTCTCTCTTCCAGGCACACAGACTCTACTTTCTCTCTCTCACTCCCCCCCCCCCCCCCCCCCCCCCCACACACACAGACTCTCCTCTCTTTCTCTCCCACACACACAGACTCACCTCACTCTCTGCCAGACCACCACACTCTCCTGTCGCTCTCTCCCACGCACACACACTCTCCTGTCTCTCTCACTCTCGCACACACACTCTCCTCTCTCTCTCTCTCCCACACACAGTCTCATCTCTCTCTACCACACACACACTCTCCTTTCTCTCTCTCTCCCACACACACACTCACCTCTCTCTCTCCCATGCACACACACACTCTCCGCTCTCGCTCCCAAGCACACACACACTCTACTCTCTCTTTCCCAAACACACACTCCTCTCTCCCTCTCTCCCACACACACACTCTCCTCTCTCTCTCCCACACACACACACACTCTCCTCTCTCTCTCCAAAACACACGCACACACTCCTCTCTCCCACGCACACACACACACTCTCCTCTCTCTCTCGCACACACACACACTCCCTTCTCTCCCACACACAGACACACACAGTCTCCTCTATATCCTGCAGACTCGTACGCACTCTCCTCTCTCAACCAAACACACACACATACTCTCCTCTCTCTCCTCTCCCACACACACGCACACTCTCCTCTCTCCCTCTCCCACACACAAACACACACTTTCCTCTCTCCCACACACACACCACAAACATTCGCCTCTGTCTCGCCCCCACACACCACACTCTCCTCTCTCTCTCCCACACACACACTCTCCTCTCTCTCTCTCCCAGGCACACTGACTCTACTCTCTCTCTCTCTCCCGCACACACACACTCTCCTCTCTATCTCTCTCCCACACACACTCTCCTCTCTCTCTCCCACACACACACTCTCCTCTCTCTCTCCCACACACACACACTCTCCTCTCCCTCTCTCCCACACACACACACTCTCCGCTCGCTCTCTCCCAAACACATACACTTCCCTCTCTCTCTCTCACACACACAGACAGACTCCCCTCTCTCTCTCTCCCACACACACACACACACACACACACACACACACACACACTCTCCTGTTTCTCTCTCACGCACACACACACACACACATCTCTCTCTCTCTCCCACACACACACACACTCACCTCTCTCTCTCCCACACACACACACACTCTCCTCTCTCTCTCTCCCCCACAACACACACTCTCCTAACCCTCTCTCCCACACACACACTCACCTCTCTCTCCCAAACACACACACTCTCCGCTCTCTCTCTCACATGCACACACATTGTCCTATCTCTCTCTCCCACACACACACACTGTCCTCTCTCTCCCACACACACACACACTCCCCTCTCGCTCTCCCCCGACACACACACTCCTCTCTCTTTCTCTCCCACACACACACACTCTCGTCTCTCTCCCACTCACACACACACTCCCTCTCTCTCTCCGCCACACACTCACACTTCTCTCTCTCTCTCTCCCACACACACACACACACACTCATCTCTCTCTCTCTCCCACACACACACACACACTGTCCTCTCTCTCTCCCACACACACACACTCTCTTCTCTCTTTCTCCCCGACACACACACTCTCCTCACACTCTCTCCCACACATACACTCACCCTCTCTCTCTTGCCCAAACACACACACTCTCCTCTCTCTCTCTCCCATGCACACATATTGCCCTCTATCTCTCCCCCACACACAACACTCACACACACACACACACACACACACACACACACACACACACACACACACACACAAACACACTCATCTCTCTCTCCCACACACCAACTCTACTCTCTCTCTCCCACAGACACGCACACACATTCTATTGTTCCTTCCAAACGCACACAAATACTCTCCTCGCTCTCTTAACCCCTCCCCCCACACACACACACACACTCCTCTCTCTCTCCCACGCAAACAAACTCTACTCTCTCTCCCACACACACACCCTCTCTCCTCTCTCTCTCCCACACATACACACTCTCCTCTTTCTTTCCCACACACACACAAACACACTATCCTCTCTCTCTCCCACGCACACACTCTCCTTTGTCTCTCTCCCAGGCACACAGACTATACTCTCTCTCTCTCCCGCTGACACACACTCTCCTCTCTCTCTCTCCCACACACACTCTCCTCTCTCTCTCCCACACACACACTCTGCTCTCTCTCTCCCCACACACACACTCTCTGCTCTCTCTCCCAAACACACACACTCTCTGTTCTCTCTACCAAACACACACACACACTCTCCTCTGTCTCTCCCAAACACACACACACTCTCCTCTCTCTCCCACACACACACACTCTTCTCTCTCTCCCACACACACACACTCTCCTCTCTCTCTCTCCCCCACACACACTCTGTCCTATCTCTCTCTCCCACATGCACACACTCAGCCCCACTCTCCCACACGCACACACTCTCCTCTCTCTCTCTCCCACAGACACACTCTCCTCTCCCTATCTCCCACACACACACACACACCTCTCTCTCTCTCTCACGCACACACACACTCTCTCTCTCTCCCACACACACACACTCTCCGCTCGCACTCTCCCAAACACATACACTCTCCTCACTCTCTCTCCCACGCACAGACAGACTCCCCTCTCTCTCTCTCTCCCACACACACACACACTCTCCTCTCTCTCTCTCCCACACACACACACTCTTCTCTCTCTCTCTCCCACACACACACACTCTCCTCTCCCTCTCTCCCACACACACACACACTCCGCTCGCTCTGTCCCAAACACATACACTCTCCTCACTCTCTCTCCCACACACAGACAGCCTCCCCTCTCTCTCTCCCACACAGACACACACACACACACTCCTCTCCCTCTCCCACACACACACACAGTCACCTCTATTTCCTGCAGACTCGCACACACACTCTCCTCTCCCAACCAAACATGCACACATACTCCCCTCTCTCTCTCTCTCCCACACACATGCACACTCTCCTCTCTCTCCCACGCACACACACACTCTCCTCTCTCTCTCGCACACACACACACACTCCCTTCTCTCCCACACACAGACACACACAGTCTCCTCTATATCCTGCAGACTTGCGCACACACTCTCCTCTCTCAATCAAACACACACACATACTCTCCTCTCTCTCTATCCTACACACACGCACACTCTCCTCTCTCCCTCTCCCACACACAAACACACACTTTCCTCCTCTCTCCCACACACACACACACATTCGCCTCTGTCTCTCCCCCACACGCACACTCTCCTCTCTCTCTCCCACAGACACACTCCCCTCTCTCTCTCTCCCAGGCACACAGACTCTACTCTCTCTCTCTCTCCCCGCACACACACACTCTCCTCTCTCTCTCCAACACACACACTCTCCTCTCTCTCTCCCACACACACACTCTCCTCTCTCTCTCCCACACACACACTCTCCTCTCTCTCTCCAACACACACACTCTCTGCTCTCTCTCCACACACACACACACACTCTCCGCTCTCTCTCTCCCAAACACACACACACTCTCCTCTGTCTCTCCCAAACACACACACACTCTCCTCTCTCTCCCACACACACACTCTTCTCTGTCTCCCACACACACACACTCTCCTCTCTCTCTCTCCCCCCACACACACTCTGTCATTTCTCTCTCTCCCAGATGCACACACTCAGCCCCTCCCTCCCACATGCACACACTTTCCTCTCTCTCCCACAGACACACTCTCCTCTCTCTCTCTCAAACACACACTATTGTCTCTCTCTCTCCCACGCACACACACACACTCTCCTCCCTCAATCTCCCACACACACAACCACACAGACTCATCTCTCTCTCTCTCCCACACACACACACACACACACACACACACACACACACACACACACACTCTCTTCTCTCTCTCCCCCACACACACACTCTCCTACCTCTCTTCTCTCTCTCCCCCACACACACAACTCTCCTACCTCTCTCCCACACACACACACTCTCCTCACCCTCTCTCCCAAACACACACACTCTCCTCTCCCTCTCTCCCATGCACACACATTGTCCTATCTCTCTAACCCACACACACACACTCTCCTCTCACTCTTCCACACACACACTCAACTCTCTCTTTCTCCCACACACACACATTCTCCTCTCTCACTCCCCCACACACATACACTCTCCTCTCTGTCTCCCACACACACACTAAACTTTCTCTAGCCCACAGACTCGCACACACACTCTCCTCTCTCTTCCAAACACACACTCTCCTCTCTCTCTCTCTCCCACACACACACTCTCCTCCATCTCTCTCCCACACACACACACACACTCTCTTCTCTCTCCCAAACACACGCACACACTCCTCTCTCTCTCCCCAACACACACACACTCTACTCTCTCTCTCTCCCACACACACACACACACACACACACACACACACACACACACACACACACACACACACACACACACACACACACACACACACACACACACACACACACACTCTCTTCTCTCTCTCCCCCACACACACACTCTCCTACCTCTCTTCTCTCTCTCCCCCACACACACACTCTCCTACCTCTCTCCCACACACACACACTCTCCTCACCCTCTCTCCCAAACACACACACTCTCCTCTCCCTCTCTCCCATGCACACACATTGTCCTATCTCTCTAACCCACACACACACACACTCTCCTCTCACTCTTCCACACACACACTCAACTCTCTCTTTCTCCCACACACACACATTCTCCTCTCTCACTGCCCCACACACATACACTCTCCTCTCTGTCTCCCACACACACACTAAACTTTCTCTAGCCCACAGACTCGCACACACACTCTCCTCTCTCTTCCAAACACACACTCTCCTCTCTCTCTCTCTCCCACACACACACTCTCCTCCATCTCTCTCCCACACACACACACACTCTCTTCTCTCTCCCAAACACACGCACACACATCCTCTCTCTCTCCCCAACACACACACACTCTACTCTCTCTCTCTCCCCACACACACACACTCTCCTCTCACTCTTCCACACACACACTCAACTCTCTCTCTCTCCCACACACACACACACTCTCCTCTCTCACTCCCCTCCCACACACACACTCTCTCCTCTCTGTCTCCCACACACACACTAAACTTTCTCTAGCCCACAGACTCGCACACACACTCTCCTCTCTCTTCCAAACACACACTCTCCTCTCTCTCTCTCTTCCACACACACACTCTCCTCCATCTCTCTCCCACACACACACACTCTCTCCTCTCTAGCTCTCCGAAACACATGCACACACTCCTCTCTCTCTCCCACACACACACTCTACTCTCTCTCTCCCCCATACGCACACTCTACTCTCTCAGTCCCACTCACACACACTCTCCCTCTCCTCTCTCCCACACACACACACATTTTCCTCTCTCTCTCTCCCATACATACTCTCCTCTCTCTCTCCCACAAACACACACACTCTCCTCTTTCTCTCCACACACACTCTCCTCTCTCTCCCACGCACACACACACTCTCCTCTCTCTCTCGCACACACACACACACTCCCTTCTCTCCCACACACAGACACACACAGTCTCCTCTATATCCTGCAGACTCGCGCACCACACTCTCCTCTCTCAATCAAACACACACACATACTCTTCTCTCTCTCTATCCTACACACACGCACACTCTCCTCTCTCCCTCTCCCACACACAAACACACACTTTCCTCTCTCCCACACACACACACACACCACACACACACATTCGCCTCTGTCTCTCCCCCACACGCACACTCTCCTCTCTCTCTCCCACACACACACTCTCCTCTCTCTCTCTCTCAGGCACACAGACTCTACTCTCTCTCTCTCTCCCACACACACACACTCTACTCTCTCTCTCTCTCACACACACACTCTCCTCTCTCTCTCCCACACACACACTCTCCTCTCTCTCTCTCCAACACACACACTCTCCGCTCTCTCTCCAACACACACACTCTCCGCTCTCTCTCCCACACACACACACACACTCTCCGCTCTCTTTCTCCCAATCACACACACACTCTCCTCTGTCTCTCCCAAACACACACACACTCTCCTCTCTCTCCCACACACACACTCTTCTCTGTCTCCCACACACACACTCTCCTCTCTCTCTCTCCCCCCCACACACTCTGTCATCTCTCTCTCTCCCAGATGCACACACTCATCCCCTCCCTCCCACACGCACACACTTTCCTCTCTCTCCCACAGACACACTCTCCTCTCTCTCTCTCAAACACACACTTTTGTCTCTCTCTCTCCCACGCACACACACACACTCTCCTCCCTCAATCTCCCCACACACACACCCACACAGACTCATCTCTCTCTCTCTCCCACACACACACACTCTCTTCTCTCTCTCCCCCCACACACACACTCTCCTACCTCTCTCCCACACACACACACTCTCCTCACCCTCTCTCCCACACACACACTCACCTCTCTCTCTCTCCCAAACACACACACTCTCCTCTCCCTCTCTCCCATGCACACACATTGTCCTATCTCTCTAACCCACACACACACACACTCTCCTCTCACTCTTCCACACACACACTCAACTCTCTCTTTCTCCCACACACACACACTCTCCTCTCTCACTCCCCCACACACATACACTCTCCTCTCTCACTCCCCCACACACATACACTCTCCTCTCTGTCTCCCACACACACACTAAACTTTCTCTAGCCCACAGACTCGCACACACACTCTCCTCTCTCTTCCCAAACACACACTCTCCTCTCTCTCTCTCTCCCACACCAGACACTCTCCTCCATCTCTCTCCCACACACACACACACTCCTTCTCTCTCTCCCAAACACACGCACACACTCCTCTCTCTCTCCCCAACACACACACACTCTACTCTCTCTCTCTCCCACACACACACACTCTCCTCTCACTCTTCCACACACACACTCAACTCTCTCTCTCTCCCACACACACACACACTCTCCTCTCTCACTCCCCTCCCACAGACACACTCTCCTCTCTGTCTCCCACACACACACTAAACTTTCTCTCACCCACAGACTCGCACACACACTCTCCTCTCTCTTCCAAACACACACTCTCCTCTCTCTCTCTCTTCCACACACACACACTCTCCTCCATCTCTCTCCCACACACACACACTCTCTCCTCTCTAGCTATCCGAAACACATGCACACACTCCTCTCTCTCTCCCACACACACACTCTACCTCTCTCTCTCCCCCATATGCACACTCTACTCTCTCAGTCCCACTCACACACACTCTCCCTCTCTCTCTCCCACACACACACACATTTTCCTCTCTCTCCCACACACACTCTCCTCTCTCTCTCCCACAAACACACACACTCTCCTCTTTCCCTCCCACACACACTCTCCTCTCTCTCCCACGCACACAAACACTCTACTCTCTCTCTCTCCCACACACACACACTCTCCTCTCACTCTTCCACACACACACTCAACTCTCTCTCTCTCCCACACACACACACTCTCCTCTCTCTTCCAAACACACACTCTCCTCTCTCTCTCTCTCTCCCCACACACACACACATTTTCTTCTCTCTCTCCCACACACACTCTCCTCTTTCTCTCCCACACACACTCTCCTCTCTCTCCCCCCCACACACACACTCTACTCTCTCTCTCCCACACACACACACTCATCTCTGACTCTTCCACACACACACTCAACTCTCTCTCTCTCTCCCACACACACACACACTCTCCCCTCTCTCTCTCCCACACACACACATTCTCTTCTCTCTCTCTCCCACACACACACACATACACTCACACTCTCCTCTCTCTCTCCCAAACACACACAAACCCTAAGTTCTCTCCCACACACACACACTCTCTGCTCCCTCTCTCCCACACACACACTCTCTGCTCGCTCGCTCCCAAACACATACACACTCCTCTCTCTCTTCCCCACGCACAGACAGACTCCTCTCTCTCTCTCTCCCACACACACACACACACACACACTCTCCTCTCTCTCTCTCCCAAACACATGCACACTCTCCTCTCTCTCTCTCCCACACACAAAAACACACTTTCCTCTCTCCCACACACACACACACATTTGCCTCTCTCTCTCCCCCACACGCACACTCTCCTCTCTCTATCCCACACACACACTCTCCTCTCTCTCCCTCTCCCAGGCACAAAGACTCTACTCTCTCTCTCTCTCCAACACACACACTCTCCGCTCTCTCTCCCACAAACACACACACACTCTCCGCTCCTCTCTCTCCCAAACACACACACACTCTCCTGTCCTCTCCCAAACACACACACACTCTCCTCTCTCTCCCACACACACACACTCTCCTCTCTCTCTCTCCCCCACACACACTCTGTCCTCTCTCTCTCTCCCAGATGCACACACTCAGCCCCTCCCTCCCACACGCACACACTTTCCTCCCTCTCCCAAAGACACACTCTCCTCTCCCTCTCTCCCACACACACTCACCTCTCTCTCTCTCAAACACACACTATTGTCTCTCTCTCTCCCACGCACACACATTCTCTTCTCTCACTCTCCCACACACACACCCACACAGACTCATCTCTCTCTCTCTCCCACACACACACACACTCTCCTCCATCTCTCTCCCACACACACCCACACTCTCTCCTCTCTAGCTCTCCAAAACACACTCACACACTCCTCTCTCTCTCCCACACACACACTCTACTCTCTCTCTCCCCCCACACGCACACTCTACTCTCTCTCTCCCACACACACAGTCTCCCCTCTCTCTCTCCCACACACACACACACCCTCCACTCTCTCCCACACACACACTCGCCGCTCGCTCTCTCCCAAACACACACATTGTCCGATCTCTCTCTCCCCCCCACACACACACTGTCCTGTCTCCACCAAACACACACACAATCTCCTGTCTCACTCCCCCACACACACACACTCTACTCTCTCTCTCCCGCACACACACACACACACACTCTCCTCTCTCTCTCCCACACACACACACACACACACACTCTTCTCTCTCCCACACACACACGCACACTCTCCTCTCTCTCTCTCCCACACACACATTCCTCTCTCTCTCTCCCATACACACACACTCTACTCGATCTCTCCCACACACACACTCTCCTCTATCTCTGCCAGACAACCACACTCTCCTCTGTCACTCTCCCACAAACACAGACTCGCCTCTCTCTCTCTCCCACACACAGCCACTCTCCTCTCACTCTCTCTCCCACACACACATTCCTCTCTCTCTCTCACACACACAAACACTCCTCTCTCTCTCCCACACATACACACACTCTCTGCTCTCTCTCTCCCAAACACACACACAAACTCCTCTCTCTCCCACACACACACGCACTCTCCTCTCTCTCTCTCCCACACACACACACTCCTCTCTCTCTCCCACACACACACACACACACACTCCTCTCTCTCCCACACACACACACACACACCTCTTCCTCACCCACACACACAAACACACCCTGATCTCTCTCCCACACACATACACACTCCCCTCTCTCTCGCTCCCACACACACACACTCCTCTCTCTCTCTCTCCCACACACACACTCTCTCCTCTCTCTCTCTCTCAGCCACAGACTCTCCACTCTCTCTCTCCCAACACACACAGACTCTCCTCTCTCTCTCTCCCAGACACACACTCTCCACTCTCTCTCTCCCAAACACACACACAACCTCCTCTCTCTCCCATACACACACACACTCTCCTCTCTCTCTCTCCCACACACACACACACTCCTCTCTCTCTCCCACACACACACATACACACTCCTCTCTCTCTCCCACACACACACACTCTCCTCTCTCTCTCCCATGCACACACACACTCTCCTCTCTCTCTCGCACACACACACACACTCCCTTCTCTCCCACACACACACACACACAGTCTCCAATATATCCTGCAGACTCTCACACACACTCTCCTCTCTCAACCAAACACACACACGCACACTCTCCTCTCTCTCTCTCCCACACACACACACTCCTATCTCTCTCCTACACTGCCACACACTCTCTTCTCCCTCTCTCCCACACACACACTTTCCGCTCGTTCTCTCCCAAACACATACACTCTCCCCTCTCTCTCTCCCACGCACAGACAGACTCCCCTCTCTCTCTCTCCCACACACAAACACACACACACACTCTCTCCTCTCTCTCCCTCCCACACACACACTCTTCTCTCTCTCTCTCCCACACACACACACTCTCCGCTCGCTCTCTCCCAAAACACAGACACTCTCCTCTCTCTCTCCCACACACAGACAGACTCCCCTCTCGCTCTCTCCCCCACACACACACACACACACACACACACTCACCTGTCTCTCTCTCATGCACACACACACTCTCCTCTCTATCTCCCACACACACACAGTCTCCTCTATTTCCTGAGGACTCGCACACACATACTCTCATCTCCCAACCAAACACGCACACATCCTCTCCTCTCTCTCTCTCCCAACACACGCACACTCTCCTCTCTCTCCCTCCCAAACAGACAAGCTTTCCTCTCTCCCACACACACACACACACACACACATACACACATTCGCCTCTCTCTCTCCCCCACATGCACACTCTCCTCTCTCTCTCCCACACACTCCCTCTCTCTCGCCCACATGCACACTCTCCTCTCTCTCTCCCACACACCAACATTCTCCTCTCTCTCTCTCTCTCTCCCACACAAACTCAACGCTCGCTCTCTCCCAAACACACACACTTTCTTCTTTATCTCTGCCACACACACACACACACACACACACACTCTCCTCTCTCTCTCTCCCACACACACACTGTCTCCTTTCTCTCTCCCACGCACACACACACTCTCCTCTCTCTCTCGCACAAACACAAACACTCCCTTCTCTCCCACACACACACACACACACTCCCCTTGCTCAACCAAACACACAGACATACTGTCCTCTCTCTCTCCCACAAACTCTCCTCCCTCTCTCTCCCACACACACACAAACACACACACACACTCTCCTCTCTCTCTCTCACCCACACACACACTCTCCTCTCTCTCTCCCACACTCCTACACACTCTGCTCTCTCTCTCTCCCACACAAACACTCTCTCTCTCCCACACACACACACACACTCTCGTCTCTCTCTCCCACACACACTCTCCTCTCTCTCTATCCCACACACACATTCTCCTCTCAATCTGCCACACATGCTCAATCTCCTCTCTCTCTCTCCCACACACACGCACACTCTCCTCTCTCTCTCCCACACACACGCACACACTCCTCGCTCTCCCACACACACACTCTCTCCTCTCTCTCTCTCCCACACGCACACACACTCTCCCCTCTCTCTCTCTCCCACACACACACTGTTCTCTCTCTCTCCCACACATGCACACTGTCCTCTCAATCTCTGCGACAAACACACACACTCTCCTCTCTCCCTACTTCCCACACAAACACACTATCCTCTCTCTCTCTCTCACACACACACACTCTCTTCTCTCACTCCCACATGCACACACTCTGCTCTCTCTCTCCCACACACACACTCTCCGCTCTCTCACCCTCCCACACAAACACACATGCTGCTCCCTCTCTCCCTCCCACACACACACTCTGTTCTCTCTCTCCCACACACACACACACTCTGCTCTCTCTCTCTCCCACACACACACACTCTGCTCAATCTGTCTCCCACACACACACGCTCTCCTCTCTCTGTCTCCCACGCACACACACTCTCCTCTCTCTGTCTCCCACAGACACACACACTCTCCTCTCTCTCCCACACACACAATCTCTCCTTTCTCTCTCTCCCACACGCACACACACTCCTCTCTCTCTCTCCCACACACACACTCTCCTCTCTCACTCCCACACGCACTCACTGTGCTCTCTCTCTCCCACACACATACACTCTCCTCTCTCTCTCCCACACACTCTCCACTCTCTCTCTCCCACACACACTCTCCTCTCTCTCTCCCACACACACACACACACACACTCTGCTCTCTCTCTCCCACACACACACACACACTGATCTCTCTCTCTCCCACACACATCCTCTCCTGTCTCTCTCTCCCACACACAAGCACACTCTCTCTCTCTCCCACACAAACAGACACAATTTCCTCTCTCCCACACACACACACACACACACACACACACACACACACACACACACATTCGCCTCTCTCTCTCCCCCACAGGCACACTCCCCTCTCTCTCTCCCACACACCCACATTCTCCTCTCTCTCTCTCTCTCCCACACACACACTCACCGCTCGCTCTCTCCCAAACACACATACTCTCCTCTCTCTCTCTCCCACACACACACAGTCTCCCCTCTCTCCCACACACACACAAACAAACACACACACTCTCCTCTCTCTCTCCCACACACACACACACTCTCCTCTCTCTCTCTCCCACACACACACACTCCTCTCTCTCTCCCACACTCCCACACACTCTCCTCTCTCTCTCTCCCACACACACACTCTCCTCTCACTCTGTCCCACACCCACACAATCTCTCTCTCTATCCTAAACACACACACACACTCTCTCCTCTCTCTCTCCCACACACACACACACGCACATACTCCTCTGTCTCCCTCCAACACACACTTTCTCCTCTCTCTCCCACACACACACACTCTCCTCTCTCCCCCACAAAAACACTCTCCTCGCTCTCTCCCACACACACACATTGTCCGCTCTCTCTCCCTCCCACACTAACACACATGCTCCTCTCACTCTCCCTCCCACACACACACTCTGCTCTCTCTCTCCTACACAGACACACACTCTGCTCTCTCTCTCTCCCACACACACAAACTCTGCTCGCTCTGTCTCCCACACACACACACTCTCCTCTCTCTGTCTCCCACACACGCATACTCTCCTCTCTCTGTCTCCCACACACACACACACTCTCCTCTCTCCCACGACACCCTCTCTCCTCTCTCTCTCTTCCACACGCACACACAGTCTCCTCTCTCTCTCCCACACGCGCACACACAGTCCATTCTCTCTCTCTCCCACACATACACACTCCTCTCTCTCTCCCACACTCCCACACACTCTCCTCTCTCTCTCTCCGACACGCACACTCTCCTCTCACTCTGTCCCACACACACACTCTCTCACTCTATCCCACACAGACTCTCCTCTCTCTCTCCCACACACACACACACACACACACTCCTCTCTCTCCCTCCCACACACACATTCTCCTCTCTGTCCCACAAACACACACTCTCCTCTCTCTCTCCCCCACACACTCACTCACTCCTCGCTCTCCCACACACAAACTCTCTCCTCTCTCTCTCTCCCACAGGCACACACACTCTCCTCTCTCTCTCTCTCCCACACACACACACACACTCCCCCCTCTCTCTCTCTCCCACACACACACTGTTCTCTCTCTCTCCCACACATACACATTGTCCTCTCAATCTCTCCGACAAACACACACACTCTCCTCGCTCCCTACTTCCCACACACACACACTATCCTCTCTCTCTCTCCCACACACACACTCTCTTCTCTCACTCCCACATGCACACACTCTGCTCTCTCTCTCCCACACACACACACGCTCCGCTCTCTCACCCTCCCACACAAACACACATGCTGCTCTCTCTCTCCCTCCCACACACACACTCTGTTCTCTCTCTCCCACACACACACACACTCTGTTCTCTCTCTCTCCCACACACACACACTCTGCTCTCTCTCTCCCACACACACACACTCTGCTCAATCTGTCTCCCACACACACACGCTCTCCTCTCTCTGTCTCCCACGCACACACACACTCTCCTCTCTCATTCTCCCACACACACACACTCTCTCCTCTCTCTCCCACACACACAATCTCTCCTTTCTCTCTCTCCCACACGCACACACACTCCTCTCTCTCTCCCACACACGCACACACACACACACACACACTCTCCTCTCTCTCTCTCCCACACACACACTCTCCTCTCTCACTCCCACACGCACTCACTGTGCTCTCTCTCTCCCACACACATACACTCTCCTCTCTCTCTCCCACACACTCTCCACTCTCTCTCTCCCACACACACACTCTCCTCTCTCTCTCCCACACACACACACACACACACACACACTCTCCTCTCTCTCCATCCCACACACACACTCTGCTCTCTCTCTCCCACACACA
>JANJGN010000019.1:74750187-74772687 GCA_026770705.1 Isurus oxyrinchus | reverse complement strand
TCTCTCTCTCCCACACTCCCACACACTCTCCTCTCTCTCTCTCCCACACACACACACACACACACTCTCCTCTCTCTCTCTCTCCCACACACACACACTCTCCTCACTCTCTCCCACAGGCACACACACTCTCCTCTCTCTCTCTCCCCACACACACACTCTCCTCACTCTCTCCCACACTCCCTCACACTCGTCCTCTCTCTCTCTCCGACACGCACACTCTCCTCTCACTCTGTCCCCACACACACACTCTCTCACTCTATCCCACACAGACTCTCCTCTCTCTCTCCACACACACACACACACACACACACACACACACTCTCCTCTCTCACCCTCGCACACACACATTCTCCTCTCTCTCCCATAAACGCACACTCTCCTCTCTCTCTCTCCCACACACAACACGCACTCACTCCTCACTCTCCCACACACAAACTCTCTCCTCTCTCTCTCTCCCACAGGCACACACACTCTCCTCTCTCTCTCTCTCCCACACACACACACACACTCCTCTCTCTCTCTCCCACACACACACACACTCTCCTCTCTCTCTCTCCCACACACACACAGTCTCCCCTCTCTATCCCACACACACACAAACAAACACACACACTCTCCTCTCTCTCTCCCACACACACACACACACACACTCTGCTCTCTCTCTCTCCCGCACAGACACTCTGCTCTCTCTCTCCAACACTCCCCACACACTCTCCTCTCTCTCTCTCCCACACATACACACTGTCCTCTCAATCTCTCCGACTAACACTCACACTCTCTCCTCGCTCCCTACTTCCCACACTCACACACTATCCTCTCTCTCTCTCCCACACACACACTCTTCTCTCACATCCCACATGCACACAACTCTGCTCTCTCTCTCCCACACACACACCACTCTCCGCTCTCTCACCCTCCCACACAAACACACATGCTGCTCTCTCACTCCATCCCACAAACACACTCTGTTCTCTCTCTCTCCACACACACACACACACTCTGCTCTCTCTCTCTCCCACACACACACACTCTGCTCAATCTGTCTCCCACGCACACACACTCTCCTCTCTCTGTCTCCCACACACACACACACTCTCCTCTCTCTCCCACACACACAATCTCTCCTTTCTCTCTCTCCCACACGCACACACACTCCTCTCTCTCTCTCCCACACACGCACACACACACACACACTCTCCTCTCACACTCTCTCCCACACACACACTGTCCTCTCTCACTGCCACAGGCACTCACTGTGCTCTCTCTCTCTCCCACACACATACACTTTCCTCTCTCTCTCCCACACACACACACACACACACTCTCCTCTCTCTCTCTCCCACACACACTCTCCGCTCTCTCTCTCCCTCCCACACAAACACACACGCTCCTCTCTCTCTCCATCCCCCACACACACTCTGCTCTCTCTCTCCCACACACACACACACTGATCTCTCTCTCTCCCACACACATCCTCTCCTGTCTCTCTCTCCCCACACACAAGCACACTCTCCTCTCTCTCTCTCCCACACAAACAGACACACTTTCCTCTCTCCCACAACACACACACACACACACATTCGCCTCTCTCTCTCCCCCACATGCACACTCCCCTCTCTCTCTCCCACACACCCACATTCTCCTCTCTCTCTCTCTCCCACACACACACTCACCGCTCGCTCTCTCTCCCAAACACACACACTCTCCTCTCTCTCTCTCCCACACACACACACACACACACACACACACACACATCACACACACACACACACACACACACACTCTCCTCTCTCTCTCTCCCACACACACACACAGTCTCCCCTCTCTCTCCCACACACACACACAAACACACACACTCTCCTCTCTCTCTCCCCACACACACACACTCTCCGCTCTCTCTCCCTCCCACACAAACACAACCGCTCCTCTCTCTCACCCTCCCACACACACACTCTGCTCTCTCTCTCCCACACACAAGCACACTCTCCTCTCTCTCTCTCCCACACAAACAGACACACTTTCCTCTCTCCCACACACACACACACACATTCGCCTCTCTCTCTCCCACACATGCACACTCTCCTCTCTCTCTCCCACACACACACATTCTCTCTCTCTCTCCCACATGCACACTCTCCTCTCTCTCTCCCACACACCCACATTCTCCTCTCTCTCTCTCTCTCCCACACACACACTCACCGCTCGCTCTCTCCCAAACACACACACTCTCCTCTCTCTCTCTCCCACACACACACACACACTCTCCTCTCTCTCTCCAACACACACACTCTCCTCTCTCCCTCCCACACGCACACACTCTCCTCTCTCTCTCCCACACACAAACACACACACTCTCCTCTCTCTCTCTCCCACACACACACACTCCTCTCTCTCTCCCACACTCCCACACACTCTCCTCTCTCTCTCCCACACACACACACACACACACTCTCCTCTCTCTCTCTCTCCCACACACACACTCTCCTCACTCTCTCCCACAGGCACACACACTCTCTCTCTCTCCCACACACACACTCTCCTCACTCTCTCCCACACTCCCTCACACTCTCCACTCTCTCTCTCCGACACGCACACTCTCCTCTCACTCTGTCCCACACACACACTCTCTCACTCTATCCCACACAGACTCTCCTCTCTCTCTCACACACACACACACACACACACACACACACACACTCTCCTCTCTCTCCCTCCCACACACACATTCTCCTCTCTCTCCCACAAACGCACACTCTCCTCTCTCTCTCTCCCACACACACGCACTCACTCCTCACTCTCCCACACACAAACTCTCTCCTCTCTCTCTCTCCCACAGGCACACACACTCTCCTCCTCTCTCTCTCTCCCACACACACACTCTCCTCTCTCTCTCCCACACACACACACACACACACACACACTCTCCTCTCTCTCCATCCCACACACACACTCTGCTCTCTCTCTCCCACACACACACACACTCTCCTCTCTCTCTCTCCGGACACGCACACTCTCCTCTCACTCTGTCCCACACACACACTCTCTCACTCTATCCCACACAGACTCTCCTCTCTCTCTCCCACACACAAACACACACACTCTCCTCTCTCTCTCCAACACACACACTCTCCTCTCTCCCTCCCACACGCACACACTCTCCTCTCTCTCTCCCACACACAAACACACACACTCTCCTCTCTCTCTCTCCCACACACACACACACTCCTCTCTCTCTCCCACACTCCCACACACTCTCCTCTCTCTCTCCCACACACACACACACACACACTCTCCTCTCTCTCTCTCTCCCACACACACACTCTCCTCACTCTCATCCCACAGGCACACACACTCTCCTCTCTCTCTCTCCCACACACACACTCTCCTCACTCTCTCCCCACACTCCCTCACACTCTCCTCTCTCTCTCTCCGACACGCACACTCTCCTCTCACTCTGTCCCACACACACACTCTCTCACTCTATCCCACACAGACTCTCCTCTCTCTCTCTCACACCACACACACACACACACACACACACACACTCTCCTCTCTCTCCCTCCCACACACACATTCTCCTCTCTCTCCCACAAACGCACACTCTCCTCTCTCTCTCTCCCACACACACGCACTCACTCCTCACTCTCCCACACACAAACTCTCTCCTCTCTCTCTCTCCCACAGCACACACACTCTCCTCTCTCTCTCTCTCCCACACACACACACACACTCCCCCCTCTCTCTCTCTCCCAACACACACACTCTCCTCTCTCTCCCTCACCACACACACATTCTCCTCTCTCTCCCACACACACACACTCTCCTCGCTCCCTACTTCCCACACACACACACTATCCTCTCTCTCTCTCACACACACCACACTCTCTTCTCTCACTCCCACATGCACACACTCTGCTCTCTCTCTCCCACACACACACAGTCTCCTCTCTCTATCCCACGCACACACACATTCTCCTCTCTCTCTCACACAAACACACACTCCCTTCTCTCCACACACACACACACACAGTCTCCTCTATATCCTGCAGACTCGCAAACACACTCCCCTCGCTCAACCAAACACACACACATACTCTCCTCTCTCTCTCCCACACACACACAAACACACACACACACAGTCTCCTCTCTCTCCCCACACACAAACACAAACTGTTCTCTCTCTCACTCTCCCACACACACACTCACCGCTCGCTCTCTCCCAAACACACACACTCTCCTCTCTCTCTCTCCCACACATAAACACTGTCCTCTCAATCTCTCCGACTAACACACACACTCTCCTCGCTCCCTACTTCCCACACACACACACTATGCTCTCTCTCTCTCCCACACACACACTCTTCTCTCACTCCCACATGCACACACTCTGCTCTCTCTCTCCCACACACACACACTCTCCGCTCTCTCTCCCACACACAAACACACACTGTTCTCTCTCTCACTCACCCACACACACACTCTCCTCTCTCTCTCTCCCACACAAACACTCTCTCTCTCTCTCCCACACACACACACACACACACACCTCCTCTCTCTCTCCCACACACAAACACACACACTCTCCTCTCTCTCTCCAACACACACACTCTCCTCTCTCCCTCCCACACGCACACACTCTGCTCTCTCTCTCCCCACACACAAACACACACACTCTCCTCTCTCTCTCTCCCACACACACACACTCCTCTCTCTCTCCCACACTCCCACACACTCTCCTCTCTCTCTCCCACACACACTCACACACACTCTCCCTCTCTATCTCTCTCCCACACACACACTCTCCTCACTCTCTCCCACACTCCCTCACACTCTCCTCTCTCTCTCTCCGACACGCACACTCTCCTCTCACTCTGTCCCACACACACACTCTCTCACTCTATCCCACACAGACTCTCCTCTCATCTCTCCCACACACAAACACACACACTCTCCTCTCTCTCTCCAACACACACACCTCTCCTCTCTCCCTCCCACACGCACAAACTCTCCTCTCTCTCTCCCACACACAAACACACACCCTCACTCTCCTCTCTCTCTCTCCCACACACACACACTCCTCTCTCTCTCCCACACTCCCACACACTCTCCTCTCTCTCTCCCCACACACACACACACACACACACACACACTCTCCTCTCTCTCTCTCTCCCACACACACACTCTCCTCACTCTCTCCCACAGGCACACACACTCTCCTCTCTCTCTCTCCCACACACACACTCTCCTCACTCTCTCCCACACTCCCTCACACTCTCCTCTCTCTCTCTCCGACACGCACACTCTCCTCTCACTCTGTCCCACACACACACTCTCTCACTCTATCCCACACCAGACTCTCCTCTCTCTCTCCCACACACACACACACACAACACACACACTCCTCTCTCACCCTCGCACACACACATTCTCCTCTCTCTCCCATAAACGCACACTCTCCTCTCTCTCTCTCCCACACACACGCACTCACTCCTCACTCTTCCACACACAAACTCTCTCCTCTCTCTCTCTCCCACAGGCACACACACTCTCCTCTCTCTCTCTCTCCCACACACACACACACACACTCCCCCCTCTCTCTCTCTCCCACACACACACTGTTCTCTCTCTCTCCCACACATACACACTGTCCTCTCAATCTCTCCGACAAACACACACACTCTCCTCGCTCCCTACTTCCCACACACACACACTATCCTCTCTCTCTCTCCCACACACACACTCTCTTCTCTCACTCCCACATGCACACACTCTGCTCTCTCTCTCCCACACACACACACTCTCGCTCTCTCACCCTCCCACACAAACACACATGCTGCTCTCTCTCTCCCTCCCAGACACACACTCTGTCTCTCTCTCTCCCACACACACACACACTCTGCTCTCTCTCTCTCCCACACACACACACACTCTGCTCAATCTGTCTCCCACACACACACGCTCTCCTCTCTCTGTCTCCCCACGCACACACACTCTCCTCTCTCTGTCTCCCACACACACACACTCTCCTCTCTCTCCCACACACACAATCTCTCCTTTCTCTCTCTCCCACACACACACACACTCCTCTCTTTCTCTCCCACACACGCACACACACCACACACACACTCTCCTCTCTCTCTCTCCCACACACACACTCTCCTCTCTCACTCCCACACGCACTCACTGTGCTCTCTCTCTCCCACACACACACACTCTCCTCCTCTCTCTCCCACACACTCTCCACTCTCTCTCTCCCACACACACACTCTCCTCTCTCTCTCCCACACACACACACTCTCCTCTCTCTCCATCCCACACACACACTCTGCTCTCTCTCTCCCACACACACACACCTCCTCTCTCTCTCCCACACACAAACGCACAGACTCTCCTCTCTCTCTCCAACACACACACTCTCCTTTCTCCCTCCCACATGCACACACTCTGCTCTCTCTCTCCCACACACAAACACACAATCCCTCCTCTCTCTCTCTCCCACACACACACTGTTCTCTCTCTCTCCCACACATACACACTTTCCTCTCAATCTCTCCGACAAACACACACACTCTCCTCGCTCCCTACTTCCCACACACACACACTATCCTCTCTCTCTCTCTCACACACACACACTCTCTTCTCTCACTCCCACATGCACACACTCTGCTCTCTCTCTCCCACACACACACTCTCCGCTCTCTCACCCTCCCACACAAACACACTTGCTGCTCCCTCTCTCCCTCCCACACACACACTCTGTTCTCTCTCTCCCACACACACACACACTCTGCTCTCTCTCTCTCCCACACACACACACTCTGCTCAATCTGTCTCCCACACACACACGCTCTCCTCTCTCTGTCTCCCACGCACACACACTCTCCTCTCTCTGTCTCCCACACACACACACACTCTCCTCTCTCTCCCACACACACAATCTCTCCTTTCTCTCTCTCCCACACGCACACACACTCCTCTCTCTCTCTCCCACACACACACTCTCCTCTCTCACTCCCACACGCACTCACTGTGCTCTCTCTCTCCCACACACATACACTCTCCTCTCTCTCTCCCACACACTCTCCACTCTCTCTCTCCCACACACACTCTCCTCTCTCTCTCCCACACACACACACACACACACACACACACACTCTGCTCTCTCTCTCCCACACACACACACACACTGATCTCTCTCTCTCCCACACACATCCTCTCCTGTCTCTCTCTCCCACACAAACAGACACAATTTCCTCTCTCCCTCACACACACACACATTCGCCTCTCTCTCTCCCCCACAGGCACACTCCCCTCTCTCCCACACACCCACATTCTCCTCTCTCTCTCTCTCTCCCACACACACACTCACCGCTCGCTCTCTCCCAAACACACACACTCTCCTCTCTCTCTCTCCCACACACACACACACACATTCTCTCCTCTCTCTCTCTCCCACACACACACAGTCTCCCCTCTCTCCCACACACACACACAAACAAACACACACACTCTCCTCTCTCTCTCCCACACACACACACACACTCTCCTCTCTCTCTCTCCCACACACTCACACTCCTCTCTCTCTCCCACACTCCCACACACTCTCCTCTCTCTCTCTCCCACACACACACTCTCCTCTCACTCTGTCCCACACCCACACAATCTCTCTCTCTATCCTAAACACACACACACACTCTCTCCTCTCTCTCTCCCACACACACACACACACGCACATACTCCTCTGTCTCCCTCCAACACACACTTTCTCCTCTCTCTCTCCCACACACACACACTCTCCTCTCTCCCCCACAAAAACACTCTCCTCGCTCTCTCCCACACACACACATTGTCCGCTCTCTCTCCCTCCCACACTAACACACATGCTCCTCTCTCTCTCCCTCCCACACACACACTCTGCTCTCTCTCCTACACAGACACACACTCTGCTCTCTCTCTCTCCCACACACACACACTCTGCTCGCTCTGTCTCCCACACACACACACTCTCCTCTCTCTGTCTCCCACACACGCATACTCTCCTCTCTCTGTCTCCCACACACACACACACTCTCCTCTCTCTCCCACGACACACTCTCTCCTCTCTCTCTCTTCCACACGCACACACACTCTCCTCTCTCTCTCCCACACGCACACACACAATCTCTTCTCTCTCTCTCCCACACATACACAGTCTCCCCTCTCTCCCACACACACACAAACAAACACACACACTCTCCTCTCTCTCTCCCACACACACACACACACACTCTCCTCTCTCTCTCTCCCACACACTCACACTCCTCTCTCTCTCCCACACTCCCACACACTCTCCTCTCTCTCTCTCCCACACACACACTCTCCTCTCACTCTGTCCCACACCCACACAATCTCTCTCTCTATCCTAAACACACACACACACTCTCTCCTCTCTCTCTCCCACACACACACACACGCACATACTCCTCTGTCTCCCTCCAACACACACTTTCTCCTCTCTCTCTCCCACACACACACACTCTCCTCTCTCCCCCACAAAAACACTCTCCTCGCTCTCTCCCACACACACACATTGTCCGCTCTCTCTCCCTCCCACACTAACACACATGCTCCTCATCTCTCCCTCCCACACACACACTCTGCTCTCTCTCTCCTACACAGACACACACTCTGCTCTCTCTCTCTCCCACACACACACACTCTGCTCGCTCTGTCTCCCACACACACACACTCTCATCTCTCTGTCTCCCACACACGCATACTCTCCTCTCTCTGTCTCCCACACACACACACACTCTCCTCTCTCTCCCACGACACACTCTCTCCTCTCTCTCTCTTCCACACGCACACACACTCTCCTCTCGCTCTCCCACACGCACACACACAATCTCTTCTCTCTCTCTCCCACACATACACAGTCTCCCCTCTCTCCCACACACACACAAACAAACACACACACTCTCCTCTCTCTCTCCCACACACACACACACACACTCTCCTCTCTCTCTCTCCCACACACTCACACTCCTCTCTCTCTCCCACACTCCCACACACTCTCCTCTCTCTCTCTCCCACACACACACTCTCCTCTCACTCTGTCCCACACCCACACAATCTCTCTCTCTATCCTAAACACACACACACACTCTCTCCTCTCTCTCTCCCACACACACACACACGCACATACTCCTCTGTCTCCCTCCAACACACACTTTCTCCTCTCTCTCTCCCACACACACACACTCTCCTCTCTCCCCCACAAAAACACTCTCCTCGCTCTCTCCCACACACACACATTGTCCGCTCTCTCTCCCTCCCACACTAACACACATGCTCCTCATCTCTCCCTCCCACACACACACTCTGCTCTCTCTCTCCTACACAGACACACACTCTGCTCTCTCTCTCTCCCACACACACACACTCTGCTCGCTCTGTCTCCCACACACACACACTCTCATCTCTCTGTCTCCCACACACGCATACTCTCCTCTCTCTGTCTCCCACACACACACACACTCTCCTCTCTCTCCCACGACACACTCTCTCCTCTCTCTCTCTTCCACACGCACACACACTCTCCTCTCGCTCTCCCACACACACACACACACAATCTCTTCTCTCTCTCTCCCACACATACACACTCCTCTCTCTCTTCCACACTCCCACACACTCTCCTCTCTCTCTCCCACACACACACACTCTCCGCTCTCTCACCCTCCCACACAAACACACATGCTGCTCTCTCTCTCCCTCCCACACACACACTCTGTTCTCTCTCTCCCACACACACACACACTCTGCTCTCTCTCTCTCCCACACACACACACTCTGCTCAATCTGTCTCCCACACACACACACGCTCTCCTCTCTCTGTCTCCCACGCACACACACTCTCCTCTCTCTGTCTTCCACACACACACACACTCTCCTCTCTCTCCCACACACACAATCTCTCCTTTCTCTCTCTCCCACACGCACACACACTCCTCTCTCTCTCCCACACACGCACACACACACACACACACACACACTCTCCTCTCTCTCTCTCCCACACACACACTCTCCTCTCTCACTCCCACACGCACTCACTGTGCTCTCTCTCTCCCACACACATACACTCTCCTCTCTCTCTCCCACACACTCTCCACTCTCTCTCTCTCACACACACACTCTCCTCTCTCTCTCCCACACACACACACACACACTCTCCTCTCTCTCCATCCCACACACACACTCTGCTCTCTCTCTCCCACACACACACACACTGCTCTCTCTCTCTCCCACACACATCCTCTCCTGTCTCTCTCTCTCCCACACACAAGCACACTCTCCTCTCTCTCTCTCCCACACAAACAGACACACTTTCCTCTCTCCCACACACACACACACACACACACACACACACACACATTCGCCTCTCTCTCTCCCCCACATGCACACTCGCCTCTCTCTCTCCCACACACCCACATTCTCCTCTCTCTCTCTCTCTCCCACACACACACTCACCGCTCGCTCTCTCCCAAACACACACACTCTCCTCTCTCTCTCTCCCACACACACACACACTCTCCTCTCTCTCTCTCCCACACACACACAGTCTCCCCTCTCTATCCCACACACACAAAAACAAACACACACACTCTCCTCTCTCTCTCCCACACACACACACACACACTCTGCTCTCTCTCTCTCCCGCACAGACACTCTCCTCTCTCTCTCCAACACTCCCACACACTCTCCTCTCTCTCTCTCCCACACATACACACTGTCCTCTCAATCTCTCCGACTAACACACACACTCTCCTCGCTCCCTACTTCCCACACACACACACTATCCTCTCTCTCTCTCCCACACACACACTCTTCTCTCACTCCCACATGCACACACTCTGCTCTCTCTCTCCCACACACACACACTCTCCGCTCTCTCACCCTCCCACACAAACACACATGCTGCTCTCTCTCTCCCTCCCACACACACACTCTGTTCTCTCTCTCCCACACACACACACACACACTCTGCTCTCTCTCTCTCCCACACACACACACTCTGCTCAATCTGTCTCCCACGCACACACACTCTCCTCTCTCTGTCTCCCACACACACACACACTCTCCTCTCTCTCCCACACACACAATCTCTCCTTTCTCTCTCTCCCACACGCACACACACTCCTCTCTCTCTCTCCCACACACGCACACACACACACACACACACGCACACACTCTCCTCTCACACTCTCTCCCACGCACACACTCTCCTCTCTCACTGCCACACGCACTCACTGTGCTCTCTCTCTCCCACACACATACACTTTCCTCTCTCTCTCCCACACACACACACACACACACACTCTCCTCTCTCTCTCTCCCACACACACTCTCCGCTCTCTCTCCCTCCCACACAAACACACACGCTCCTCTCTCTCTCCATCCCCCACACACACTCTGCTCTCTCTCTCCCACACACACACACACTGATCTCTCTCTCTCCCACACACATCCTCTCCTGTCTCTCTCTCCCACACACAAGCACACTCTCCTCTCTCACTCTCCCACACAAACAGACACACTTTTCTCTCTCCCACACACACACACACACACACATTCGCCTCTCTCTCTCCCCCACATGCACACTCCCCTCTCTCTCTCCCACACACCCACATTCTCCTCTCTCTCTCTCCCACACACACACTCACCGCTCGCTCTCTCCCAAACACACACACTCTCCTCTCTCTCTCTCCCACACACACACACACACACACACACACTCTCTCTCCTCTCTCTCTCTCCCACACACACACAGTCTCCCTTCTCTCTCCCACACACACACAAACAAACACACACACTCTCCTCTCTCTCTCCCACACACACACTCTCTCCTCTCTCTCTCCCTCCCACACAAACACACGCTCCTCTCTCTCACCCTCCCACACACACACTCTGCTCTCTCTCTCCCACACACACACACACTCTGCTCTCTCTCTCTCTCACACACAAGCACACTCTCCTCTCTCACTCTCCCACACAAACAGACACACTTTCCTCTCTCCCACACACACACACACACATTCGCCTCTCTCTCTCCCCCACATGCACACTCTCCTCTCTCTCTCCCACACACACACATTCTCTCTCTCTCCCCCACATGAACACTCTCCTCTCTCTCTCCCACACACCCACATTCTCCTCTCTCTCTCTCTCTCCCACACACACACTCACCGCTCGCTCTCTCCCAAACACACACAATCTCCTCTCTCTCTCTCCCACACACACACACACACTCTCCTCTCTCTCTCTCTCTCCCACACACACACAGTCTCCTCTCTCTATCCCACGCACACACACATTCTCCTCTCTCTCTCACACAAACACACACTCCCTTCTCTCCCACACACACACACACACACAGTCTCCTCTATATCCTGCAGACTCGCAAACACACTCCCCTCGCTCAACCAAACACACACACATACTCTCCTCTCTCTCTCCCACACACACACAAACACACACACACAGTCTCCTCTCTCTCTCCCACACACAAACACACACTGTTCTCTCTCTCACTCACCCACACACACACTCTACTCTCTCTCTCCCACACTCCTACACGCTCTCCTCTCTCTCTCTCCCACACAAACACTCTCTCTCTCTCTCCCACACACACACACACACACCTCCTCTCTCTCTCCCACACACCAACACACACACTCTCCTCTCTCTCTCCAACACACACACTCTGCTCTCTCTCTCCCACACACAAACACACACACTCTCCTCTCTCTCTCTCCCACATACACACACTCCTCTCTCTCTCCCACACTCCCACACACTCTCCTCTCTCTCTCCCACACACACACACACACACTCTCCTCTCTATCTCTCTCCCACACACACACTCTCCTCACTCTCTCCCACACTCCCTCACACTCTCCTCTCTCTCTCTCCGACACGCACACTCTCCTCTCACTCTGTCCCACACACACACTCTCTCACTCTATCCCACACAGACTCTCCTCTCTCTCTCCCACACACAAACACACACACTCTCCTCTCTCTCTCCAACACACACACTCTCCTCTCTCCCTCCCACACGCACACACTCTCCTCTCTCTCTCCCACACACTAACACACACACTCTCCTCTCTCTCTCTCCCACACACACACACACTCATCTCTCTCTCCCACAGGCACACACACTCTCCTCTCTCTCTCTCTCCCACACACACACACACACACACACTCTCCTCTCTCTCTCCCACACACACACTCTCCTCACTCTCTCCCACACTCCCTCACACTCTCCTCTCTCTCTCTCCGACACGCACACTCTCCTCTCACTCTGTCCCACACACACTCTCTCACTCTATCCCACACAGACTCTCCTCTCTCTCTCCACACACACACACACACACACACACACACACACACACTCTCCTCTCTCTCCCTCCCACACACACATTCTACTCTCTCTCCCACAAACGCACACTCTCCTCTCTCTCTCTCCCACACACACGCACTCACTCCTCACTCCCCCACACACAAACTCTCTCCTCTCTCTCTCTCCCACAGGCACACACACTCTCCTCTCTCTCTCTCTCTCCCACACACACACACACACACTCCCCCTTCTCTCTCGCTCCCACACACACACTGTTCTCTCTCTCTCCCACACATACACACTGTCCTCTCAATCTCTCCGACAAACACACACACTCTCCTCGCTCCCTACTTCCCACACACACACACTATCCTCTCTCTCTCTCCCACACACACACTCTCTTCTCTCACTCCCACATGCACACACTCTGCTCTCTCTCTCCCACACACACACACTCTCCGCTCTCTCACCCTCCCACACAAACACACATGCTGCTCTCTCTCCCTCCCAGACACACACTCTGTTCTCTCTCTCCCACACACACACACACTCTGCTCTCTCTCTCTCCCACACACACACACACTCTGCTCAATCTGTCTCCCACACACACACGCTCTCCTCTCTCTGTCTCCCACGCACACACACTCTCCTCTCTCTGTCTCCCACACACACACACACTCTCCTCTCTCTCCCACACACACAATCTCTCCTTTCTCTCTCTCCCACACACACACACACTCCTCTCTCTCTCTCCCACACACACACTCTCCTCTCTCACTCCCACACGCACTCACTGTGCTCTCTCTCTCCCACACACATACACTCTCCTCTCTCTCTCCCACACACTCTCCACTCTCTCTCTCCCACACACACACTCTCCTCTCTCTCTCCCACACACACACACACACACACTCTCCTCTCTCTCCATCCCACACACACACTCTGCTCTCTCTCTCCCACACACACACACACGTCCTCTCTCTCTCTCCCACACACACACACACACTCCTCGCTCTCCCACACACAAACACACACACTCTCCTCTCTCTCTCCAACACACACACTCTCCTCTCTCCCTCCCACACGCACACACTCTCCTCTCTCTCTCCCACACACAAACACACACACTCTCCTCTCTCTCTCTCCCACACACACACACTCCTCTCTCTCTCCCACACTCCCACACACTCTCCTCTCTCTCTCCCACACACACACACACACACTCTCCTCTCTCTCTCTCTCCCACACACACACTCTCCTCACGCTCTCCCACACTCCCTCACACTCTCCTCTCTCTCTCCGACACGCACACTCTCCTCTCACTCTGTCCCACACACACACTCTCTCACTCTATCCCACAGAGACTCTCCTCTCTCTCTCCCACACACACACACACACTCTCCTCTCTCTCCCTCCCCCACACACGCACTCACTCCTCGCTCTCCCACACACAAACTCTCTCCTCTCTCTCTCTCCCACACACTAACACACACACTCTCCTCTCTCTCTCTCTCCCACACACACACACACACACTCTCCTCCCTCTCTCTCCCACACACACACTGTTCTCTCTCTCTCCCACACATACACACTGTCCTCTCAATCTCTCCGACAAACACACAGACACTCCTCGCTCCCTACTTCCCCCACACACACACTATCCTCTCTCTCTCTCCCACACACACACACTCTCTTCTCTCACTCCCACATGCACACACTCTGCTCTCTCTCTCCCACACACACACTCTCCGCTCTCTCACACTCCCACACAAACACACATGCTGCTCCCTCTCTCCCTCCCACACACACACTCTGTTCTCTCTCTCCCACACACACACACACTCTGCTCTCTCTCTCTCCCCACACACACACACTCTGCTCAATCTGTCTCCCACACACACACGCTCTCCTCTCTCTGTCTCCCACGCACACACACTCTCCTCTCTCTGTCTCCCACACACACACACACTCTCCTCTCTCTCCCACACACACAATCTCTCCTTTCTCTCTCTCCCACACGCACACACACTCCTCTCTCTCTCTCCCACACACGCACACACACACACACTCTCCTTTCTCTCTCTCCCACACACACACTCTCCTCTCTCACTCCCACACGCACTCACTGTGCTCTCTCTCTCCCACACACATACACTCTCCTCTCTCTCTCCCACACACTCTCCACTCTCTCTCTCCCACACACACTCTCCTCTCTCTCTCCCACACACACACACACACACACACTCTGCTCTCTCTCTCCCACACACACACACATACTGATCTCTCTCTCTCCCACACACATCCTCTCCTGTCTCTCTCTCCCACACACAAGCACACTCTCCTCTCTCTCTCTCCCACACAAACAGACACAATTTCCTCTCTCCCACACACACACATTCGCCTCTCTCTCTCCCCCACAGGCACACTCCCCTCTCTCTCTCCCACACACCCACATTCTCCTCTCTCTCTCTCTCTCTCCCACACACACACTCACCGCTCGCTCTCTCCCAAACACACACACTCTCCTCTCTCTCTCTCCCACACACACACAGTCTCCCCTCTCTCCCACACACACACAAACAAACACACACACTCTCCTCTCTCTCTCCCACACACACACACACACTCTCCTCTCTCTCTCTCTCCCACACACACACTCTCCTCACGCTCTCCCACACTACCTCACACTCTCCTCTCTCTCTCCGACACGCACACTCTCCTCTCACTCTGCCCCACACACACACTCTCTCACTCTATCCCACAGAGACTCTCCTCTCTCTCTCCCACACACACACACACACACTCTCCTCTCTCTCCCTCCCCCACACACGCACTCACTCCTCGCTCTCCCACACACAAACTCTCTCCTCTCTCTCTCTCCCACAGGCACACACACTCTCCTCTCTCTCTCTCTCCCACACACACACACACTCTCCTCTCTCTCTCTCCCACACACACACTGTTCTCTCTCTCTCCCACACATACACACTGTCCTCTCAATCTCTC
Source organism: Isurus oxyrinchus (assembly GCA_026770705.1). Lineage (NCBI taxonomy): Eukaryota > Metazoa > Chordata > Chondrichthyes > Lamniformes > Lamnidae > Isurus > Isurus oxyrinchus. Next base: position 74,756,297 of record JANJGN010000019.1, on the reverse strand, counting down.
CGACAAACACACAGACTCTCCTCGCTCCCTACTTCCCACACACACACACTATCCTCTCTCTCTCTCCCACACACACACACTCTCTTCTCTCACTCCCACATGCACACACTCTGCTCTCTCTCTCCCACACACACACTCTCCGCTCTCTCACCCTCCCACACAAACACACATGCTGCTCCCACTCTCCCTCCCACACACACACTCTGTTCTCTCTCTCCCACACACACACACACTCTGCTCTCTCTCTCTCCCACACACACACACTCTGCTCAATCTGTCTCCCACACACACACGCTCTCCTCTCTCTGTCTCCCACACACACACACACTCTCCTCTCTCTCCCACACACACAATCTCTCCTTTCTCTCTCTCCCACACGCACACACACTCCTCTCTCTCTCTCCCACACACGCACACACACACACACACACACACTCTCCTTTCTCTCTCTCCCACACACACACTCTCCTCTCTCACTCCCACACGCACTCACTGTGCTCTCTCTCTCCCACACACATACACTCTCCTCTCTCTCTCCCACACACTCTCCACTCTCTCTCTCCCACACACACTCTCCTCTCTCTCTCCCACACACACACACACACACACACACACACACTCTGCTCTCTCTCTCCCACACACACACACACACTGATCTCTCTCTCTCCCACACACATCCTCTCCTGTCTCTCTCTCCCACACACAAGCACACTCTCCTCTCTCTCTCTCCCACACAAACAGACACAATTTCCTCTCTCCCACACACACACATTCGCCTCTCTCTCTCCCCCACAGGCACACTCCCCTCTCTCTCCCACACACCCACATTCTCCTCTCTCTCTCTCTCTCCCACACACACACTCACCGCTCGCTCTCTCCCAAACACACACACTCTCCTCTCTCTCTCTCCCACACACACACAGTCTCCCCTCTCTCCCACACACACAAACAAACACACCCACTCTCCTCTCTCTCTCCCACACACACACACACACTCTCCTCTCTCTCTCTCCCGCACACTCACACTCCTCTCTCTCTCCCACACTCCCACACACTCTCCTCTCTCTCTCTCCCACACACACACTCTCCTCTCACTCTGTCCCACACCCACACAATCTCTCTCTCTATCCTAAACACACACACACACTCTCTCCTCTCTCTCTCCCACACACACACACACGCACATACTCCTCTGTCTCCCTCCAACACACACTTTCTCCTCTCTCTCTCCCACACACACACACTCTCCTCTCTCCCCCACAAAAACACTCTCCTCGCTCTCTCCCACACACACACATTGTCCGCTCTCTCTCCCTCCCACACTAACACACATGCTCCTCTCTCTCTCCCTCCCACACACACACTCTGCTCTCTCTCTCCTACACAGACACACACTCTGCTCTTTCTCTCTCCCACACACACACACTCTGCTCGCTCTGTCTCCCACACACACACACTCTCCTCTCTCTTTCTCCCACACACGCATACTCTCCTCTCTCTGTCTCCCACACATGCATACTCTCCTCTCTCTGTCTCCCACACACACACACACACTCTCCTCTCTCTCCCACGACACACTCTCTCCTCTCTCTCTCTTCCACACGCACACACACTCTCCTCTCTCTCTCCCACACGCACACACACAGTCTCTTCTCTCTCTCTCCCACACATACACACTCATCTCTCTCTCCCACACACACACACTCTCCTCTCTCTCTCCCACACACACACACACACACACACACTCTCCTCTCTCTCTCTCTCCCACACACACACTCTCCTCACACTCTCCCACACTCCCTCACACTCTCCTCTCTCTCTCTCCGACACGCACACTCTCCTCTCACTCTGTCCCACACACACACTCTCTCACTCTATCCCACACAGACTCTCCTCTCTCTCTCCCACACACACACACACACACACACACTCTCCTCTCTCTCCCTCCCACACACACATTCTACTCTCTCTCCCACAAACTCACACTCTCCTCTCTCTCTCTCCCCCACACACGCACTCACTCCTCGCTCTCCCACACACAAACTCTCTCCTCTCTCTCTCTCCCACAGGCACACACACTCTCCTCTCTCTCTCTCTCCCACACACACAGACACACTCCCCCCCTCTCTCTCTCTCCCACACACACACTGTTCTCTCTCTCTCCCACACATACACACTGTCCTCTCAATCTCTCCGACAAACACACACACTCTCCTCGCTCCCTACTTCCCACACACACACACTATCCTCTCTCTCTCTCCCACACACACACTCTCTTCTCTCACTCCCACATGCACACACTCTGCTCTCTCTCTCCCACACACACACACTCTCCGCTCTCTCACCCTCCCACACAAACACACATGCTGCTCTCTCTCTCCCTCCCACACACACACTCTGTTCTCTCTCTCCCACACACACACACACTCTGCTCTCTCTCTCTCCCACACACACACACTCTGCTCAATCTGTCTCCCACACACACACGCTCTCCTCTCTCTGTCTCCCACGCACACACACTCTCCTCTCTCTGTCTCCCACACACACACACACACTCTCCTCTCTCTCCCACACACACAATCTCTCCTTTCTCTCTCTCCCACACGCACACACACTCCTCTCTCTCTCCCACACACGCACACACACACACACACACACACTCTCCTCTCCCTCTCTCCCACACACACACTCTCCTCTCTCACTCCCACACGCACTCACTGTGCTCTCTCTCTCCCACACACATACACTCTCCTCTCTCTCTCCCACACACACACACACACACACTCTCCTTTCTCTCCATCCCACACACACACTCTGCTCTCTCTCTCCCACACACACACACACTGCTCTCTCTCTCTCCCACACACATCCTCTCCTGTCTCTCTCTCCCACACACAAGCACACTCTCCTCTCTCTCTCTCCCACACAAACAGATACAATTTCCTCTCTCCCACACACACACATTCGCCTCTCTCTCTCCCCCACAGGCACACTCCCCTCTCTCTCTCCCACACACCCACATTCTCCTCTCTCTCTCTCTCTCCCACACACACACTCACCGCTCGCTCTCTCCCAAACACACACACTCTCCTCTCTCTCTCTCCCACACACACACAGTCTCCCCTCTCTCCCACACACACAAACAAACAGACACACTCTCCTCTCTCTCTCCCACACACACACACACACTCTCCTCTCTCTCTCTCCCACACACTCACACTCCTCTCTCTCTCCCACACTCCCACACACTCTCCTCTCTCTCTCTCCCACACACACACTCTCCTCTCACTCTGTCCCACACCCACACAATCTCTCTCTCTATCCTAAACACACACACACACTCTCTCCTCTCTCTCTCCCACACACACACACACGCACATACTCCTCTGTCTCCCTCCAACACACACTTTCTCCTCTCTCTCTCCCACACACACACACTCTCCTCTCTCCCCCACAAAAACACTCTCCTCTCTCTCTCCCACACACACACACACACACACTCTCCTCTCCCTCTCTCCCACACACACACTCTCCTCTCTCACTCCCACAGGCACTCACTGTGCTCTCTCTCTCCCACACACATACACTCTCCTCTCTCTCTCCCACACACACACACACACACACTCTCCTCTCTCTCCATCCCACACACACTCTCCACTCTCTCTCTCCCACACACACACTCTCCTCTCTCTCTCCCACACACACACACACACACACTCTCCTCTCTCTCCATCCCACACACACACTCTGCTCTCTCTCTCCCACACACACACACACTGCTCTCTCTCTCTCCCACACACATCCTCTCCTGTCTCTCTCTCCCACACACAAGCACACTCTCCTCTCTCTCTCTCTCCCACACAAACAGACACTTTCCTCTCTCCCACACACACACACACACACACACATTCGCCTCTCTCTCTCCCCCACATGCACACTCGCCTCTCTCTCTCCCACACACCCACATTCTCCTCTCTCTCTCTCTCCCACACACACACTCACTGCTCGCTCTCTCCCAAACACACACACTCTCCTCTCTCTCTCTCCCACACACACACACACTCTCCTCTCTCTCTCTCCCACACACACACAGTCTCCCCTCTCTATCCCACACACACACAAACAAACACACACACTCTCCTCTCTCTCTCCCACACACACACACACACTCTGCTCTCTCTCTCTCCCGCACAGACACTCTCCTCTCTCTCTCCAACACTCCCACACACTCTCCTCTCTCTCTCTCCCACACATACACACTGTCCTCTCAATCTCTCCGACTAACACACACACTCTCCTCGCTCCCTACTTCCCACACACACACACTATCCTCTCTCTCTCTCCCACACACACACTCTTCTCTCACTCCCACATGCACACACTCCGCTCTCTCACCCTCCCACACAAACACACATGCTGCTCTCTCTCTCCCTCCCACACACACACTCTGTTCTCTCTCTCCCACACACACACACACTCTGCTCTCTCTTTCTCCCACACACACACACTCTGCTCAATCTGTCTCCCACGCACACACACTCTCCTCTCTCTGTCTCCCACACACACACACACTCTCCTCTCTCTCCCACACGCACACAATCTCTCCTTTCTCTCTCTCCCACACGCACACACACTCCTCTCTCTCTCTCCCACACACGCACACACACACACACACACACACTCTCCTCTCACACTCTCTCCCACACACACACTCTCCTCTCTCACTCCCACACGCACTCACTGTGCTCTCTCTCTCCCACACACATACACTTTCCTCTCTCTCTCCCACACACTCTCCACTCTCTCTCTCCCACACACACACTCTCCTCTCTCTCTCCCACACACACACACACACACACACTCTCCTCTCTCTCTCTCCCACACACACTCTCCGCTCTCTCTCCCTCCCACACAAACACACACGCTCCTCTCTCTCTCCATCCCCCACACACACTCTGCTCTCTCTCTCCCACACACACACACACTGATCTCTCTCTCTCCCACACACATCCTCTCCTGTCTCTCTCTCCCACACACAAGCACACTCTCCTCTCTCTCTCTCCCACACAAACAGACACACTTTCCTCTCTCACACACACACACACACACACACACATTCGCCTCTCTCTCTCCCCCACATGCACACTCCCCTCTCTCTCTCCCACCCACCCACATTCTCCTCTCTCTCTCTCTCTCCCACACACACACTCACCGCTCGCTCTCTCCCAAACACACACACTCTCCTCTAACTCTCTCCCACACACACACAGTCTCCCCTCTCTCTCCCACACACACACAAACAAACACACACACTCTCCTCTCTCTCTCCCACACACACACACACACTCTCCTCTCTCTCTCCCACACACTCACACTCCTCTCTCTCTCCAACACTCCCACACACTCTCCTCTCTCTCTCTCCCAGACACACACTCTCCTCTCACTCTGTCCCACACCCACACAATCTCTCTCTCTATCCTAAACACACACACACACACTCTCCTCTCTCTCTCCCACACACACACACACGCACACACTCCTCTGTCTCCCTCCAACACACACTTTCTCCTCTCTCTCTCCCACACACACACACTCTCCTCTCTCCCCCACAAAAACACTCTCCTCGCTCTCTCCCACACACACACATTGTCCGCGCTCTCTCCCTCCCACACAAACACACATGCTCCTCTCTCTCTCCCTCCCACACACACACTCTGCTCTCTCTGTCCTACACAGACACACACTCTGCTCTCTCTCTCTCCCACACACACACACTCTGCTCGCTCTGTCTCCCACACACACACACTCCTATCTCTGTCTCCCACACACGCATACTCTCCTCTGTCTGTCTCCCACACACACACACACTCTCCTCTCTCTCCCACGACACACTCTCTCCTCTCTCTCTCTTCCACACGCACACACACTCTCCTCTCTCTCTCCCACACGCACACACACACTCTCCTCTCTCTCTCCCACACACACACACACACACTCTCCTCTCTCTCTCTCTCCCACACACACACTGTTCTCTCTCTCTCCCACACATATACACTGACCTCTCAATCTCTCCGACACACACTCACACTCTCCTCTCTCCCTACTTCCCT
>JANJGN010000019.1:74717687-74747687 GCA_026770705.1 Isurus oxyrinchus | reverse complement strand
CCCACACCCACACAATCTCTCTCTCTATCCTAAACACACACACACACTCTCTCCTCTCTCTCTCCCACACACACACACACGCACATACTCCTCTGTCTCCCTCCAACACACACTTTCTCCTCTCTCTCTCCCACACACACACACTCTCCTCTCTCCCCCACAAAAACACTCTCCTCGCTCTCTCCCACACACACACATTGTCCGCTCTCTCTCCCTCCCACACTAACACACATGCTCCTCTCTCTCTCCCTCCCACACACACACTCTGCTCTCTCTCTCCTACACAGACACACACTCTGCTCTCTCTCTCTCCCACACACACACACTCTGCTCGCTCTGTCTCCCACACACACACACTCTCCTCTCTCTGTCTCCCACACATGCATACTCTCCTCTCTGTCTCCCACACACACACACACACACTCTCCTCTCTCTCCCACGACACACTCTCTCCTCTCTCTCTCTTCCACATGCACACACACTCTCCTCTCTCTCTCCCACACGCACACACACAGTCTCTTCTCTCTCTCTCCCACACATACACACTCATCTCTCTCTCCCACACTCCCACACACTCTCCTCTCTCTCTCCCACACACACACACACACACACTCTCCTCTCTCTCTCTCTCCCACACACACACTCTCCTCACTCTCTCCCACACTCCCTCACACTCTCCTCTCTCTCTCTCCGACACGCACACTCTCCTCTCACTCTGTCCCACACACACACTCTCTCACTCTATCCCACACAGACTCCCTCTCTCTCTCCCACCCACACACACACACACACACACACACACACTCTCCTCTCTCTCCCTCCCACACACACATTCTCCTCTCTCTCCCACAAACAGACACTCTCCTCTCTCTCTCTCCCCCACACACGCACTCACTCCTCGCTCTCCCACACACAAACTCTCTCCTCTCTCTCTCTCCCACAGGCACACACACTCTCCTCTCTCTCTCTCTCCCACACACACACACACACTCCCCCCTCTCTCTCTCTCCCACACACACACTGTTCTCTCTCTCTCCCACACATACACACTGTCCTCTCAATCTCTCCGGCAAACACACACACTCTCCTCGCTCCCTACTTCCCACACACACACACTATCCTCTCTCTCTCTCCCACACACACACTCTCTTCTCTCACTCCCACATGCACACACTCTGCTCTCTCTCTCCCACACACACACACTCTCCGCTCTCTCACCCTCCCACACAAACACACATGCTGCTCTCTCTCTCCCTCCCACACACACACTCTGTTCTCTCTCTCCCACACACACACACACTCTGCTCTCTCTCTCTCCCACACACACACACTCTGCTCAATCTGTCTCCCACACACACACGCTCTCCTCTCTCTGTCTCCCACGCACACACACTCTCCTCTCTCTGTCTCCCACACACACACACACACTCTCCTCTCTCTCCCACACACACAATCTCTCCTTTCTCTCTCTCCCACACGCACACACACTCCTCTCTCTCTCCCACACACGCACACACACACACACACACACACACACTCTCCTCTCCCTCTCTCCCACACACACACTCTCCTCTCTCACTCCCACACGCACTCACTGTGCTCTCTCTCTCCCACACACATACACTCTCCTCTCTCTCTCCCACACACTCTCCACTCTCTCTCTCCCACACACACACTCTCCTCTCTCTCTCCCACACACACACACACACACACACACACACACTCTCCTCTCTCTCCATCCCACACACACACTCTGCTCTCTCTCTCCCACACACACACACACTGCTCTCTCTCTCTCCCACACACATCCTCTCCTGTCTCTCTCTCCCACACACCAGCACACTCTCCTCTCTCTCTCTCCCACACAAACAGACACTTTCCTCTCTCCCACACACACACACACACACACACATTCACCTCTCTCTCTCCCCCACATGCACACTCGCCTCTCTCTCTCCCACACACCCACATTCTCCTCTCTCTCTCTCTCTCCCACACACACACTCACCGCTCGCTCTCTCCCAAACACACACACTCTCCTCTCTCTCTCCCACACACACACACACACTCTGCTCTCTCTCTCTCCCGCACAGACACTCTCCTCTCTCTCTCCAACACTCCCACACACTCTCCTCTCTCTCTCTCCCACACATACACACTGTCCTCTCAATCTCTCCGACTAACACACACACTCTCCTCGCTCCCTACTTCCCACACACACACACTATCCTCTCTCTCTCTCCCACACACACACTCTTCTCTCACTCCCACATGCACACACTCCGCTCTCTCACCCTCCCACACAAACACACATGCTGCTCTCTCTCTCCCTCCCACACACACACTCTGTTCTCTCTCTCCCACACACACACACACTCTGCTCTCTCTCTCTCCCACACACACACACTCTGCTCAATCTGTCTCCCACGCACACACACTCTCCTCTCTCTGTCTCCCACACACACACACGCTCTCCTCTCTCTCCCACACGCACACAATCTCTCCTTTCTCTCTCTCCCACACGCACACACACTCCTCTCTCTCTCTCCCACACACGCACACACACACACACACTCTCCTCTCACACTCTCTCCCACACACACACTCTCCTCTCTCACTCCCACACGCACTCACTGTGCTCTCTCTCTCCCACACACATACACTTTCCTCTCTCTCTCCCACACACTCTCCACTCTCTCTCTCCCACACACACACTCTCCTCTCTCTCTCCCACACACACACACACACACACACACACACACACACACACACTCTCCTCTCTCTCTCTCCCACACACACTCTCCGCTCTCTCTCCCTCCCACACAAACACACACGCTCCTCTCTCTCTCCATCCCCCACACACACTCTGCTCTCTCTCTCCCACACACACCCACACTGATCTCTCTCTCTCCCACACACATCCTCTCCTGTCTCTCTCTCCCACACACAAGCACACTCTCCTTTCTCTCTCTCCCACACAAACAGACACACTTTCCTCTCTCACACACACACACACACACACACATTCGCCTCTCTCTCTCCCCCACATGCACACTCCCCTCTCTCTCTCCCACACACCCACATTCTCCTCTCTCTCTCTCTCTCCCACACACACACTCACCGCTCGCTCTCTCCCAAACACACACACTCTCCTCTAACTCTCTCCCACACACACACACACACACACACACACACACACACTCTCCTCTCTCTCTCTCCCACACACACACACAGTCTCCCCTCTCTCTCCCACACACACACAAACAAACACACACACTCTCCTCTCTCTCTCCCACACACACACACACACACTCTCCTCTCTCTCTCTCCCACACACTCACACTCCTCTCTCTCTCCAACACTCCCACACACTCTCCTCTCTCTCTCTCCCAGACACACACTCTCCTCTCACTCTGTCCCACACCCACACAATCTCTCTCTCTATCCTAAACACACACACACACTCTCCTCTCTCTCTCCCACACACACACACACGCACACACTCCTCTGTCTCCCTCCAACACACACTTTCTCCTCTCTCTCTCCCACACACACACACTCTCCTCTCTCCCCCACAAAAACACTCTCCTCGCTCTCTCCCACACACACACATTGTCCGCGCTCTCTCCCTCCCACACAAACACACATGCTCCTCTCTCTCTCCCTCCCACACACACACTCTGCTCTCTCTGTCCTACACAGACACACACTCTGCTCTCTCTCTCTCCCACACACACACACTCTGCTCGCTCTGTCTCCCACACACACACACTCCTATCTCTGTCTCCCACACACGCATACTCTCCTCTGTCTGTCTCCCACACACACACACACTCTCCTCTCTCTCCCACGACACACTCTCTCCTCTCTCTCTCTTCCACACGCACACACACTCTCCTCTCTCTCTCCCACACGCACACACACACTCTCCTCTCTCTCTCCCACACACACACACACACACTCTCCTCTCTCTCTCTCTCCCACACACACACTGTTCTCTCTCTCTCCCACACATATACACTGTCCTCTCAATCTCTCCGACACACACTCACACTCTCCTCTCTCCCTACTTCCCTCGCACGCACACTATCCTCTCTCTCTCTCCCAAACACACACTCTCCTCTCTCACTCCCACACGCACACACTCTGCTCTCTCTCTCCCACACACACACACTCTCCTCTCTCTCCCCCACACACTCTCCTCTCACTCTCTCCCACACACACACTCTCCTCCCTCTCTCTCCCACACACACACACTCACACTCTCCTCTCTCTCTCCCACAAACACACACACACACTCTCCTATCTCTCTCTCTCCCACACACTCACTCTCCCCTCTCTCTTCCACACTCCCACACACACACACTCTCTCTCTCTCTCTCCCCCACAAACACACTCTCCTCGCTCTCTCCCACACACACACACTCTCCGCTCTCTCTCCCTCCCACACAAACACACGTTCCTCTCTCTCTCCCTCCCACACACACACATTCTGCTCACTCTGTCTCCCACACACACACACACTCTGCTCAATCTGTCTCCCGCACACACACACTCTCCTCTCTCTGTCTCCCACACACACACACACACACACTCTTCTCTATCTGCCTTCCACACACACACACACTCTCCTCTCTCTGCCACACACACACACTGTCCTCCTAATCTCTCTGACACACAGAAACACTCTGCTATCTCCATACTTCCCACACACACACTATCCTCTCTCTCTCCCACACACTCTCCTCTCTCTCTCTCACACACACACACACTCTCCTCTCTCTCTCCCACACACACACACACACACACACACACACACACACTCTCCTCCCTCTCTCTCCCACACACACACTCTCCTCTCTCTCTCCAACACTCCCTCACACTCTCCTCTCTCTCTCCCCCACACACACACTCTCCTCTCACTCTGTCCTACACACACACTCTCTCTCTCTCTCCCACACACACACTCTCCTCTCTCTCTCCCACACACACACACACACTCTCCTCTCTCTCACTCCCTCACACACATTCTCCTCTCTCTCTCCCACACACACACTCTCCTCTCTCTCTCTCCCCTAAAAACACACTCTCCTCGCTCTCTACCACACACACACACTATTCGTTCTCTCTCCCTACCATACAAACACACGGTGCTCTCTCTCTCCCTCCCACACCCACACTCTGCTCTCTCTCTCTCCCACACACACACTCTGCTCTCTCTCTCTCCCACACACACACACATTCTGCTCTCTCTCTCCCACACACACACACTCTGCTCACTCTGTCTCCCACACACACACTCTCCTCTCTCTATCTCCCACACACACACACTCTCCTCTCTCTTTCTCCCATACACACACACACTCTCCTCTCTCTCTCTCCCACACGCACACATACTCTCCTCTCTCTCTCCCACACACACACACTCCCCTCTCTCTCTCTCTCCCACGCACACACTGTTCTCTCTCTCCCACACATACACACTGTCCTCTCAATCTCTCTCCCACACACACACTCTCCTCTCTCCCTACTTCCCACACACACACACTATCCTCTCTCTCTCCCACACACACACACACCCTCTCCTCTCTCTCTCCTACACACACACACACACACACACACACACACTCTCCTCTCTCTCTCTCCCACATACACACTCTCCTCTCTCACTCCCTCATGCACACACGCTGCTCTCTCTCTCCCATACACAAACACTCTCCTCTCTCTCTCCCACACACTCTCCTGTCTCTCTCTCCCACACACACACTCTCCTCCCTCTCTCTCCCACACACACACACACACACTCCTCTCTGTCTCTCTCTCACACACACACAAACACACACACACACTCCCCTCTCTCCCTCCCACACACACATTCTCCTCTCTCTGTCCCACACACACACACTCTGCTCTCTCTCTCTCCCACACACACACACTATCCTCTCTCTCTCTCCCACAAACACACTCTCCACTCTCTCTCCCACAAAAACACACACGCTCCTCTCTCTCTCCCTCCCACACACACAAACACTCTCCTCTCTCTCATCCACACACACACACTCTGCTCTCTCTCTCCCACACACACACACACTCCTCTCTCCCTCCCTCCCACACACACACGCTCCTCTCTCCCTCCCTCCCACACACACACACACGCTCCTCTCTCTCTGCCACACACACACACACACACACACACACACACACACACTCTACTCTCTCTCTCTCCCACACACACACACTCTCCTTAATCTCTCTCCCACAAACACAGTCTTCTCTCTCTCTCCCACACACACACACTCTCCGCTCTATCTCCCTCCTGCACAAACACACACGCTCCTCCCTCTCCCTCCAACATACACACACTCAGCTCTCTCTACCTCCCACACACCAACACACACACACAATGTCCTCTCTCTCTTCCCACACACACACTCTCGGCTCCCTCTCCCACACACTCTCCGCTCTCTCTCCCTACCACACAAACACACGGTGCTCTCTCTCTCCCTCCCACACACACACTCTGCTCTCTCGCTCTCCCACACACACACACTCTGCTCTCTCTCTCCCACACACACACACACTGCTCACTCTGTCTCCCACACACACACACTCTCCTCTCTCTCCCACACACACACACACTCCCCTCTCTCTCTCACTCCCACACACACACTGTTCTCTCTCTCCCACACATAAACACTGTCCTCTCAATCTCTCTGCCACACACACACACACACTCTGCTCTCTCTCCTTACTTCCCACACACACACACTATCCTCTCTCTCTCCCACACACACACACACTCTCCTCTCTCTCCCACACACACACACACTCCCCTCTCTCTCTCACTCCCACACACACACTGTTCTCTCTCTCCCACACATAAACACTGTCCTCTCAATCTCTCTGCCACACACACACACACACTCTGCTCTCTCTCCTTACTTCCCACACACACACACTATCCTCTCTCTCTCCCACACACACACACACTCTCTCCACGCTCTCTCCCACACACACACACACACACACACACACACATGCACTCTCCTCTCTCTCTCTCCCACACACACACTCTCCTCTCTCACTCCCACACTCACACACTCTCTCTCTCCCACACACACACACTCTCCTCTCTCTCTCCCTCATACTCTCCTGTCTCTCTCTCGCACACACACACTCTCCTCCCTCTCTCTCCCACACACACACACACTCTCCTCTCTCTCTCTCCCACACACACACATATGTTCCTCTCTCCCTCCCTCCCTCCCACACACACACGCTCCTCTCTTCGTCCCTCCCACACTCACACACGTGCTCACCTCTCTCTCCCACACACACGCCCACACACACTCACTCTCCTCTCTCTCTCCCACACAAACACACTCTCCTATCTCTCTCTCGCACAAACACACTCTTCTCTCTCTCTCCCACACACACACACTCTTCGCTCTATTTCCCTCCCGCACAAACACACACGGTCCTCTTTCTCTCTCTCCCACACACACTCTGCTCTCCCTCTCCCACACATACATTCTCCTCTCACTCTGTCCCCCACACACACACTCTCTCTCTTCCCACACACACACACTGTCCTCTCTCTCTCCCACATACACACATACTCTCCTCTCTCTCCCTCCCACACACACATTCTCCTCTCTCCCTCCCACACAAACACACATGCTACTCTCTCTCTTCCTCCCACACACACACTCTGCTCTCTCTCTCTCCCACACACAGTCTGCTCTCTCTCTCTCCCACATACACAGTCTGCTCTCTCTCTCTCCCACACACACACTCTGCTCACTCTGTCTCCCACACACACACACATTCTCCTCTCTCTGTCTCCCACACACACACACTCTCCTCTCTCTGTCTCCCACACACACACACACTTTCCTCTCTCTGTCTCCCACAAACACGCACACTCTCCTCTCTCTCCCACACACACACTCTCTCCTCTCTCTCTCCCACACGCACACACACTCCCCCTCTCTCTCTCCCACACACACACTGTCCTCTCTCTCTCCCACACATACACACTGTCCTCTCAATCTCTCCGACACACACATGCTCTCTCCTCTCTCCCTACTTCCCACACACACACAATCCTCTTGCTCTCCCACCCACACACACACACACACACACACACACACTCTCCTCTGTCTTACCCACACACACACAGACAAACACACTCTCCTCTCTCTCTCTCCCACACACACACACTCTCCTCTCTCACTCCCACATGCACACACTCTCCCCTCTCTCTCCCAAAAACACACACTCTCCTCTCTCTCTCCCACACACAAACTCCCCTCCATCTCTCTTGCACACACAGACACACACACACACACACTCTCCTCTTCCTCTCTCCCACACACACACTCTCCACTCTGTCTCCCACACTCCCATCTTTCCTCTCTCTCTCTCCCCCACACACACTCTCCTCTCAATCTGTCCCACACACACACACTCTCTCTCTCTCCCACACACATACACACACACTCTCCTCTCTCTCTCTCTCCCACACACACACTCTCCTCTCTCTCTCCCACACTCCCACACACTATCCTCTCTCTCTCCCACACAAACACTCTCCTCTCACTCTGTCCAACACACATACTCTCTCTCTCTCCCCCCTGCCACACACACACACTCTCTCTCTCCCACACACTCTCCTCTCTCTCTCTCCCTCCCACACACTCTCCTCCCTCTCTCTCCCACACACACACACTCTCCTCTCTCTCTCCCACACAAACACACACACACACACACTCTCCTCTCTCTCTCTCTCCCACGCACACACTCTCCTCTCTCTCTCCCACACTCCCACACACTCTCCTCTCTCTCTCTCCCACACACACATTCTCTCTCTCTCTCCCACCCCCCCACACACACACTCTCATCTCTCTCTCCCACACACAAACACACATACTCCTCTCTCTCACACACACACACACTCTCCTCTCTCTCTCTCCCCGAAAAAAAACACTCTCCTCGCTCTCTCCCACACACACACACTCTCCGCTCTCTCTCCCTCCCACACAAACACACATTCCTCTCTCTCTCCCTCCCACACACACGCACTCTACTCACTCTGTCTCCCACACACACACACTCTGCTCACTCTGTCTCCCTCACACACTCTCCTCTCTCTGTCTCCCACACACACACACACACTCTCCTCTCTCTGTATCCCACACACACAAACATTCTCCTCTCTCTTCCACACACACACACTGTCCTCTCAATCTCTCTGACACAGACACTCTGCTCTCTCCCACAATCACACACTATCCTCTATCTCTCTCCCACACACACACACACACACACACACACACACACACACACAGTCCTCTCTCTCTCTCCCACACAGACACTCTCCTCTCTCTCTCCCACACACTCTCCTCTCTCTCTCTCACACACACACTCTCCTCTCTCTCTCCCACACACACACTCACACACTCTCCTCCTTCTCTCTCCCACACACACACTCTCCTCTCTTTCTCCAACACTCCCACACACTCTCCTCTCTCCCACACACACACTCTCCTCTCACTCTGTCCTACACACAAACTCTCTCTCTCTCTCCCACACACACACACTCTCCGCTCTATTTCCCTCCCGCACAAACACACACGCTCCTCTTTCTCTCTCTCCCACACACACTCTGCTCTCCCTCTCCCACACATACATTCTCCTCTCACTCTGTCCCCCACACACACACTCTCCCTCTCTTCCCACACACACACACTCTCCTCTCTCTCTCCCACACACACACACACTCTCCTCTCTCTCCCTCCCACACACACATTCTCCTCTCTCTCTCCACACACACACACTCTCCGCTCTCTCTCCCTCCCACACAAACACACATGCTACTCTCTCTCTTCCTCCCACACACACACTCTGCTCTCTCTCTCTCCCACACACACACAGTCTGCTCTCTCTCTCTCCCACACACACACTCTGCTCACTCTGTCTCCCACACACACACACTCTCCTCTCTCTGTCTCCCACACACACACACTCTCCTCTCTCTGTCTCCCACACACACACACACTTTCCTCTCTCTGTCCTCCCACAAACATGCACACTTTCCTCTCTCTCCCACACGCACACTCTCTCCTCTCTCTCTCCCACACGCACACACACTCCCCCTCTCCCTCTCCCCACACACACACTGTCCCTCTCTCTCTCCCACACATACACACTGTCCACTCAATCTCTCCGACACACACACGCTCTCTCCTCTCTCCCTACTTCCCACACACACACAATCCTCTCTCTCTCCCACACACACACACACACTCTCCTCTGTCTCACCCACACACACATAGACAAACACACTCTCCTCTCTCTCTCTCCCACACACACACACTCTCCTCTCTCACTCCCACATGCACACACTCTCCCCTCTCTCTCCCAAAAACACACACTCTCCTCTCTCTCTCCCACACACAAACTCCCCTCCGTCTCTCTTACACACACAGACACACACACACACACACACTCTCCCCTTTCTCTCTCCCACACACGCACTCTCCACTCTGTCTCCCACACTCCCATCTTTCCTCTCTCTCTCTCCCCCACACACACTCTCCTCTCAATCTGTCCCACACACACTGTCTCTCTCTCCCACACACACACATACACACTCTCCTCTCTCTCTCTCTCCCACGCACACACTCTCCTCTCTCTCTCCCACACTCCCACACACTATCCTCTCTCTCTCTCCCACACACACACTCTCCTCTCACTCTCTCCCACACACACATTCTCTCTCTCTCTCCCACCCCCCCACACACACACTCTCATCTCTCTCTCCCACACACAAACATACATTCTCCTCTCTCTCACACACACACACACTCTCCTCTCTCTCTCTCCCCGAAAAAAACACTCTCCTCGCTCTCTCCCACACACACACACACTCTCCGCTCTCTCTCCCTCCCACACAAACACACGTTCCTCTCTCTCTCCCTCCCACACACACACACTCTACTCACTCTGTCTCCCACACACACACTCTGCTCACTCTGTCTCCCTCACACACACACTCTCCTCTCTCTGTCTCCCACACAAACACACACTCTCCTCTCTCTGTATCCCACACACACAAACATTCTCCTCTCTCTTCCACACACACACACTGTCCTCTCAATCTCTCTGACACAGACAGACACTCTGCTCTCTCCCACAATCACACACTATCCTCTATCTCTCCCACACACACACACACACACACACGGTCCTCTCTCTCTCTCCCACACACACACTCTCCTCTCTCTCTCCCACACACTCTCCTCTCTCTCTCTCACACACACACACACTCTCCTCTCTCTCTCCCACACACACACTCACACACTCTCCTCCTTCTGTCTCCCACACACACACTCTCCTCTCTCTCCCACCCACACACACATTCTCCTCTCTCTCTCTCCCACACACACACACTCTCCGCTCTCTCTCCCTCCCACACAAACACACATGCTACTCTCTCTCTTCCTCCCACACACACACTCTCCTCTCTCTCTCCCACACACACACTCACACACTCTCCTCCTTCTGTCTCCCACGCACACACT
The DNA here is from genome assembly GCA_026770705.1 of Isurus oxyrinchus. Lineage (NCBI taxonomy): Eukaryota > Metazoa > Chordata > Chondrichthyes > Lamniformes > Lamnidae > Isurus > Isurus oxyrinchus. Next base: position 74,736,102 of record JANJGN010000019.1, on the reverse strand, counting down.
CTCCTCTCTCTCCCTCCCACACACACACATTCTCCTCTCTCTCTCTCCCACACACACACACTCTCCGCTCTCTCTCCCTCCCACACAAACACACATGCTACTCTCTCTCTTCCTCCCACACACACACTCTGCTCTCTCTCTCTCCCACACACACACAGTCTGCTCTCTCTCTCTCCCACACACACACTCTGCTCACTCTCTCTCCCACACACACACTCTGCTCACTCTGTCTCCCACACACACACACTCTCCTCTCTCTGTCTCCCACACACACACACTCTCCTCTCTCTGTCTCCCAACACACACACTTTCCTCTCTCTGTCTCCCACAAACACGCACACTCTCCTCTCTCTCCCACACACACACTCTCTCCTCTCTCTCTCCCACACGCACACACACTCCCCCTCTCTCTCTCCCACACACACACTGTCCTCTCTCCCACACATACACACTGTCCTCTCAATCTCTCCAACACACACACGCTCTCTCCTCTCTCCCTACTTCCCACACACACACAATCCTCTCTCTCTCCCACACACACACACACACTCTCCTTTGTCTCACCCACACACACACAGACAAACACACTCTCCTCTCTCTCTCCCACACACACACACTCTCTCACTCCCACATGCACACACTCTCCCCTCTCTCTCCCAAAAACACACACTCTCCTCTCTCTCTCCCACACACATACTCCCCTCCGTCTCTCTTACACACACAGACACACACACACACACACTCTCCTTTCTCTCTCCCACACACACACTCTCCACTCTGTCTCCCACACTCCCATCTTTCCTCTCTCTCTCTCCCCCACACACACTCTCCTCTCAATCTGTCCCACACACACACACTCTCTCTCTCTCCCACACACACACACACTCTCCTCTCTCTCTCTCTCCCACACACACACTCTCCTCTCTCTCTCCCACACTCCCACACACTATCCTCTCTCTCTCTCCCACACAAACACTCTCCTCTCACTCTGTCCAACACACACACTCTCTCTCTCTCCCCCCCCCCGCCACACACACACACTCTCTCTCTCCCACACACTCTCCTCTCTCTCTCTCCCCCACACACACTCTCCTCTCAATCTGTCCCACACACACACACTCTCTCTCTCTCCCACACACACACACACACACTCTCCTCTCTCTCTCTCCCACACACACACTCTCCTCTCTCTCTCCCACACTCCCACACACTATCCTCTCTCTCTCTCCCACACAAACACTCTCCTCTCACTCTGTCCAACACACACACTCTCTCTCTCTCCCCCCGCCACACACACACACTCTCTCTCTCCCACACACTCTCCTCTCTCTCTCTCCCTCCCACACACTCTCTTCCCTCTCTCTCCCACACACACACTCTCCTCTCTCTCTCCCACACACACACACACACACACACTCTCCTCTCTCTCTCTCTCCCATGCACACACTCTCCTCTCTCTCTCCCACACTCCCACACACTCTCCTCTCTCTCTCTCCCACACACACACTCTCCTCTCACTCTCTCCCACACACACATTCTCTCTCTCTCTCCCACCCCCCCCCCACACACACACTCTCATCTCTCTCTCCCACACACACACACTCTCCGCTCTCTCTCCCTCCCACACAAACACACGTTCCTCTCTCTCTCCCTCCCAACACACACACTCTCCTCTCTCTGTCTCCCACACACACACACACTCTCCTCTCTCTGTATCCCACACACACAAACATTCTCCTCTCTCTTCCACACACACTCACTGTCCTCTCATCTCTCTGACACAGACAGACACTCTGCTCTCTCCCACAATCACACACTATCCTCTATCTCTCTCCCACACACACACACACACACACACACACAGTCCTCTCTCTCTCTCCCACACACACACTCTCCTCTCTCTCTCCCACATACTCTCCTCTCTCTCTCTCACACACACACACTCTCCTCTCTCTCTCCCACACACACACTCACACACTCTCCTCCTTCTCTCTCCCACACACACACTCTCCTCTCTTTCTCCAACACTCCCACACACTCTCCTCTCTCTCCCTCCCACACACACACTCTCCTCTCACTCTGTCCTACACACACACTCTCTCTCTCTCCCACACACACACACTCTCCTCTGTCTCTCCAACACACAAACACACACTCTCCTCTCTCTCCCTCCATCACACACATTCTCCTCTCTCTCTCCCCCACAAACACACTTTCCTCGCTCTCTACCACACACACACACTATCCGTTCTCTCTCCCAACCACACAAACACACGGCGCTCTCTCTCTCCCTCCCTCCCACAGACACACTCTGCTCTCTCTCTCTCCCACACACACACTCTGCTCTCTCTCTCTCCCACACACACACACATTCTGCTCTCTCTCTCCCACACACACACTCTCTCCTCTCTCTCTCCCACACGCACACACACTCCCCCTCTCTCTCTCCCACACATACACACTGTCCTCTCTCCCACACATACACACTGTCCTCTCAATCTCTCCAACACACACACGCTCTCTCCTCTCTCCCTACTTCCCACACACACACAATCCTCTCTCTCTCCCACACACACACACACACAGTCTCCTTTGTCTCACCCACACACACACAGACAAACACACTCTCCTCTCTCTCTCCCACACACACACACTCCTCTCTCACTCCCACATGCACACACTCTCCCCTCTCTCTCCCAAAAACACACACTCTCCTCTCTCTCTCCCACACACATACTCCCCTCCGTCTCTCTTACACACACAGACACACACACACACACACTCTCCTTTCTCTCTCCCACACACACACTCTCCACTCTGTCTCCCACACTCCCATCTTTCCTCTCTCTCTCTCCCCCACACACACTCTCCTCTCAATCTGTCCCACACACACACACTCTCTCTCTCTCCCACACACACACACACTCTCCTCTCTCTCTCTCTCCCACACACACACTCTCCTCTCTCTCTCCCACACTCCCACACACTATCCTCTCTCTCTCTCCCACACAAACACTCTCCTCTCACTCTGTCCAACACACACACTCTCTCTCTCTCCCCCCCCCGCCACACACACACACTCTCTCTCTCTCCCACACACTCTCCTCTCTCTCTCTCCCCCACACACACTCTCCTCTCAATCTGTCCCACACACACACACTCTCTCTCTCTCCCACACACACACACACACACACACTCTCCTCTCTCTCTCTCCCACACACACACTCTCCTCTCTCTCTCCCACACTCCCACACACTATCCTCTCTCTCTCTCCCACACAAACACTCTCCTCTCACTCTGTCCAACACACACACTCTCTCTCTCTCCCCCCGCCACACACACACACTCTCTCTCTCCCCACACACTCTCCTCTCTCTCTCTCCCTCCCACACACTCTCTTCCCTCTCTCTCCCACACACACACTCTCCTCTCTCTCTCCCACACACACACACACACACACACACACTCTCCTCTCTCTCTCTCTCCCATGCACACACTCTCCTCTCTCTCTCCCACACTCCCACACACTCTCCTCTCTCTCTCTCCCACACACACACTCTCCTCTCACTCTCTCCCACACACACATTCTCTCTCTCTCTCCCACCCCCCCCCCCACACACACACTCTCATCTCTCTCTCCCACACACACACACTCTCCGCTCTCTCTCCCTCCCACACAAACACACGTTCCTCTCTCTCTCCCTCCCAACACACACACTCTCCTCTCTCTGTCTCCCACACACACACACACTCTCCTCTCTCTGTATCCCACACACACAAACATTCTCCTCTCTCTTCCACACACACTCACTGTCCTCTCAATCTCTCTGACACAGACAGACACTCTGCTCTCTCCCACAATCACACACTATCCTTTATCTCTCTCCCACACACACACACACACACACACACACACACACACACACACACAGTCCTCTCTCTCTCTCCCACACACACACTCTCCTCTCTCTCTCCCACATACTCTCCTCTCTCTCTCTCACACACACACACTCCCCTCTCTCTCTCCCAGACACACACTCACACACTCTCCTCCTTCTCTCTCCCACACACACACTCTCCTCTCTTTCTCCAACACTCCCACACACTCTCCTCTCTCTCTCTCCCACACACACACTCTCCTCTCACTCTGTCCTACACACACACTCTCTCTCTCTCCCACACACACACACTCTCCTCTGTCTCTCCAACACACAAACACACACTCTCCTCTCTCTCCCTCCATCACACACATTCTCCTCTCTCTCTCCCCCACAAACACACTTTCCTCGCTCTCTACCACACACACACACTATCCGTTCTCTCTCCCAACCACACAAACACACGGCGCTCTCTCTCTCCCTCCCTCCCACAGACACACTCTGCTCTCTCTCTCTCCCACACACACACTCTGCTCTCTCTCTCTCCCACACACACACACATTCTGCTCTCTCTCTCCCACACACACACTCTGCTCACTCTGTCTCCCACACACACACACACTCTCCTCTCTCTGTCTCCCACACGCACACATACTCTCCTCTCTCTCTCCCACACACACACACTCCCCTCTCTCTCTATCTCCCACACACACACTGTTCCCTCTCTCCCACACACACACACTCTCCTCTCTCTCTCTCCCCCACAAACACACTTTCCTCGCTCTCTACCACACACACACACTATCCGTTCTCTCTCCCAACCACACAAACACACGGCGCTCTCTCTCTCCCTCCCACAGACACACTCTGCTCTCTCTCTCTCCCACACACACACTCTCCTCTCTCCCAACTTCCCACACACACACTATCCTTTCTCTCTCCCACACACACACACACACACTATCCTCTCTCTCTCCCAAACACACACACAAACACTCTCCTCTCTCTCTCTCCCACACACACACTCTCCTCTCTCACTCCCACACGCACACACTCTGCTCTCTCTCTCCCATACACACACACTCTCCTCTCTCTCTCCAACACACTCTCCTGTCTCTCTCTCCCACACACACACTCTCCTCCCTCTCTCTCCCACACACACACACACACCCGTCTCTCCCTCCCACACACACATTATCCTCTCTCTGTCCCACACACGCAAACTCTTCTCTCTCTCTCTCCCACACACACACTCTCTCCTCTCTCTCTCCCACAAACACACTCTCCACTCTCTCTCCCACACAGACTAACTATCCGCTCTCTCCCTCCCACAAAAACACACACGCTCCTCTCTCTCTCCCTCCCACACACACACACACTCTCCTCTCTCTCTCCCACACACACACACACTCTCCTCTCTCTGTATCCCCCACACACACACTCTCCTCTCTCACTCCCACACGCACACACTCTGCTCTCTCTCTCCCATACACACACACTCTCCTCTCTCTCTCCAACACACTCTCCTGTCTCTCTCTCCCACACACACACTCTCCTCCCTCTCTCTCCCACACACACACACACACCCGTCTCTCCCTCCCACACACACATTATCCTCTCTCTGTCCCACACACGCAAACTCTTCTCTCTCTCTCTCCCACACACACACTCTCTCCTCTCTCTCTCCCACAAACACACTCTCCACTCTCTCTCCCACACAGACTAACTATCCGCTCTCTCCCTCCCACAAAAACACACACGCTCCTCTCTCTCTCCCTCCCACACACACACACACTCTCCTCTCTCTCTCCCACACACACACACACTCTCCTCTCTCTGTATCCCCCACACACAAACATTCTCCTCTCTCTTCCACACACACACACTGTCCTCTCAATCTCTCTGACACAGACAGACACTCTGCTCTCTCCCACAATCACACACTATCCTCTATCTCTCCCACACACACACACACACACACACACCGTCCTCTCTCTCTCTCTCACACACACACTCTCCTCTCTCTGTCCCACACACACACTCACACACTCTCCTCCTTCTCTCTCCCACACACACTCTCCTCTCTTTCTCCAACACTCCCACACACTCTCCTCTCTCTCTCTCCCACACACACACTCTCCTCTCACTCTGTCCTACACACACACTCTCCCTCTCTCTCCCACACACACACACTCTCCTCTCTCTCCCTCCCTCACACACATTCTCCTCTCTCTCCCCCACAAACACACTTTCCTCGCTCTCTACCACACACACACACTATCTGTTCTCTCTCCCAACCACACAAACACACGGTGCTCTCTCTCTCCCTCCCACGCACACACTCTGCTCTCTCTGTCTCCCACACACACACTCTGCTCTCTCTCTTTCCCACACACACAGACATTCTGCTCTCTCTCTCCCACACACACACACTCTGCTCACTCTGTCTCCCACACACACACTCTCCTCTCTCTGTCTCCCACACACACACACACTCTCCTCTCTCTGTCTCCCACACACACACACACTCTCCTCTCTCTATCTCCCACATGCACACATACTCTCCTCTCTCTCTCCCACACACACACACTCCCCTCTCTCTCTATCTCCCACACACACACTGTTCCCTCTCTCCCACACATACACACTGTCCTCTCAATCTCTCTGCCACACACACACACTCTCCTCTCTCTCTCCCACACACCACACCACACACACACAGATTAGAAATGAGTATTGAGCCCAGAAATAAAAGTTAAAAAAAATATATGAATCATTCTTTGGGTTGTCCATGAGCAGTAGATGGCGAAACATTGTGGCTGTTTCTCTCTCTCTCCCACACACACACACACACACACACACACACACACTCTCCTCTCTCTCTCCCACAAACACATTCTTCTCTCTCTCTCCCACACACACACACTCCCCTCTCTCTCTATCTCCCACACACACACTGTTCCCTCTCTCCCACACATACACACTGTCCTCTCAATCTCTCTGCCACACACACACACTCTCCTCTCTCTCTCCCACACACACACACACACACACTCCTCTCTCCCTCCCTCCCACACAGACACGCTCCTCTCTCCCTCCCTCCCACACACACACACACGCTCCTCTCTCTCCCCCCCCCCCCACACACACACACACACACACGCACACACTCTCCTCTCTCTCTCCCACAAACACATTCTTCTCTCTCTCTCCCACACACACACACTCTCCGCTCTATCTCCCTCCCGCACAAACACACATGCTCCTCTCTCTCTCCCTCCAACACACACACACTCAGCTCTCTCTCTCTCTCCCACACGCACACACACACACACACACATACACACACACACGCACACACAGACACACACACACACTGTCCTCTCTCTCTCTCCCACACACACACTCTCCTCTCTCTCTCCCAAACATTCTCCTCCCTCTCTCTCCCACACACACTCTCCTGCCTCTCTCTCCCACACACACACACACAAACACACACACACTCTCCTCTCTCCCTCCCACACACACACACACACACACTCTCCTCTCTCTTTCTCTCCCACACACACTCTCCTCTCTCTCTCCAACACTCCCACACACTCTCCTCTCTCTCTCTCCCTCACACACACTCTCCCCTCACTCTGTCCCACACACACACACTCTCTCGCTCTCCCCACACGCACACACTCTCCTCTCTCTCTCCCACACACACACTTTCCTCTCTCTCCCTCCCTCACACACATTCTCCTCTCTCTCTCCCAAACACACACACTCTCCTCTCTCTCTCTCCCCCACAAACACACTCTCCTCGCTCTCTACCACACACACACACACTCTCCGCTCTCTCTCCGTACCACACAAACACACGGTGCTCTCTCTCTCCCTCCCACACACACACTCTGGTCTCTCGCTCTCCCACACACCCACACTCTGCTCTCTCTCTTCCACACACACACACACTGCTCACTCTGTCTCCCACACACACACACTCTCCTCTCTCTGTCCCCCACACACACACACACTCTCCTCTCTGTCTCTCCCACATGCACACACACACTCCTCTCTCTCCCACACACGCACACACTCATCTCTCTCTCTCTCTCCCACACACACACTGTTCTCTCTCTCCAAAACATACACACTGTCCTCTCAATCTCTCTGCCACACACACACACACTCCCCTCTCTCTCCTTACTTCCCACACACACACACTCTCCTCCCTCTCTCTCCCACACACACACACACTCTCCTGTCTCTCTCCCACACACACACACACACACAAACTCTCCTCTCTCTACCTCCCACACACACACAATCTGCTCTCTCTCTCTCCCACACACACACACTCCCCTCTCTCTCTCTCCCACACACACACACACGCTCCTCTCTCCCTCCCTCCCACACACACACGCTCCTCTCTTCGTCCCTCCCACACACACACACTCCCCTCTCTCTCCCACACACACACACACACACATACACACTCTCCTCTCTCTCTCCCACACAAACACACTTTCCTATCTCTCTCTCCCACAAACACACTCTTCTCTCTCTCTCCCCCACACACACACTCTCCCGTCTATCTCCCTCCCGCACAAACACACAAGCTCCTCTTTCTCTCTCTCCCACACACACTCTGCTCTCCCTCTCAAACAAACACATTCTCCACTCACTCTGCCCCACACACACACACACTCTCTCTTTATCTCACACACACATGCACACTCTCCTCTCTCTCTCCCACACACACAAACACACACTCTCCTCTCTCTCCCTCCCACACACACACTCTGCTCCTCTCTCTCTCCCACACATACGCACTCTCCGCTCTCTCTCCCTCCCACACAAACAAACACGATCCTCTCTCTCTTCCTCCCACACACACACTCTGCTCTCTCTCTCTCCCCACACACACACACACACTCTGCTCTCTCTCTCTCCCACACACACACACTCTGCTCACTCTGTCTCCCACACACACACACTCTCCTTTCTCTGTCTCCCACACACACACACACTCTCCTCTCTCTCTCCTCCAACACACACATTCTCCTCTCTCTCTCCCTCCCACACACACACTCTCCTCTCTCCCCCACAAACACACTCTCCTCGCTCTGTCCCACACACACACTCTCCGCTCTCTCTCCCTCCCACACAAACACATGGTCCTCTCTCGCTCCCTCCCACACACACACACTCTCCTCTCTCTGTCTCCCACACACACACACACACACTTTCCTCTCTCTGTCTCCCACAAACAAACAGACTCGCTTCTCTCTCCCACACAAACACTCTCCTCTCTCTCTGTCCCACACGCACACACACTCTCCTCTCTCTCTCTCACACACACACACACTCTCCTCTCTCTCTCTCCCCCACACACACACACTCCTCTCTCTCTCCCACAAACACACTCTCCACTCTCTCTCCCATACACACATACTCTCCGCTCTCTCCCTCACACAGAAACACACACGCTCCTCTCTCTCTCCCTCCCACACACACACACACTCTCCTCTCTCTCTCCCACACACACACACACACACTCTTCTCTCTCTGTCTCCCACACACACACACTCTCCTCTCTCTCTCCCCAAACACACACACACACACACACACTCCTCTCTCCCTCCCTCCCACACACACACGCTCCTCTCTCCCTCCCTCCCACACACACACACGCTCCTCTCTCTCTCCCACACACACACACATACACACACACACACACAAACACTCTCCTCTCTCTCTGTCCCCCACACACACACTCTCCTATCTCTCTCTCCCACAAACAGTCTTCTCTCTCTCTCCCACACACACACACTCTCCGCTCTCTCTCCCACACACACACACTCTCCTCTCTCTCTCTCCCACACACACACTCTCCTCTCTCTCTCCAACACTCCCACACACTCTCCTCTCTCTCTCTCCCACACACACAGTCTCCCCTCACTCTGTCCCACACACACACTCTCTCTCGCTCTCCCACACACACACTCTCCTCTCTCTCTCCCAAACACACACACTCTTTCCTCTCTCTCTCCCACAAACACACTCTCCACTCTCTCTCCCACACAGACTAACTCTCCGCTCTCTCCCTCCCACAAAAACACACACGCTCCTCTCTCTCTCCCTCCCACACACACACACACTCTCCTCTCTCTCTCCCACACACACACACACTCTGCTCTCTCTCTCCTACACACACACAAAACTCCTCTCTCCCTCCCTCCCACACACACATGCTCCTCTCTCCCTCCCTCCCACACACACACACACTCCTCTCTCTCCCCCCCCCCCCCCACACACACACACGCTTCTCTCTCTCTCCCACACACACACACACACACTCTCCTCTCTCTCTCCCACAAACACATTCTTCTCTGTCTCTCCCACACAAACACACTCTCCGCTCTATCTCCCTCCCCCCCCACACACACACACGCTTCTCTCTCTCTCCCACACACACACACACACACTCTCCTCTCTCTCTCCCACAAACACATTCTTCTCTGTCTCTCCCACACAAACACACTCTCCGCTCTATCTCCCTCCCGCACAAACACACATGCTCCTCTCTCTCTCCCTCCAACACACACACACTCAGCTCTCTCTCTCTCCCACACACACACTGTCCTCTCTCTCTCTCCCACACACACACTCTCCTCTCTCTCTCCCAAACATTCTAGTCCCTCTCTCTCCCACACACATACTCTCCTGCCTCTCTCTCCCACACACACACACAAACACACACACACTCTCCTCTCTCTCTCCCACACACACACACACACACTCTCCTCTCTCTCTCTCTCCCACACACACACTCTCCTCTCTCTCTCCAACACTCCCACACACTCACCTCTCTCTCTCTTCCACACACACTCTCTCTCTCGCTCTCCCACACACACACACTCTCCTCTCTCTCTCCCACACACACACACACATTCTCCTCTCTCTCCCTCCCTCACACACATTCTCCTCTCTCTCTCCCAAACACACACACTCTCCTCTCTCTCTCTCCCCCACAAACACACTCTCCTCGCTCTCTACAAAACACACACACATTCCGCTCTCTCTCCGTACCACACAAACACACGGTGCTCTCTCTCTCCCTCCCACACACACATTCTGGTCTCTCGCTCTCCCACACACACACACTCTGCTCTCTCTCTTCCACACACACACACACACACACACACACTGCTCACTCTGTCTCCCACACACACACACTCTCCTCTCTCTGTCTCCCACACACACACACTCTCCTCTCTCTCTCTCTCCCACATGCACACACACACTCCTCTCTCTCCCACACACGCACACACTCATCTCTCTCTCTCTCCCACACACACACTGTTCTCTCTCTCCAAAACATACACACTGTCCTCTCAATCTCTCTGCCACACACACACACACTCCCCTCTCTCTCCTTACTTCCCACACACACACACTCTCCTCCCTCTCTCTCCCACACACACACACACACACACACTCTCCTGTCTCTCTCCCACACACACACACACACACACACACACACACACACACACACAAACACTCTCCTCTCTCTCTCTCCCCCACACAAACACTCTCCTATCTCTCTCTCCCACAAACAGTCTTCTCTCTCTCTCCCACACACACACACTCTCCGCTCTCTCTCCCACACACACACACACACACTCTCCTCTCTCTCTCTCTCCCACACACACTCTCCTCTCTCTCTCCAACACTCCCACACACTCTCCTCTCTCTCTCTCCCTCACACACACTCTCCCCTCACTCTGTCCCACACACACACACTCTCTCGCTCTCCCACACGCACACACTGTTCTCTCTCTCCAAAACATACACACTGTCCTCTCAATCTCTCTGCCACACACACACACACTCCCCTCTCTCTCCTTACTTCCCACACACACACACTCTCCTCCCTCTCTCTCCCACACACACACACACACTCTCCTGTCTCTCTCCCACACACACACACACACACACACACACACACACACACACACACACAAACACTCTCCTCTCTCTCTCTCCCCCACACAAACACTCTCCTATCTCTCTCTCCCACAAACAGTCTTCTCTCTCTCTCCCACACACACACACTCTCCGCTCTCTCTCCCACACACACACACACACACTCTCCTCTCTCTCTCTCTCCCACACACACTCTCCTCTCTCTCTCCAACACTCCCACACACTCTCCTCTCTCTCTCTCCCTCACACACACTCTCCCCTCACTCTGTCCCACACACACACACTCTCTCGCTCTCCCACACGCACACACTGTTCTCTCTCTCCAAAACATACACACTGTCCTCTCAATCTCTCTGCCACACACACACACACTCCCCTCTCTCTCCTTACTTCCCACACACACACACTCTCCTCCCTCTCTCTCCCACACACACACACACACACACACACTGTCTCTCTCCCACACACACACACACACACACACACACACACACAAACACTCTCCTCTCTCTCTCTCCCCCACACAAACACTCTCCTATCTCTCTCTCCCACAAACAGTCTTCTCTCTCTCTCCCACACACACACACTCTCCGCTCTCTCTCCCACACACACACACACACACTCTCCTCTCTCTCTCTCTCCCACACACACTTTCCTCTCTCTCCCTCCCTCACACACATTCTCCTCTCTCTCTCCCAAACACACACACTCTCCTCTCTCTCTCTCCCCCACAAACACACTCTCCTCGCTCTCTACCACACACACACACACTCTCCGCTCTCTCTCCGTACCACACAAACACACGGTGCTCTCTCTCTCCCTCCCCACACACACACTCTGGTCTCTCGCTCTCCCACACACCCACACTCTGCTCTCTCTCTTCCACACACACACACACTGCTCACTCTGTCTCCCACACACACACACTCTCCTCTCTCTGTCCCCCACACACACACACACTCTCCTCTCTGTCTCTCCCACATGCACACACACACTCCTCTCTCTCCCACACACGCACACACTCATCTCTCTCTCTCTCTCCCACACACACACTGTTCTCTCTCTCCAAAACATACACACTGTCCTCTCAATCTCTCTGCCACACACACACACACTCCCCTCTCTCTCCTTACTTCCCACACACACACACTCTCCTCCCTCTCTCTCCCACACACACACACACTCTCCTGTCTCTCTCCCACACACACACACACACACACAAACTCTCCTCTCTCTACCTCCCACACACACACAATCTGCTCTCTCTCTCTCCCACACACACACACTCCCCTCTCTCTCTCTCCCACACACACACACACGCTCCTCTCTCCCTCCCTCCCACACACACACGCTCCTCTCTTCGTCCCTCCCACACACACTCCCCTCTCTCTCCCACACACACACACACACACACACACATACACACTCTCCTCTCTCTCTCCCACACAAACACACTTTCCTATCTCTCTCTCCCACAAACACACTCTTCTCTCTCTCTCCCCCCACACACACACTCTCCCGTCTATCTCCCTCCCGCACAAACACACAAGCTCCTCTTTCTCTCTCTCCCACACACACTCTGCTCTCCCTCTCAAACAAACACATTCTCCACTCACTCTGCCCCACACACACACACACTCTCTCTCTATCTCACACACACATGCACACTCTCCTCTCTCTCTCCCACACACACAAACACACACTCTCCTCTCTCTCCCTCCCACACACACACTCTGCTCCTCTGTCTCTCCCACACATACGCACTCTCCGCTCTCTCTCCCTCCCACACAAACAAACACGATCCTCTCTCTCTTCCTCCCACACACACACTCTGCTCTCTCTCTCTCCCACACACACACACACACTCTGCTCTCTCTCTCTCCCACACACACACACTCTGCTCACTCTGTCTCCCACACACACACACTCTCCTTTCTCTGTCTCCCACACACACACACACTCTCCTCTCTCTCCCTCCAACACACACATTCTCCTCTCTCTCTCCCTCCCACACACACACTCTCCTCTCTCCCCCACAAACACACTCTCCTCGCTCTGTCCCACACACACACTCTCCGCTCTCTCTCCCTCCCACACAAACACATGGTCCTCTCTCGCTCCCTCCCACACACACACACTCTCCTCTCTCTGTCTCCCACACACACACACACACACTTTCCTCTCTCTGTCTCCCACAAACAAACAGACTCGCTTCTCTCTCCCACACAAACACTCTCCTCTCTCTCTGTCCCACACGCACACACACTCTCCTCTCTCTCTCTCACACACACACACACTCTCCTCTCTCTCTCTCCCCCACACACACACACTCCTCTCTCTCTCCCACAAACACACTCTCCACTCTCTCTCCCATACACACATACTCTCCGCTCTCTCCCTCACACAGAAACACACACGCTCCTCTCTCTCTCCCTCCCACACACACACACACTCTCCTCTCTCTCTCCCACACACACACACACACACTCTTCTCTCTCTGTCTCCCACACACACACACTCTCCTCTCTCTCTCCCCAAACACACACACACACACACACTCCTCTCTCCCTCCCTCCCACACACACACGCTCCTCTCTCCCTCCCTCCCACACACACACACGCTCCTCTCTCTCTCCCACACACACACACATACACACACACACACACAAACACTCTCCTCTCTCTCTGTCCCCCACACACACACTCTCCTATCTCTCTCTCCCACAAACAGTCTTCTCTCTCTCTCTCCCACACACACACACTCTCCGCTCTCTCTCCCACACACACACACTCTCCTCTCTCTCTCTCCCACACACACACTCTCCTCTCTCTCTCCAACACTCCCACACACTCTCCTCTCTCTCTCTCCCACACACACAGTCTCCCCTCACTCTGTCCCACACACACACTCTCTCTCGCTCTCCCACACACACACTCTCCTCTCTCTCTCCCAAACACACACACTCTTTCCTCTCTCTCTCCCACAAACACACTCTCCACTCTCTCTCCCACACAGACTAACTCTCCGCTCTCTCCCTCCCACAAAAACACACACGCTCCTCTCTCTCTCCCTCCCACACACACACACACTCTCCTCTCTCTCTCCCACACACACACACACTCTGCTCTCTCTCTCCTACACACACACAAAACTCCTCTCTCCCTCCCTCCCACACACACATGCTCCTCTCTCCCTCCCTCCCACACACACACACACTCCTCTCTCTCCCCCCCCCCACACACACACACGCTTCTCTCTCTCTCCCACACACACACACACACACTCTCCTCTCTCTCTCCCACAAACACATTCTTCTCTGTCTCTCCCACACAAACACACTCTCCGCTCTATCTCCCTCCCCCCCACACACACACACGCTTCTCTCTCTCTCCCACACACACACACACACACTCTCCTCTCTCTCTCCCACAAACACATTCTTCTCTGTCTCTCCCACACAAACACACTCTCCGCTCTATCTCCCTCCCGCACAAACACACATGCTCCTCTCTCTCTCCCTCCAACACACACACACTCAGCTCTCTCTCTCTCCCACACACACTCTGCTCTCTCTCTCTCTCCCACACACACTCTGCGCTCTCTCCCACACGCGCACACACACACACACACACACACACACACACACACACACAGACACACACACAGACACACACACACACTGTCCTCTCTCTCTCTCCCACACACACACTCTCCTCTCTCTCTCCCAAACATTCTAGTCCCTCTCTCTCCCACACACATACTCTCCTGCCTCTCTCTCCCACACACACACACAAACACACACACACTCTCCTCTCTCTCTCCCACACACACACACACACACACTCTCCTCTCTCTCTCTCTCCCACACACACACTCTCCTCTCTCTCTCCAACACTCCCACACACTCACCTCTCTCTCTCTTCCACACACACTCTCTCTCTCGCTCTCCCACACACACACACTCTCCTCTCTCTCTCCCACACACACACACACATTCTCCTCTCTCTCCCTCCCTCACACACATTCTCCTCTCTCTCTCCCAAACACACACACTCTCCTCTCTCTCTCTCCCCCACAAACACACTCTCCTCGCTCTCTACAAAACACACACACATTCCGCTCTCTCTCCGTACCACACAAACACACGGTGCTCTCTCTCTCCCTCCCACACACACATTCTGGTCTCTCGCTCTCCCACACACACACACTCTGCTCTCTCTCTTCCACACACACACACACACACACACACACTGCTCACTCTGTCTCCCACACACACACACTCTCCTCTCTCTCTCTCTCCCACATGCACACACACACTCCTCTCTCTCCCACACACGCACACACTCATCTCTCTCTCTCTCCCACACACACACTGTTCTCTCTCTCCAAAACATACACACTGTCCTCTCAATCTCTCTGCCACACACACACACACTCCCCTCTCTCTCCTTACTTCCCACACACACACACTCTCCTCCCTCTCTCTCCCACACACACACACACACACTCTCCTGTCTCTCTCCCACACACACACACACACACACACACACACACACACACACACACAAACACTCTCCTCTCTCTCTCTCCCCCACACAAACACTCTCCTATCTCTCTCTCCCACAAACAGTCTTCTCTCTCTCTCCCACACACACACACTCTCCGCTCTCTCTCCCACACACACACACTCTCCTCTCCCTCACTCCCACACACACACTCTCCCCTCACTCTGTCCCACACACACACTCTCCTCTCTCTCTCCCAAACACACACACTCTCCTCTCTCTCTCTCCCCCACAAACACACTCTCCTCGCTCTCTACCACGCACACACTCTCCGCTCTCTCTCCCACACGCACACACTCTGCTCTCTCTCCCACACACACACACTCTCCTCTCTCTCTCTCCAACACACACACGCTCTGCTCTCTCTCTCCCACACACACACACACTGCTCACTCTGTATCCCAAACACACACACTCTCCTCTCTCTGTCTCCCACACACACACAGATACTCCTCTCTCTCTCTCCCACACGCACACACACTCTCCTCTCTCTCCCACACACACACACACACTCCCCTCTCTCTCTCTCTCTCCCACACACGCACTGTTCTCTCTCTCCCACACATGCACACTGTCCTCTCAGTCTCTCTGCCACACATACACCCACTCTCCTCTCTCTCCTTACTTCCCATACACACACACTATCCTCTCGCTCTCCCCCCCCTCCCACACACACACACACACACACACACACACACTCCTCTCTCTTCCCAACACACACACTCTCCTCTCTCTCCCCCACACACACACTCTCCTCTCTCCCTACTTCCACAAACACACACACTATTCTCTCTCTCTCCCAGACACACACACACACCCTCCTCTGTCTCTACCATACACGCACACACACACACACACTCTCCTCTCCCTCTCTCCCACACACACACTCTCCTCTCTCACTCCCACATGCACACACAGTGCTCTCTCTCTCTCCCACACACACACACGCTCCTCTCTCTCTCCCACACACACACATACGCACACACACACACACACACACACAAACACTCTCCTCTCTCTCTCTCCCCCACACACACACTCTCCTATCTCTCTCTCCCACAGTCTTCTCTCTCTCTCCCACACACACACACTCTCCGCTCTCTCTCCCACACACACACACACACACACTCTCCTCTCTCTCTCTCCCACACACACACTCTCCCCTCACTCTGTCCCACACACACACTCTCTCTCGCTCTCCCACACACACACTCTCCTCTCTCTCTCCCAAACACACGCACTCTCCTCTCTCTCTCTCCCCCACAAACACACTCTCCTCGCTCTGTACCACACACACACTCTCCTCTCTCTCTCCCACACGCACACACGCTGCTCTCTCTCTCCCACACACACACACTCTCCTCTCTCTCTCCCTCACACTCTCCTCCCTCTCTCTCCCACACACACACTCTCCTCACTCTCTCTCCCACACACACACACACTCTCCTCTCTCTCCCTCCCACACACACATACTCTCCTCTCTCTGTCTCCCCCACAAACACACTCTCCTCGCTCTCTACCACACACACACACTCTCCGCTCTCTCTTCCTACCACACAAACACACGGTGCTCTCTCTCTCTCTCCCACACACACACACAGTCCCCTCTCTGTCCCACTGACACGCACACACACTGCCTGTCTCTCCCAAACACACACACATACTCTCCTCTCTCGCACACACACACACACTCTGCTCTCTCTCTCTCCCACACACACTCCTCTCTCCCTGGCTCCCACACACACACGCTCCTCTCTCCCTCCCTCCCACACACACACACACTCTCCTCTCTCTCTCTCACACACACACACACACACACACACACACACACACACCACACACACACACACACACACACACACACTCTGCTCTCTCTCCCTCCCACACAAACACACACGCTCCTCTCTCTCCCTCCCAGACACACACACTCTGCTCTCTCTCTCCCACACACACACACACTCTGCTCTCTCTCTCTCCCACACACACACACTCTG
>JANJGN010000019.1:74705187-74712687 GCA_026770705.1 Isurus oxyrinchus | reverse complement strand
TCTCTCTCTCTCCAAAACACACACACTCTCCTCTCTCTCTCCCACAAAAACACTCTCCTCTCTCTCTCTCCCACACACACACACTCTCCTTTCTCTCTCTCCCACACACACACACTCTCCTCTCTCTCCGTCCCACACACACAAGCTCTCCTCTCTCTCCCAAACACACACACACTCTCCTCTCTCTCTCACGCGCATACACACTCTCCTCTCTCTCTCACACACACACTCGCTCTCTCCCACACACACACAGTCCCCTCTCTCCCACAGACACGCACACACCCTCTCCTGTCTCTCCCAAACACACGCACATACTCTCCTCTCTCTCCCACACACACACACACTCCTCTCTCTCTCACACACACACACTCTCCTCTCTCACTCTAACGCGCATACACACTTTCCTCTCTCTCACACACACACACACACTCTCGCTGTCCCACACACACACACAGTCCCCTCTGTATCCCACAGACAAGCACACACACTCTCCTGTCTCTCCCAAACAGACACACATACTCTCCTCTCTCTCTCTCCCACACACACACTTCCCTCTCTCTCACTCCCACACACACATTCTCCTCTCTCTCTCCCACACACACACTCTCCGCTCTCTTTCTCTCCCACACACACACACTCTGCTCTCTCTCTCTCCCACACACACACACACTCTGCTCTCTCTCTCTCCCACACACACACACAGTCCCCTCTCTGTCCCACTGACACGCACACACACTCTCCTGTCTCTCCCAAACACACACACATACTCTCCTCTCTCGCACACACACACACACTCTCCGCTCTCTCCCTCCCACACAAACACACACGCTCTGCTCTCTCTCTCTCCCACACACACACACACGCTCCTCTCTCCCTGGCTCCCACACACACACGGCTCCTCTCTCCCTCCCTCCCACACACACACACACTCTCCTCTCTCTCTCCCGCACATACACACACACACACACACACACACACACACACACACACACACACACACACACACACACACACACACACACTCTCCTCTCTCTCTCTCCCACACACACACACTCTCCGCTCTCTCTCTCCCACACACACACACTCTCCGCTCTCTCTCCCTCCCACACAAACACACACGCTCCTCTCTCTCCCTCCCACACAAACACACACGCTCCTCTCTCTCCCTCCCACACACACACACTCTGCTCTCTCTCTCCCACACACACACACACTCTGCTCTCTCTCTCTCCCACACACACACACTCTGCTCTCTCTCTCTCCCACACACACACACTCTGCTCTCTCTCTCTCCCACACACACTCTGCTCTCTCTCTCCAAAACACACACACTCTCCTCTCTCTCTCCCACAAAAACACTCTCCTCTCTCTCTCTCCCACACACACACACTCTCCTCTCTCTCTCACGCGCACACACACTCTCCTTTCTCTCTCACACACACACACTCACTCTCTCCCACACACACACAGTCCCCTCTCTATCCCACAGACACGCACACACACTCTCCTGTCTCTTCCAAACACACACACATACTCTCCTCTCTCTCCCACACACACACACACTCCTCTCTCTCTCACACACACACAGTCCCCTCTCTATCCCACAGACACGCACACACACTCTCCTGTCTCTTCCAAACACACACACATACTCTCCTCTCTCTCCCACACACACACACTCCTCTCTCTCTCACACACACACACTCTCCTCTCTCACTCTAACGCGCATACACACTTTCCTCTCTCTCACACACACACGCAGTCTCACTGTCCCATACACACACACAGTCCCCTCTGTATCCCACAGACAAGCACACACACTCTCCTGTCTCTCCCAAACAGACACACATATTCTCCTCTCTCTCTCCCCCCCCCCCCCCCCCACACACACACACACACACACACTTTCCTCTCTCTCACTCCCACACACACATTCTCCTCTCTCTCCCACACACACACACACTGCTCTCTCTCACCCACACACAAACACACACTCTGCTCTCTTTCTCTCCCACACACACACACTCTGCTCTCTGTCTCTCCCACAAACACACACTCTCCTCTCTCTCTCTCTCCCACAAACACACTCTCCTCTCTCTCTCCCAGACACACACATTCTCCGCTCTCTCTCCCCCACACACACACACACGCTGCTCTCTCTCCTTCCCACACACATGCACTCTCTTCTCTCTCTCTCCCACACACACACACAATCTGCTCTCTCTCTCTCTCTCCCACACACACACTCTGCTCTCTCTCTCTCCCACAAACACACACTCTGCTCTCCCTCTCTCCAACACACACCCTCTGCTCTCTCTCACTCCCACACAAACACACTCTGCTCTCTCCCACACACACACACTCAGCTCTCTCTCTCCCACACACACACACACTCTCCTCTCCCTCTCTCCCACACACACTCTCTCCTCTCTCTCTGTCTCCCACACAAACTCTCCTCTGCCTCTCTCCCACACACACACACTCCTCTCTCTCTCTCTCTCCCACACACAAACTCTCCTCTCTCTCTCCCCTACAGATACACTCTCCTCTCCCTCCCACGCACACATTTTCCTCTCTCTCTCCCACACACACACACTCTGCTCTCTCTCTCCTACACACACACACTCTCCACTCTCTCTATCCCACAAACACACTCTCCTCACTCTCTCCCACACACACACACTCTCCGCTCTCTCTCCCTCCCACACACACACACACTCTCCTCTCTCTCTCCCACACACACACACACACACACAAACACTCTACTCTCTCTCTCTCCCCCACACAGACACACTGCTCTCTCTCTCTCCCACACACACACACTCTGCTCTCTCTCTCTCTCCCACACACACACACTCTGCTCTCTCTCTCTCCCACACACACACAGTCCCCTCTCTATCCCACAGACACGCACACACACTCTCCTGGCTCTCCCAAACAGAGACACATACTCTCCTCTCTCTCACTCGCACACACACACACACACACACACACACACACACACAGTCTCTGCTCTCTCTCCTTCCCACACAAACACACACGCTCCTCTCTCTCTCCTTCCCACACACACACACACACACTCTGCTCTCTCTCTCTCGCACACACACACACTCTGCTCTCTCTCTCCCCCACACACACTCTCTCCCTCTCCCACACACACACACACTCTCTCTCCCTCTCCCACACACACACACTCTGCTCTCTCTCTCCCACACACACACGCTCCTCTCTCCCTCCCTCCCACACACACACACACTCTCCTCTCTCGCTTCCGCACATACACACACAGACACAGAGACACACACACACACACACACACACACACAGACACACACACACACACACACACACACACACACTCTCTCCTCTCTCTCTCTCCCACACGCACACACTCTGCTCTCTCTCTCTCCCACACACACACTCTGCTCTCTCTCTCTCTCCCACACACACACACTCTGCTCTGTCTCTCCCACACACACACACTCTCCTCTCCCTCTCTCCCACACACACACACTCCACTCTCTCTATCTCCCACACACAAACTCTCCTCTCTCTCTCTCTCCCACAGATACACTCTCCGCTCCCTCCCACACACACATTTACCTCTCTCTCTCCCACACACACACACTCTGCTCTCTCTCTCTCCCACACACACACACTCCCCTCTCTCTCTCTCCCACAAACACACTCTCCTCTCTCTCTCCCACACACACAATCTCCGCTCTCTCTCCCTCCCACACACACACACACTCTCCTCACTCTCTCCCACACACACACTCACACACACATACTCTCCTCTCTCTCTCTCCCACACACACACACGGCTCTCTCTCTCTCCCACACACACACACTCTGCTCTCTCTCTCTCCCACACACACACACTCTGCTCTATCTCTCTCTCACACACACACAGTCCCCTCTCTATCCCACTGACACGCACACACACTCTTCTCTCTCTCCCAAACACACACACATACACTCCTCTCTCTCTCTCGCACACACACACACACACTCTCTGCTCTCTCTCCCTCCCACACAAACACACACGCTCTGCTCTCTCTCTCTCCCACACACACACACACTCTCCACTCTCTCTCCCACACACACACACTCTGCTCTCTCTCTCCCACACACACACACACGCTCCTCACTCTCTCCCACACACGCACACACACTCACACACACATACTCTCCTCTCTCTCTCTCCCACACACACACACTGCTCTCTCTCTCTCCCACACACACACACTCTGCTCTCTCTCTCCCACACACACACACTCTGCTCTCTCTCTCCCACACACACACACTCTGCTCTCTCTCTCTCTCCCACACACACACACAGTCCCCTCTCTGTCCCACTGACACGCACACACACTGCCTGTCTCTCCCAAACACACACACATACTCTCCTCTCTCACACACACACACACACTCTCCGCTCTCTCTCCCTCCCACACAAACACACACGCTCTGCTCCCCCTCTCTCCCACACACACACGCACTCTCCTCTCTCTCTCCCACACACACACACTCTGCTCTCTCTCTCTCCAACACACACACACACACACACGCTCCTCTCTCCCTGGCTCCCACACACACACGCTCCTCTCTCCCTCCCTCCCACACACACACACACTCTCCTCTCTCTCTCCCACACATATACACACACACACACACACACACACACACACACACACACACACACACTCTCCTCTCTCTCTCTCCCACACACACACACTCTCCGCTCTCTCTCCCTCCCACACAAACACACACGCTCCTCTCTCTCCCTCCCAGACACACACACTCTGCTCTCTCTCCCACACACACACACACTCTGCTCTCTCTCTCTCCCACACACACACACTCTGCTCTCTCTCTCTCCCACACACACTCTGCTCTCTCTCTCTCTCCAAAACACACACACTCTCCTCTCTCTCTCCCACAAAAACACTCTCCTCTCTCTCTCTCCCACACACACACACTCTCCTTTCTCTCTCTCCCACACACACACACTCTCCTCTCTCTCCGTCCCACACACACAAGCTCTCCTCTCTCTCTCCCAAACACACACACACTCTCCTCTCTCTCTCACGCGCACACACACTCTCCTCTCTCTCTCACACACACACTCGCTCTCTCCCACACACACCCAGTCCCCTCTCTATCCCACAGACACGCACACACACTCTCCTGTCTCTCCCAAACACACGCACATACTCTCCTCTCTCTCCCACACACACACACACTCCTCTCTCTCTCACACACACACACTCTCCTCTCTGACTCTAACGCGCATACACACTTTCCTCTCTCTCACACACACACACACTCTCGCTGTCCCACACACACCCACAGTCCCCTCTGTATCCCACAGACAAGCACACACACTCTCCTGTCTCTCCCAAACAGACACACATACGCTCCTCTCTCTCTCTCCCACACACACACACACACACACACACACACACACACACTTCCCTCTCTCTCACTCCCACACACACATTCTCCTCTCTCTCTCCCACACACACACTCTCTGCTCTCTTTCTCTGCCACACACACACACTCTGCTCTCTCTCACTCCCACAAACACACACTCTCCTCTCTCTCTCTCTCCCACAAACACACTCTCCTCTCTCTCCCACAGACACATACTCTCCGCTCTCTCTCCCTCCCACACAAACACACACACTCCTCTCTCTCTCCCACACACACACACACTCTCCTCTCTCTCTCTCCCACACACACACACACACACACACACACACACACACACACACACACACACTTCCCTCTCTCTCACTCCCACACACACATTCTCCTCTCTCTCTCCCACACACACACTCTCTGCTCTCTTTCTCTGCCACACACACACACTCTGCTCTCTCTCACTCCCACAAACACACACTCCTCTCTCTCTCCCACACACACATACTCTCCGCTCTCTCTCCCTCCCACACAAACACACACACTCCTCTCTCTCTCCCACACACACACTCTCCTCTCTCTCTCTCCCACACACACACACACTGCTCTCTTCTCTCCCCCACACACAAACACACTCTGCTCTCTTTCTCTCCCAAACACACACTCTGCTCTCTCTCTCTCCCACAAACACACACTCTCCTCTCTCTCTCTCTCCCACAAACACACTCTCCTCTCTCTCTCCCAGACACACACATTCTCTGCTCTCTCTCCCCCCCACACACACACACATGCTGCTCTCTCTCCTTCCCACACACATACACTCTCCTCTCTCTCTCTCCCACACACACACACAATCTGCTCTCTCTCTCTCTCCCACACACACACTCTGCTCTCTCTCTCTCCCACAAACACACACTCTGCTCTCCCTCTCTCCAACACACACCCTCTGCTCTCTCTCACTCCCACACAAACACACTCTGCTCTCTCTCTCTCCCACACACACACACTCAGCTCTCTCTCTCCCACACACACACACTCTCCTCTCTCTCTCCCACACACACACACTCTCCTCTCCCTCTCTCCCACACACACTCTCTCCTCTCTCTCTGTCTCCCACACAAACTCTCCTCTGCCTCTCTCCCACACACACACACTCCTCTCTCTCTCTCTCTCCCACACACAAACTCTCCTCTCTCTCTCTCCTACAGATACACTCTCCTCTCCCTCCCACGCACACATTTTCCTCTCTCTCTCCCACACACACACACTCTGCTCTCTCTCTCTCTCCCCTACACACACACACTCTCCACTCTCTCTATCCTACAAACACACTCTCCTCACTCTCTCCCACACACACACACTCTCCGCTCTCTCTCCCTCCCACACACACACACACTCTCCTCTCTCTCTCCCACACACACACACACACACAAACACTCTACTCTCTCTCTCTCCCCCACACAGACACACTGCTCTCTCTCTCTCCCACACACACACACTCTGCTCTCTCTCTCTCTCCCACACACACACACTCTGCTCTCTCTCTCTCCCACACACACACAGTCCCCTCTCTATCCCACAGACACGCACACACACTCTCCTGGCTCTCCCAAACAGAGACACATACTCTCCTCTCTCTCACTCGCACACACACACACACACACACACACACACACAGTCTCTGCTCTCTCTCCTTCCCACACAAACACACACGCTCCTCTCTCTCTCCTTCCCACACACACACACACACACTCTGCTCTCTCTCTCTCGCACACACACACACTCTGCTCTCTCTCTCCCCCACACACACTCTCTCTCCCTCTCCCACACACACACACACTCTCTCTCCCTCTCCCACACACACACACTCTGCTCTCTCTCTCCCACACACACACGCTCCTCTCTCCCTCCCTCCCACACACACACACACTCTCCTCTCTCGCTTCCGCACATACACACACAGACACAGAGACACACACACACACACACACACACACAGACACACACACACACACACACACACACACACACTCTCTCCTCTCTCTCTCTCCCACACGCACACACTCTGCTCTCTCT
>JANJGN010000019.1:74687687-74697687 GCA_026770705.1 Isurus oxyrinchus | reverse complement strand
CACACACACTCTGCTCTCTCTCTCTCCCACACACACACACTCTGCTCTCTCTCTCCCACACACACACCACTCTGCTCTCTCTCTCCCACACACACACACTCTGCTCTCTCTCTCCCACACCACACACACTCTGCTCTCTCTCTCCCACACACACACCACACACGCTCCTCTCTCCCTGGCTCCCACACACACACGCTCCTCTCTCCTTCCCTCCCACACACACACACACACTCTCCTCTCTCGCTTCCGCACATACACACACAGACACAGAGACACACACACACACACACACACACTCTCCTCTCTCTCTCTCCCACACGCACACACTCTGCTCTCTCTCTCTCCCACACACACACACTCTGCTCTGTCTCTCCCACACACACACACTCTCCTCTCCCTCTCTCCCACACACACACACTCCACTCTCTCTATCTCCCACACACAAACTCTCCTCTCTCTCTCTCTCCCACAGATACACTCTCCTCTCCCTCCCACGCACACATTTACCTCTCTCTCTCCCACACACACACACTCTGCTCTCTCTCTCTCCCACACACACACACTCTCCTCTCTCTCTCTCCCACAAACACACTCTCCTCTCTCTCTCCCACACACACACACACTCTCCGCTCTCTCTCCCTCCCACACACACACACACTCTCCTCACTCTCTCCCACACACACACTCACACACACATACTCTCCTCTCTCTCTCTCCCACACACACACACTGCTCTCTCTCTCTCCCACACACACACACACTCTGCTCTCTCTCTCTCCCACACACACACACACTCTGCTCTCTCTCTCTCACACACACACACAGTCCCCTCTCTATCCCACTGACACGCACACACACTCTCCTGTCTCTCCCAAACACACACACATACTCTCCTCTCTCTCTCTCGCACACACACACACACACTCTCTGCTCTCTCTCCCTCCCACACAAACACACACGCTCTGCTCTCTCTCTCTCTCCCACACACACACACACTCTCCACTCTCTCTCCCACACACACACACACTGCTCTCACTCTGCCACACACACACACACGCTCCTCACTCTCTCCCACACACACACACACACTCACACACACATACTCTCCTCTCTCTCTCTACCACACACACACACTGCTCTCTCTCTCTCCCACACACACACACTCTGCTCTCTCTCTCCCACACACACACACTCTGCTCTCTCTCTCTCTCTCCCACACACACACGCAGTCCCCTCTCTGTCCCACTGACACGCACACACACTGCCTGTCTCTCCCAAACACACACACATACTCTCCTCTCTCGCACACACACACACACTCTCCGCTCTCTCTCCCTCCCACACAAACACACACGCTCTGCTCCCCCTCTCTCCCACACACACACGCACTCTCCTCTCTCTCTCCCACACACACACACACTCTGCTCTCTCTCTCTCCCACACACACACACACGCTCCTCTCTCCCTGGCTCCCACACACACACGCTCCTCTCTCCCTCCCTCCCACACACACACGCACTCTCCTCTCTCTCTCCCACACATACACACATACACACACACACACACACACACACACACACACACACACTCCTCTCTCTCTCTCCCACACACACACACTCTCCGCTCTCTCTCCCTCCCAGACACACACACTCTGCTCTCTCTCCCACACACACACACACTCTGCTCTCTCTCTCTCCCACACACACACACTCTGCTCTCTCTCTCTCCCACACACACTCTGCTCTCTCTCTCTCCAAAACACACACACTCTCCTCTCTCTCTCCCACAAAAACACTCTCCTCTCTCTCCCTCCCACACACACACACTCTCCTTTCTCTCTCTCCCACACACACACACACTCCTCTCTCTCCGTCCCACACACACAAGCACTCCTTTCTCTCTCCCAAACACACACACACTCTCCTCTCTCTCTCACGCGCATACACACTCTCCTCTCTCTCTCACACACACACTCGCTCTCTCCCACACACACACAGTCCCCTCTCTCTCCCACAGACACGCACACACCCTCTCCTGTCTCTCCCAAACACACGCACATACTCTCCTCTCTCTCCCACACACACACACACTCCTCTCTCTCCCACACACACACACACTCCTCTCTCTCTCACACACACACACTCTCCTCTCTGACTCTAACGCGCATACACACTTTCCTCTCTCTCACACACACACACACTCTCGCTGTCCCACACACACACACAGTCCCCTCTGTATCCCACAGACAAGCACACACACTCTCCTGTCTCTCCCAAACAGACACACATACTCTCCTCTCTCTCTCTCCCACACACACACACACACACTTCCCTCTCTCTCACTCCCACACACACACATTCTCCTCTCTCTCTCCCACACACACACTCTCTGCTCTCTTTCTCTCCCACACACACACACACTCTGCTCTCTCTCTCTCCCACACACACACACTCTGCTCTCTCTCTCTCCCACACACACACACAGTCCCCTCTCTGTCCCACTGACACGCACACACACTCTCCTGTCTCTCCCAAACACACACACATACTCTCCTCTCTCGCACACACACTCTCCGCTCTCTCCCTCCCACACAAACACACACGCTCTGCTCTCTCTCTCTCTCCCACACACACACGCACTCTCCTCTCTCTCTCCCACACACACACACTCTGCTCTCTCTCTCTCCCACACACACGCTCCTCTCTCCCTGGCTCCCACACACACACACGCTCCTCTCTCCCTCCCTCCCACACACACACACACTCTCCTCCCTCCCACACACACACACACACACACACACACACACACACACACACACACACACACACACACACACACACACACACACACACACACACACACACACACACACACACTCTCCACTCTCTCTCTCCCCACACACACACACTCTCAGCTCTCTCTCCCTCCCACACAAACACACACGCTCCTCTCTCTCCCTCCCACACAAACACACACGCTCCTCTCTCTCCCTCCCACACACACACACTCTGCTCTCTCTCTCCCACACACACACACACTCTGCTCTCTCTCTCCCACACACACACACTCTGCTCTCTCTCTCTCCCACACACACACACTCTGCTCTCTCTCTCTCCCACACACACTCTGCTCTCTCTCTCCAAAACACACACACTCTCCTCTCTCTCTCCCACAAAAACACTCTCCTCTCTCTCTCTCCCACACACACACACTCTCCTCTCTCTCTCACGCGCACACACACTCTCCTTTCTCTCTCACACACACACACTCACTCTCTCCCACACACACACAGTCCCCTCTCTATCCCACAGACACGCACACACACTCTCCTGTCTCTTCCAAACACACACACATACTCTCCTCTCTCTCCCACACACACACACACTCCTCTCTCTCTCACACACACACAGTCCCCTCTCTATCCCACAGACACGCACACACACTCTCCGGTCTCTTCCAAATACACACACATACTCTCCTCTCTCTCCCACACACACACACACTCCTCTCTCTCTCACACACACACACTCTCCTCTCTCTCTCTCCCACACACACACACACACACCACACACACACACACACACACTTACATCTCTCTCACTCCCACACACACATTCTCCTCTCTCTCTCCCACACACACACTCTCTGCTCTCTTTCTCTGCCACACACACACACTCTGCTCTCTCTCACTCCCACAAACACACACTCTCCTCTCTCTCTCTCTCCCACAAACACACTCTCCTCTCTCTCCCACACACACATACTCTCCGCTCTCTCTCCCTTCCCACACAAAACACACACACTCCTCTCTCTCTCCCACACACACACACTCTCCTCTCTCTCTCTCCCACACACACACACTGCTCTCTTCTCTCCCCCACACAAACACCTCTGCTCTCTTTCTCTCCCAAACACACACTCTGCTCTCTCTCTCTCCCACAAACACACACTCTCCTCTCTCTCTCTCTCCCACAAACACACTCTCCTCTCTCTCTCCCAGACACACACATTCTCCGCTCTCTCTCCCCCACACACACACACACGCTGCTCTCTCTCCTTCCCACACACATACACTCTCCTCTCTCTCTCTCCCACACACACACAATCTGCTCTCTCTCTCTCTCTCCCACACACACACTCTGCTCTCTCTCTCTCCCACAAACACACACTCTGCTCTCCCTCTCTCCAACACACACCCTCTGCTCTCTCTCACTCCCACACAAACACACTCTGCTCTCTCTCTCTCCCACACACACACACTCAGCTCTCTCTCTCCCACACACACACACTCTCCTCTCTCTCTCCCACACACACACACTCTCCTCTCCCTCTCTCCCACACACACTCTGTCCTCTCTCTCTGTCTCCCACACAAACTCTCCTCTGCCTCTCTCCCACACACACACACTCCTCTCTCTCTCTCTCTCTCCCACACACAAACTCTCCTCTCTCTCTCTCCTACAGATACACTCTCCTCTCCCTCCCACGCACACATTTTCCTCTCTCTCTCCCACACACACACACTCTGCTCTCTCTCTCTCTCCTACACACACACACTCTCCACTCTCTCTATCCCACACACACACTCTCCTCACTCTCTCCCACACACACACACTCTCCGCTCTCTCTCCCTCCCACACACACACACACTCTCCTCTCTCTCTCCCACACACACACACACACACACACAAACACTCTACTCTCTCTCTCTCCCCCACACAGACACACTGCTCTCTCTCTCCCAAACACACACACACTCTGCTCTCTCTCTCTCTCCCACACACACACACTCTGCTCTCTCTCTCTCCCACACACACACAGTCCCCTCTCTATCCCACAGACACGCACACACACTCTCCTGGCTCTCCCAAACAGAGACACATACTCTCCTCTCTCTCTCTCGCACACACACACACACACACACAGTCTCTGCTCTCTCTCCTTCCCACACAAACACACACGCTCCTCTCTCTCTCCTTGCCACACACACACACACACTCTGCTCTCTCTCTCTCCCACACACACACACTCTGCTCTCTCTCTCTCCCACACACACACACTCTGCTCTCTCTCTCCCACACACACACACACTCTGCTCTCTCTCTCCCACACACACACACACTGCTCTCTCTCTCCCACACACACACACGCGCTCCTCTCTCCCTGGCTCCCACACACACACGCTCCTCTCTCCCTCCCTCCCACACACACACACACTCTCCTCTCTCGCTTCCGCACATACACACACAGACACAGAGACACACACACACACACACACACACACACACGTCTCCTCTCTCTCTCTCCCACACGCACACACTCTGCTCTCTCTCTCTCCCACACACACACACTCTGCTCTGTCTCTCCCACACACACACACTCTCCTCTCCCTCTCTCCCACACACACACACTCCACTCTCTCTCTCTCCCACACACAAACTCTTCTCTCTCTCTCTCTCCCACAGATACACTCTCCTCTCCCTCCCACACACACATTTACCTCTCTCTCTCCCACACACACACACTCTGCTCTCTCTCTCTCCCACACACACACTCTGCTCTCTCTCTCTCCCACAAACACACTCTCCTCTCTCTCTCCCACACACACACACTCTCCGCTCTCTCTCCCTCCCACACACACACACACTCTCCTCACTCTCTCCCACACACACAAACTCTCCGCTCTCTCTCCCTCCCACACACACACACACTCTCCTCACTCTCTCCCACACACACACTCACACACACATACTCTCCTCTCTCTCTCTCCCACACACACACACTGCTCTCTCTCTCTCTCCCACACACACACACTCTGCTCTCTCTCTCTCCCACACACACACACTCTGCTCTCTCTCTCTCACACACACACACTCTCCTCTCTCTCTCCCACACACACACACTCTCCGCTCTCTCTCCCTCCCACACACACACACACTCTCCTCACTCTCTCCCACACACACACTCACACACACATACTCTCCTCTCTCTCTCTCCCACACACACACACTGCTCTCTCTCTCTCCCACACACACACACTCTGCTCTCTCTCTCTCCCACACACACACACTCTGCTCTCTCTCTCTCACACACACACACAGTCCCCTCTCTATCCCACTGACACGCACACACACTCTCCTGTCTCTCCCAAACACACACACATACTCTCCTCTCTCTCTCTCGCACACACACACACACTCTCTGCTCTCTCTCCCTCCCACACAAACACACACGCTCTGCTCTCTCTCTCTCCCACACACACTCTCCACTCTCTCTCCCACACACACACACACACTGCTCTCACTCTGCCACACACACACACAACGCTCCTCACTCTCTCCCACACACACACACACACACTCACACACACATACTCTCCTCTCTCTCTCTCCCACACACACACACTGCTCTCTCTCTCTCCCACACACACACACTCTGCTCTCTCTCTCCCACACACACACACTCTGCTCTCTCTCTCTCTCCCACACACACACGCAGTCCCCTCTCTGTCCCACTGACACGCACACACACTGCCTCTCTCTCCCAAACACACACACATACTCTCCTCTCTCGCACACACACACACACTCTCCGCTCTCTCTCCCTCCCACACAAACACACACGCTGTGCTCCCCCTCTCTCCCACACACACACGCACTTTCCTCTCTCTCTCCCACACACACACACTCTGCTCTCTCTCTCTCCCACACACACACACACGCTCCTCTCTCCCTGGCTCCCACACACACACGCTCCTCTCTCCCTCCCTCCCACACACACACGCACTCTCCTCTCTCTCTCTCTCCCACACACACACACTCTCCGCTCTCTCTCCCTCCCAGACACACACACTCTGCTCTCTCTCCCACACACACACACACTCTGCTCTCTCTCTCTCCCACACACACACACTCTGCTCTCTCTCTCTCCCACACACACTCTGCTCTCTCTCTCTCCAAAACACACACACTCTCCTCTCTCTCTCCCACAAAAACACTCTCCTCTCTCTCCCTCCCACACACACACACTCTCCTTTCTCTCTCTCCCACACACACACACTCTCCTCTCTCTCCGTCCCACACACACAAGATCTCCTCTCTCTCTCCCAAACACACACACACTCTCCTCTCTCTCTCACGCGCATACACACTCTCCTCTCTCTCTCACACACACACTCGCTCTCTCCCACACACACACAGTCCCCTCTCTCTCCCACAGACACGCACACACCCTCTCCTGTCTCTCCCAAACACACGCACATACTCTCCTCTCTCTCCCACACACACACACACTCCTCTCTCTCTCACACACACACACTCTCCTCTCTCACTCTAACGCGCATACACACTTTCCTCTCTCTCACACACACACACACTCTCGCTGTCCCACACACACACACAGTCCCCTCTGTATCCCACAGACAAGCACACACACTCTCCTGTCTCTCCCAAACAGACACACATACTCTCCTCTCTCTCTCTCCCACACACACACACACACACACACACTTCCCTCTCTCTCACTCCCACACACACATTCTCCTCTCTCTCTCCCACACACACACTCTCTGCTCTCTTTCTCTCCCACACACACACACTCTGCTCTCTCTCTCTCCCACACACACACACTCTGCTCTCTCTCTCTCCCACACACACACACAGTCCCCTCTCTGTCCCACTGACACGCACACACACTCTCCTGTCTCTCCCAAACACACACACATACTCTCCTCTCTTGCACACACACACACACTCTCCGCTCTCTCCCTCCCACACAAACACACACGCTCTGCTCTCTCTCTCTCTCCCACACACACACGCACTCTCCTCTCTCTCTCCCACACACACACACTCTGCTCTCTCTCTCTCCCACACACACACACACACGCTCCTCTCTCCCTGGCTCCCACACACACACGCTCCTCTCTCCCTCCCTCCCACACACACACACACTCTCCTCTCTCTCTCCCGCGCATACACACACACACACACACACACTATCCTCTCTCTCTCTCCCACACACACACACTCTCCGCTCTCTCTCCCTCCCACACAAACACACACGCTCCTCTCTCTCCCTCCCACACAAACACACACGCTCCTCTCTCTCCCTCCCACACACACACACTCTGCTCTCTCTCTCCCACACACACACACACTCTGCTCTCTCTCTCTCCCACACACACACACTCTGCTCTCTCTCTCTCCCACACACACACACTCTGCTCTCTCTCTCTCCCACACACACACACACGCTCCTCTCTCCCTGGCTCCCACACACACACGCTCCTCTCTCCCTCCCTCCCACACACACACACACTCTCCTCTCTCTCTCCCGCGCATACACACACACACACACACACACTATCCTCTCTCTCTCTCCCACACACACACACTCTCCGCTCTCTCTCCCTCCCACACAAACACACACGCTCCTCTCTCTCCCTCCCACACAAACACACACGCTCCTCTCTCTCCCTCCCACACACACACACTCTGCTCTCTCTCTCCCACACACACACACACTCTGCTCTCTCTCTCTCCCACACACACACACTCTGCTCTCTCTCTCTCCCACACACACTCTGCTCTCTCTCTCCAAAACACACACACTCTCCTCTCTCTCTCCCACAAATACACTCTCCTCTCTCTCTCTCCCACAAAAACACTCTCCTCTCTCTCTCTCCCACACACACACACTCTCCTCTCTCTCTCACGCGCACACACACTCTCCTTTCTCTCTCACACACACACACTCACTCTCTCCCACACACACACAGTCCCCTCTCTATCCCACAGACACGCACACACACTCTCCTGTCTCTTCCAAACACACACACATACTCTCCTCTCTCTCCCACACACACACACACTCCTCTCTCTCTCACACACACACAGTCCCCTCTCTATCCCACAGACACGCACACACACTCTCCTGTCTCTTCCAAACACACACACATACTCTCCTCTCTCTCCCACACACACACACACTCCTCTCTCTCTCACACACACACACTCTCCTCTCTCACTCTAACGCGCATACACACTTTCCTCTCTCTCACACACACACGCAGTCTCACTGTCCCATACACACACACAGTCCCCTCTGTATCCCACAGACAAGCACACACACTCTCCTGTCTCTCCCAAACAGACACACATATTCTCCTCTCTCTCCCCCCCCCCCCCCCCCCCCACACACACACACACACACACTTTCCTCTCTCTCACTCCCACACACACATTCTCCTCTCTCTCCCACACACACACACACTGCTCTCTGTCTCTCCCACAAACACACACTCTCCTCTCTCTCTCCCACAAACACACTCTCCTCTCTCTCTCCTAGACACACACATTCTCCGCTCTCTCTCCCCCACACACACACACACGCTGCTCTCTCTCCTTCCCACACACATGCACTCTCTTCTCTCTCTCTCCCACACACACACAATCTGCTCTCTTTCTCTCCCACACACACACACTCTGCTCTCTGTCTCTCCCACAAACACACACTCTCCTCTCTCTCTCTCTCCCACAAACACACTCTCCTCTCTCTCTCCCAGACACAAACATTCTCCGCTCTCTCTCCCCCACACACACACACGCTGCTCTCTCTCCTTCCCACACACATGCACTCTCTTCTCTCTCTCTCCCACACACACACACAATCTGCTCTCTCTCTCTCTCCCACACACACACTCTGCTCTCTCTCTCCCACACACACACTCTGCTCTCTCTCTCTCCCACAAACACACACTCTGCTCTCCCTCTCTCCAACACACACCCTCTGCTCTCTCTCACTCCCACACAAACACACTCTGCTCTCTCTCTCTCCCACACACACACACTCAGCTCTCTCTCTCCCACACACACACACTCTCCTCTCCCTCTCTCCCACACACACTCTCTCCTCTCTCTCTGTCTCCCACACAAACTCTCCTCTGCCTCTCTCCCACACACACACACTCCTCTCTCTCTCTCTCTCCCACACACAAACTC
>JANJGN010000019.1:74600187-74685187 GCA_026770705.1 Isurus oxyrinchus | reverse complement strand
CTGCTCTCTCTCTCCCACACACACACACACGCTCCTCACTCTCTCCCACACACGCACACACACTCACACACACATACTCTCCTCTCTCTCTCTCCCACACACACACACTGCTCTCTCTCTCTCCCACACACACACACTCTGCTCTCTCTCTCCCACACACACACACTCTGCTCTCTCTCTCCCACACACACACACTCTGCTCTCTCTCTCTCTCCCACACACACACACAGTCCCCTCTCTGTCCCACTGACACGCACACACACTGCCTGTCTCTCCCAAACACACACACATACTCTCCTCTCTCGCACACACACACACACTCTCCGCTCTCTCTCCCTCCCACACAAACACACACGCTCTGCTCCCCCTCTCTCCCACACACACACGCACTCTCCTCTCTCTCTCCCACACACACACACTCTGCTCTCTCTCTCTCCCACACACACACACACACACGCTCCTCTCTCCCTGGCTCCCACACACACACACACTCTCCTCTCTCTCTCCCGCACGTACACACACACACACACACACACACACACACACACACACACACACACACACACACACACACACACACACACACACACACACACACACACACACACACACACACACACACACACACACACACACACACACACACACTCTCCTCTCTCTCTCTCCCACACACACACACTCTCCGCTCTCTCTCCCTCCCACCCAAACACACACGCTCCTCTCTCTCCCTCCCAGACACACACACTCTGCTCTCTCTCCCACACACACACACACACTGCTCTCTCTCTCTCCCACACACACACACTCTGCTCTCTCTCTCTCCCACACACACTCTGCTCTCTCTCTCTCTCCAAAACACACACACTCTCCTCTCTCTCTCCCACAAAAACACTCTCCTCTCTCTCTCTCCCACACACTCTCCTTTCTCTCTCTCCCACACACACACACTCTCCTCTCTCTCCGTCCCACACACACAAGCTCTCCTCTCTCTCTCCCAAACACACACACACTCTCCTCTCTCTCTCATGCGCACACACACTCTCCTCTCTCTCTCACACACACACTCGCTCTCTCCCACACACACACAGTCCCCTCTCTATCCCACAGACACGCACACACACTCTCCTGTCTCTCCCAAACACACGCACATACTCTCCTCTCTCTCCCACACACACACACACTCCTCTCTCTCTCACACACACACACTCTCCTCTCTCACTCTAACGCGCATACACACTTTCCTCTCTCTCACACACACACACACACTCTCGCTGTCCCACACACACCCACAGTCCCCTCTGTATCCCACAGACAAGCACACACACTCTCCTGTCTCTCCCAAACAGACACACATACTCTCCTCTCTCTCTCTCCCACACACACACACTCTCCGCTCTCTCTCCCTCCCACACAAACACACACGCTCCTCTCTCTCCCTCCCAGACACACACACTCTGCTCTCTCTCCCCCACACACACACACACTGCTCTCTCTCTCTCCCACACACACACACTCTGCTCTCTCTCTCTCCCACACACACTCTGCTCTCTCTCTCTCTCCAAAACACACACACTCTCCTCTCTCTCTCCCACAAAAACACTCTCCTCTCTCTCTCTCCCACACACACACACTCTCCTTTCTCTCTCTCCCACACACACACACTCTCCTCTCTCTCCGTCCCACACACACAAGCTCTCCTCTCTCTCTCCCAAACACACACACACTCTCCTCTCTCTCTCACGCGCACACACACTCTCCTCTCTCTCTCACACACACACTCGCTCTCTCCCACACACACACAGTCCCCTCTCTATCCCACAGACACGCACACACACTCTCCTGTCTCTCCCAAACACACGCACATACTCTCCTCTCTCTCCCACACACACACACACTCCTCTCTCTCTCACACACACACACTCTCCTCTCTCACTCTAACGCGCATACACACTTTCCTCTCTCTCACACACACACACACACTCTCGCTGTCCCACACACACCCACAGTCCCCTCTGTATCCCACAGACAAGCACACACACTCTCCTGTCTCTCCCAAACAGACACACATACTCTCCTCTCTCTCTCTCCCACACACACACACACACGCACACACACTTCCCTCTCTCTCACTCCCACACACACATTCTCCTCTCTCTCTCCCACACACACACTCTCTGCTCTCTTTCTCTGCCACACACACATACTCTGCTCTCTCTCACTCCCACAAACACACACTCTCCTCTCTCTCTCTCCCACAAACACACTCTCCTCTCTCTCCCACACACACATACTCTCCGCGCTCTCTCCCTCCCACACAAACACACACACTCCTCTCTCTCTCCCACACACACACACTCTCCTCTCTCTCTCTCCCACACACACACACACACACACACTTCCCTCTCTCTCACTCCCACACACACATTCTCCTCTCTCTCTCCCACACACACACTCTCTGCTCTCTTTCTCTGCCACACACACACACTCTGCTCTCTCTCACTCCCACAAACACACACTCTCCTCTCTCTCTCTCTCCCACAAACACACTCTCCTCTCTCTCCCACACACACATACTCTCCGCTCTCTCTCCCTCCCACACAAACACACACACTCCTCTCTCTCCCACACACACACACTCTCCTCTCTCTCTCTCCCACACACACACACACTGCTCTCTTCTCTCCCCCACACACAAACACACTCTGCTCTCTTTCTCTCCCACACACACACTCTGCTCTCTCTCTCTCCCACAAACACACACTCTCCTCTCTCTCTCTCTCCCACAAACACACTCTCCTCTCTCTCCCACACACACATACTCTCCGCTCTCTCTCCCTCCCACACAAACACACACACTCCTCTCTCTCCCACACACACACACTCTCCTCTCTCTCTCTCCCACACACACACACACTGCTCTCTTCTCTCCCCCACACACAAACACACTCTGCTCTCTTTCTCTCCCACACACACACTCTGCTCTCTCTCTCTCCCACAAACACACACTCTCCTCTCTCTCTCTCTCCCACAAACACACTCTCCTCTCTCTCTCTCTCCCACAAACACACTCTCCTCTCTCTCTCCCAGACACACACACTCTCTGCTCTCTCTCCCCCCCACACACACACATGCTGCTCTCTCTCCTTCCCACACACATACACTCTCCTCTCTCTCTCTCTCCCACACACACACACACACACTCTGCTCTCTCTCACTCCCACACAAACACACTCTGCTCTCTCTCACTCCCACACAAACACACTCTGCTCTCTCTCTCTCCCACACACACACACTCAGCTCTCTCTCTCCCACACACACACACACACTCTCCTCTCTCACTCCCACACAAACACACTCTGCTCTCTCTCTCTCCCACACACACACACTCAGCTCTCTCTCTCCCACACACACACACTCTCCTCTCTCTCTCCCACACACACACACTCTCCTCTCTCTCTCTCCCCCACACACTCTCTCCTCTCTCTCTGTCTCCCACACAAACTCTCCTCTCCCTCTCTCCCACACACGCACACACCTCTCTCTCTCTCTCCCACACACAAACTCTCCTCTCTCTCTCTCCTACAGATACACTCTCCTCTCCCTCCCACACACACATTTTCCTCTCTCTCTCCCACACACACACAC
Organism: Isurus oxyrinchus; assembly: GCA_026770705.1. Lineage (NCBI taxonomy): Eukaryota > Metazoa > Chordata > Chondrichthyes > Lamniformes > Lamnidae > Isurus > Isurus oxyrinchus. Next base: position 74,681,542 of record JANJGN010000019.1, on the reverse strand, counting down.
TCTGCTCTCTCTCTATCCCACAAACACACTCTCCTCACTCTCTCCCACACACACACACTCTCCGCTCTCTCTCCCTCCTACACACACACACACTCTCCTCTCTCTCTCCCACACACACACACACAAACACTCTCCTCTCTCTCTCTCCCCCACACACACACACTGCTCTCTCTCTCTCCCACACACACACACTCTGCTCTCTCTCTCTCCCACACACACACAGTCCCCTCTCTATCCCACAGACATGCACACACACTCTCCTGTCTCTCCCAAACAGAGACACATGCTCTCCTCTCTCTCTCTCGCACACACACACACACACACAGTCTCTGCTCTCTCTCCCTCCCACACAAACACACACGCTCCTCTCTCTCTCCTTCCCGCACACCCACACACTCTGCTCTCTCTCTCTCCCACACACACACACACTCTGCTCTCTCTCTCTCCCACACACACACACACTCTCCTCTCTCTCTCCCACACACACACACTCTGCTCTCTCTCTCCCACACACACACACACTGCTCTCTCTTCCACACACACACACCCGCTCCTCTCTCCCTGGCTCCCACACACACACGCTCCTCTCTCCCTCCCTCCCACAGACACACACACTCTCCTCTCTCGCTTCCGCACATACACACACAGACACAGAGACACACACACACACACACACACTCTCCTCTCTCTCTCTCCCACACGCAGACACTCTGCTCTCTCTCTCTCCCACACACACACTCTGCTCTCTCTCTCTCCCACAAACACACACTCTCCTCTCTCTCTCCCAGACACACACATTCTCTGCTCTCTCTCCCCCCCACACACACACATGCTGCTCTCTCTCCTTCCCACACCCATACACTCTCCTCTCTCTCTCTCTCCCACACACACACACACACACACTCTGCTCTCTCTCTCTCCCACACACACACACTTTGCTCTCTCTCTCTCCCACAAACACACACTCTGCTCTCCCTCTCTCCAACACACACCCTCTGCTCTCTCTCACTCCCACACAAACACACTCTGCTCTCTCTCACTCCCACACAAACACACTCTGCTCTCTCTCTCTCCCACACACACACACTCAGCTCTCTCTCTCCCACACACACACACTCTCCTCTCTCTCTCCCACACACACACACTCTCCTCTCCCTCTCTCCCCCACACACTCTCTCCTCTCTCTCTGTCTCCCACACAAACTCTCCTCTCCCTCTCTCCCACACACGCACACACCTCTCTCTCTCTCTCCCACACACAAACTCTCCTCTCTCTCTCTCCTACAGATACACTCTCCTCTCCCTCCCACACACACATTTTCCTCTCTCTCTCCCACACACACACACTCTGCTCTCTCTCTCTCTCCCACACACACACACTCTCCTCTCTCTCTATCCCACAAACACACTCTCCTCACTCTCTCCCACACACACACTCTCCGCTCTCTCTCCCTCCTACACACACACACACTCTCCTCTCTCTCTCCCACACACACACACAAACACTCTCCTCTCTCTCTCTCCCCCACACACACACACTGCTCTCTCTCTCTCCCACACACACACACTCTGCTCTCTCTCTCTCCCACACACACACAGTCCCCTCTCTCTCTCTCCCACACACACACAGTCCCCTCTCTATCCCACAGACACGCACACACACTCTCCTGTCTCTCCCAAACAGAGACACATGCTCTCCTCTCTCTCTCTCGCACACACACACACACTCTTTGCTCTCTCTCCCTCCCACACAAACACACACGCTCCTCTCTCTCTCCTTCCCGCACACCCACACACTCTGCTCTCTCTCTCTCCCACACACACACACTCTGCTCTCTCTCTCTCCCACACACACACACACTCTCCTCTCTCTCTCCCACACACACACACTCTGCTCTCTCTCTCCCACACACACACACACTGCTCTCTCTCCCACACACACACACCCGCTCCTCTCTCCCTGGCTCCCACACACACACGCTCCTCTCTCCCTCCCTCCCACACACACACACACTCTCCTCTCTCGCTTCCGCACATACACACACAGACACAGAGACACACACACACACACACTCTCCTCTCTCTCTCTCCCACACGCAGACACTCTGCTCTCTCTCCCTCCCACACACACACTCTGCTCTCTCTCTCTCTCCCACACACACACACTCTGCTCTCTCTCTCTCCCACACACACACACTCTCCTCTCCCTCTCTCCCACACACACATACTCCACTCTCTCTATCTCCCACACACAAACTCTCCTCTCTCTCTCTCTCCCACAGATACACTCTCCTCTCCCTCCCACACACACATTTTCCTCTCTCTCTCCCACACACACACACTCTGCTCTCTCTCTCTCACTCCCACACACACACACTCTCCTCTCTCTCTCTCCCACAAACACACTCTCCTCTCTCTCTCCCACACACACACACTCTCCGCTCTCTCTCCCTCCCACACACACACACACTCTCCTCACTCTCTCCCACACACACACTCACACACGCATACTCTCCTCTCTCTCTCTCCCACACACACACACTGCTCTCTCTCTCTCCCACACACACACACTCTGCTCTCTCTCTCTCCCACACACACACACTCTGCTCTCTCTCTCTCTCCCACACACACACACAGTCCCCTCTCTATCCCACTGACACGCACACACACTCTCCTGTCTCTCCCAAACACACACACATACTCTCCTCTCTCTCTCCCGCACACACACACACCCTCCTCTCTCTCTCCCACACACACACACACCCTCCTCTCTCTCTCCCACACACACACACACCCTCCTCTCTCTCTCCCACACACACACACACACGCTCCTCTCTCCCTGGCTCCCACACACACACGCTCCTCTCTCCCTCCCTCCCACACACACACACACTCTTCTCTCTCTCCCGCACATACACACACACACACACACACACACACACACACACAGACACACACACTCTCCTCTCTCTCTCTCCCACACACACACACTCTCCGCTCTCTCTCCCTCCCACACAAACACACACGCTCCTCTCTCTCCCTCCCACACACACACACTCTGCTCTCTCTCTCCCACACACACACACTCTGCTCTCTCTCTCTCCAAAACACACACACTCTCCTCTCTCTCTCCCACAAAAACACTCTCCTCTCTCTCTCTCCCACACACACACACTCTCCTTTCTCTCTCTCCCACACACACAAGCTCTCCTCTCTCTCTCCCAAACACACACACACTCTCCTCTCTCTCTCACGCGCACACACACTCTCCTCTCTCTCACACACACACACTCGCTCTCTCCCACACACACACAGTCCCCTCTCTATCCCACAGGCACGCACACACACTCTCCTGTCTCTCCCAAACACATACACATACTCTCCTCTCTCTCCCACTCACACACACACTCCTCTCTCTCTCACACACACACATTCTCCTCTCTCTCCCATACACACACTCTCCTCTCTCTCTCTCACACATACGCTCTCCTCTCTCTCTCTCCCCCACACACACACACTCTGCTCTCTCTCTCTCCCACACAGACACACTCTCTTCTCTCTCTCTCCCACACACACACACTCTCCTCTCTACTCCCACACACACACACTCTCCTTTCTCTCTCTCCCACACACACACTCTCCTCGCTCTCTCTCCCACACACACACTCTCCTCGCTCTCTCTCCCACACACACACACACACTCTCCTCTCTCTCTCTCCCACACACACACACACTCCTCTCTCTCTCTCCCACACACACACACTCTCCTCTCTACTCCCACACACACACACTCTCCTTTCTCTCTCTCCCACACACACACTCTCCTCGCTCTCTCTCCCACACACACACACACACTCTCCTCTCTCTCTCTCCCACACACACACACACTCCTCTCTCTCTCTCCCACACACACACTATCCTCTCTCTCTCTCCCACACACACACACACTCTACTCTCTCTCTCTTCCACACACACACACACTCTCCTCTCTCTCTCTCCCCCACACACACACACTCCTCTCTCTCTCCCACACACACACACTGTCCTCTCTCTCCCACACACACACACTCTCCTCTCTCTCTCTCCCACACACACACACACTCTACTCTCTCTCTCTCTCCCACACACACACACACTCTACTCTCTCTCTCTCCCACACACACACACTGTCCTCTCTCTCCCACACACACACACTCTCCTCTCTCTCTCTCCCACACACACACACACTCTCCTCTCTCTCTCTCCCACACACACACTCTCTCCTCTCTTTCACTCTCTGACAGATACACACACTCTCCTCACTCACTCTGGTCGGTCTTGCTGTGGTACCGCTCCCCTCCTGGCTCCAGCCTCTCCTACTCTTACTCTGTGTCACCCTCAGTCTCAATCGCGGTTCAGGTCCCTCACTCTTGCTCTTACTCTGGGTCCTGGAACTTTCTTTTGAAACTTATCTTTAGTTTTTTTTTGCTCTGATTGTCCAATCACAGGCTGATTGCAGGTCGGAATGTGACCCACGGGCCAGCAGTTGGACAAGTCTGCATTAAACTGCCTGCCCTCTCAGCGAGATGTTGATGATCCCGTGGCACCATCTCAAAGAAAATCAAGGGAGTTCTTCCCAGTATCCTGGCCAACACATATTCCTCACCTATCATCCTAAAACAGACCATTTGGTCATTATCTCATCACTGTTTATTTGTTTTTGTTGATTTATTTGTTTTCTCGTACTGGATGAGCATAGGTTTTCTCCAATATTGGGAAGACAAATGTTAATGCTATTGGTCCCTGCTAAAAACTTCTCTGTGACTTTCAATTTGCTTGATAATGCTCTTGTGGTGCACCTTGGAAGGTTTTATTACGTTAAAGGCACTATACAAATACAAGTCATTGATTGTTGTTTGTGGGAGCTTGCTTTGCCCAATTTTGCTGTCACGTTTCCAACATTGTCACAGCGATTGCATTTCATTGGCTGTGAAGCAGTTTGTGATATTGGGAGGTTGGAAGAAATGCTGTGTGATGCAAGTTCTTTCATTTTTTTCTCGTTTCCTTTCTTCTCTTGCAGGGTTCCTCTTGAGGATTGGCTGAGAACTGGAATAGCTCAATCAACTGAGGCTGTGAACTGGACTCACGGAACCCGTGAGCTTTCTGACACAAAATCAAACACAGACTTAAAGTCAATCCTTTGACTATCCCACCTTTGCTATTAAAAGTGGCAGCAAGAAGCTACACGTGCCTGATGTCAATCTTCCAACATGACCATCTGGAGCAACTAATATTCTCAAATCTAGTCCAATTATCACATAGCATCATCAATGAAAATCTTGCAACAGGCCTGCACAGCAGACATTTCTTGCACACTGCTTGGACTAAGATCCCAATACATGAGGCAGGAAGGACACTCACATTTCCATCTGGAAGAGTGCTGGCCACCATTTAGTGGAAGGACAAACAAGAGGTGTCCTTTATCTATCTTTGAATCCCACATTATGCTTTTAACATTTCCACCAACTGTGGACAGAGTGGGAAATAATCCTGGCACTTTCCAGGACGGTACAGCACAGTTACTGATTAATAAACTCACAGGGGTGCAACTTTGTATTTTCAGCGATATTGAAGCTGTCAGCAGAGCCACATCTTATCCTCACCACAAACAAAGGTGCTTTTGGGGCTGTTAATAAAGTACATAGTCTCAAAGATTCAATTTTTTGTAATCTTTGCTTCTCCTCCCCATTCTGTACATCTGTTGCCAATATTTTGAAATAAATATGCAAATTGGAGGTTGTATGGTTTAGTCAGGAGTGCGCCTGCCTCTGAGCCAAAAGCTTTGGGTTCAAGTCCCACTCCAAGGCCAGTTGGACATGGAAGGAGTGTTCATGATGTGGTTGAACAGGATCAGGCTGCTCATCCTCCAACACTCTCCACTGTTCCCCAAAGGGAACAGAGTATGTGAAGACACAAAGCAAACAAGCAATTATACAAACAGGTGTAGAGTAATTACATTTTTATTTAAACTATGAAGCATTTGATTCTCTGGTCCAGCAGCAAGAAGGGAAAAGTAATTTGCAAACTCACCAGACCCCATATCCCAATGTGCCAAGAGAAATAGTCGCTGCAGCCATCAAGGGCACAGGGATGGGTGGCTGACGGCTTCGACTGAGAGGAGCAGGCAAAATCTGAAACCTTGCCACCTGACTGGGACATACACGAGACAGACCTGCTCTGAATCCCTTCACCACATGTTACTGAACACTGAAACAAGACACAAGCGACACTGAGCAACTTGGTGGAGAGGGCATTAAACAGTTAAAATAAAACAATATTGCCATGATAAACACAGACCAGAAGATCCCACATTTGTCTTTCAAATTTTATCCATTCCTGCTCTAGAGGAACAGATTTCTTGCTTGCCACCGCGATCTTCCGGTACCACTGCAAGTCAATGGGCTTCAGGTTGGAGCGCCGCCTCACCCACAGTGGGTCCCGCCTGCAGTGGGGCCAGAAAATCCCAGCCACAGCTTCACACCCTCCTGGTTTCATTCTTATAGACACTGTCTCCTGCTACATTTCAGTCTTATGGACACTGTCTCCTGTTGGGATTAATTTCTATAGACACTGTCTGCTCCTTAGTTTCAGTCCTTTAGACACTGTCTCTTGATGGGTTTCAGTCCTATAGGCATTATTTCCTGTTGGGCCACCATCCTGTAAACACTAACAGAATTACCTGGAAAAACTCAGCAGGTCTGTCAGCATCGACGGAGAAGAAAAGAGTTGACGTTTCGAATCCTCATGACCCTTCAACAGAACTTGAGTGAATCCAAGAAAGGGGTGAAATATAAGCTGGTTTAAAGTGTGTGTGTTGGGGGGGGGTGTTAAAGTGGGGGGAGAGAAGTGGAGGGGGTTGGTGTGGTTGTAGGGACAAAGAAGCAGTGATACAAGCAGATCATCAAAAGATGTCACAGACAACAGAACAAAAGAACACAGAGGTGTTAAAGTCGGTGATATTATCTAAACAAATGTGCTAATTAAGAATGGATGGTAGGGCACTCAAGGTATAGCTCTAGTGGGGGTGGGGGAGCATAAAAGATTTAAAAATATTTAAAAATAATGGAAATAGGTGGGAAAAGAAAAATCTATATAATTTATTGGAAAAAACAAAAGGAAGGGGGAAGAAACAGAAAGGGGGTGGGGATGAAGGAGGGAGCTCAAGACCTAAAGTTGTTGAATTCAATATTCAGTCTGGAAGGCTGTAAAGTGCCTAGTCGGAGGATGAGGTGTTGTTCCTCCAGTTTGCGTTGGGCTTCACTGGAACAATGCAGCAAGCCAAGGACAGACATGTGGGGAAGAGAGCAGGGTGGAGTGTTAAAATGGCAAGCGACAGGGAGGTTTGGGTCATTCTTGCGGACAGACCACAGGTGTTCTGCAAAGCGGTCGCCCAGTTTACGTTTGGTCTCTCCAATGTAGAGGAAACCACATTGGGAGCAACGAATGCAGTAGACTAAGTTGGGGGAAATGCAAGTGAAATGCTGCTTCACTTGAAAGGAGTGTTTGGGCCCTTGGACGGTGAGGAGGGAGGAAGTGAAGGAGCAGGTGTTACATCTTTTGCGTGGGCATGGGGTGGTGCCATAGGAGGGGGTTGAGGAGTAGAGGGTGATGGAGGAGTGGACCATGGTGTCCCGGAGGGAACGGTCCCTACGGAATGCCAATAGGGGGGTGAAGGGAAGATGTGTTTGGTGGTGGCATCATGCTGGAGTTGGCAGAAATGGAGGAGGATGATCCTTTGAATGCGGAGGCTGGTGGGGTGATAAGTGAGGACAAGGGGGACCCTATCATATTTCTGGGAGGGAGGAGAAGGCATGAGGGTGAATGCGCGGGAGATGGGCCGGACATGGTTGAGGGCCCTGTCAATGACCATGGGTGGAAAACCTCGGTTAAGGAAGAAGGAACTGAACATGTCAGAGGAACTGTTTTTGAAGGTAACATCATTGGAACAGATGTGATGGAGGCGAAGGAACTGAGAGAATGGGATGGAGTCCTTATAGGAAGCGGGGTGTGAGGAGCTGTAGTCGAGGTAGCTGTGGGAGTCGGTAGGCTTGTAATGGATATTGGTGGACAGTCTATCACCAGAGATTGAGACAGAGAGGTCAAGGAAGGGAAGGGAAGTGTCAGAGATGGACGACGTGAAAATGATGGAGGGGTGGAGATTGGAAGCAAAATTAATAAATTTTTCCAAGTCCCGACGATAGCATGAAGCAGCACCGAAGTAATCATCAATGTACCGGAGAAAGAGTTGTGGAAGGGGGCCGGAATAGGACTGGAACAAGGAATGTTCCACATACCCCATAAAGAGACAGGCATAGCTGGGGCCCATGCGGGTACCCATAGCCACACCTTTTATTTGGAGGAAGTGAGAGGAGTTGAAGGAGAAATTGTTCAGTGTGAGAACAAGTTCAGCCAGACAGAGGAGAATAGTGGTGGATGGGGATTGTTCGGGCCTCTGTTCAAGGAAGAAGCTAAGGGCCCTCAGACCATCCTGGTGGTGGATGGAGGTGTAGAGGGATTGGACGTCCATGGTGAAGAGGAAGCGGTTGGGGCCAGGGAACTGGAAATTTTTGAAGTGACGTAAGGTGTCAGAGGAATCACGGATGTAGGTGGGAAGGGACTGGACAAGGGGAGAGAGAAGGGAGTCTCAAGATAACGAGAAATGAGTTCTGTGGGGCAGGAGCAAGCTGAGACGATCGGTCTACCGGGACAATTCTGTTTGTGGATTTTGGGTAGGAGATAGAAGCGGGCCGTCCGAGGTTGGGCGACTATCAGGTTGGAAGCTGTGGGAGGAAGATCCCCAGAGGAGATGAGGAGAGTGACAGTCCTGGAAACAATGGCTTGATGTTCAGTGGTGGGGTCATGGTCCAGGGAGAGGTAGGAGGAAGTGTCTGCGAGTTGACACTCAGCCTCCGCGAGGTAGAGGTCAGTGCGCCAGACAACAACAGCACCGCCTTTGTCAGCGGGTTTGATGATAATGTCAGGCTTGGGCCTGAGAGAATGGAGTGCAGTAAGTTCAGAGAGAGAGAGATTAGAATGGGTGAGAGGACCAGAGAAATTGAGACGACTAATGTCGCGCCGACAGTTCTCAATGAAAAGATCAAGAGAAGGTAAGAATCCAGAGGGAGGGGTCCAGGTGGAGGGAGAATATTGGAGGTGAGTGAAAGGATCCGTTGAACGTTGCCCAAAGAAGTGAGCCCGGAGACGAAGACGGCAGAAGAAGAGTTCAGCATCATGCCGAGCCCGAAATTCATTCAGGTGAGGGCGTAAGGGTATGAAACTAAGTCCTTTGCTGAGCACTAAACGTACAGCGTCGGAGAGGGGAAGGTCAGGGAATATAGTGAATACACGGCTGGGACTGGGATTGGAAGATGGGGTGGGGACGGAGGGACAGGCAGGGGTGGAGGGTCCTAGATGGGTGTTGGTGTCGATGAGTTGGAGCTTGTGATCCTTAGCACTTGAGAGAAAGAAAAAAAGTTTCTTGTTGAGGCATCGGATGAGACGAAGAATAAAATGAAACTGGGGGCACGCGCAGCTTTGAAAAAGGGTACGGCGGTGCTGCTGGAGGGAGAGGTCGAGTGTGTTCATATGGCGGCGCATGGCACTGAGTGTGGATCTCAGAATGTGATGGGAACAGCGGTCCGAGAAACGTTTTATGTCCCGGAGATACCTGTAATCCTGGGTGGGTTCGAAACATGAGGGGTGGAATTTCAGTTGAAATCCACGTGGGGTAAGTCGGAGATGGAGACAGTCACTGAGAAACGAGATATGGCTGTGAAAGCGGGTTTAAGTAAACACCTTGTCAAACACCAGGAGAGAAATGGAAAGCAATGAAGGTGAGCAAGGCAAAAGAGAGATACGGAAATCTTGTCGCAGAGACGAACAGAACTTCTTCAAGGAGGTAGGCATTTCTTGAAGAGCAGTGGCAGTCAATTAAACACAGAGATAAAAACAAAAAAACTGCGGATGCTGGAAATCCAAAACAAAAACAGAATTACCTGGAAAAACTCAGCAGGTCTGGCAGCATCGGCGGAGAAGAAAAGAGTTGACGTTTCGAGTTCCCGTGACCCTTCGACAGAACTTGAGTGAATCCAAGAAAGGGGTGAAATATAAGCTGGTTTAAGGTGTGTGTGTGTGTGTGTGGCAGGGGGGGGGGTTAAAGTGGGGGTAGAGAAGTGGAGGGGGTTGGTGTGGTTGTAGGGACAAACAAGCAGTGATACAAGCAGATCATCAAAAGATGTCACAGACAACAGAACAAAAGAACACATAGGTGTTAAAGTCGGTGATATTATCTAAACAAATGTACTAATTAAGAATGGATGGTAGGGCACTCAAGGTATAGCTCTAGTGGGGGTGGGGGAGCGTAAAAGATTTAAAAATATTTAAAAATAATGGAAATAGGTGGGAAAAGAAAAATCTATATAATTTATTGGAAAAAACAAAAGGAAGGGGGAAGAAACAGAAAGGAGGTGGGGATGAAGGAGGGAGCTCAAGACCTAAAGTTGTTGAATTCAATATTCAGTCTGGAAGGCTGTAAAGTGCCTAGTCGGAGGATGAGGTGTTGTTCCTCCAGTTTGCATTGGGCTTTACTGGAACAATGCAGCAAGCCAAGGACAGACATGTGGGGAAGAGAGCAGGGTGGAGTGTTAAAATGGCAAGCGACAGGGAGGTTTGGGTCATTCTTGCGGACAGACCGCAGGTGTTCTGCAAAGCAGTCGCCCAGTTTACGTTTGGTCTCTCCAATGTTCCCTTCCCTTCCTTGACCTCTCTGTCTCAATCTCTGGTGATAGACTGTCCATCAATATCCATTACAAACCTACTGACTCCCACAGCTACCTCGACGACAGCTCCTCACACCCCGCTTCCTGTAAGGACTCCATCCCATTCTCTCAGTTCCTTCATTGCATCTGTTCTGATGATGCCACTTTCCAAAACAGTTCCTCTGACATGTCTTTGTCCTTTCTTAACCAAGGTTTCCCACCCATGGTGGTTGACAGGGCCCTTAACCATGTCCAACCCATCCCCCACGCCTCTGCACTCACAACTTCCTCTCCCTACCAGAACCATGATGGGGTCCCCCTTGTCCTACCTTTACACCCCATCAGCCTCCGTATTCAAAGGATCATCCCCTGCCATTTCCGCCAACTCCAGCACGATGCCACCACCAAACACATCTTCCCTTCACCTCCGTCAGGTAGGTGCCGTTCCCTTCGGGACACCCTGGTCCACTCCTGCATCACTCCCTACACTTCAAACCCCTCCCATGGCACCTTCCCATGCAACGGCAGAAGGTACACCACCTGCCCCTTTACTTCACCCCCTCCTCACCGTCCAAGGGTCCTAACAATCCTTTCAAGAGAAGCAGCATTTCACTTGCACGTCCCTCAATTTGGTCTCCCAATGCAGTGTCCTCTACATTGAAGAGACCAAACACAGACTGGGTGACCGCTTTGTGGAACACCTTTGGTCTGTCCACAAGCATGACCCAGACCTCCCTGTCGCTTGCCATTTCAACACATCACCTTGCTCTCATCTTTGTCCATCTTTGGCCTTCTGCAATGCTCCAGTGAAGCTCAACGCAAACTGGAGGAACAGCACCTCATCTTCCAATTAGGCACTTTACAGCCTTCCGGACTTAACAGTGAGTTCAACAACTTCAGATCATGAACTCTCTCCCCCACCCTCACCCCTTTTTGATCTCCCCCTTTCTTCAATATTTATTTTTAAATTTTTATATATATTTTTCCAACCTAATTCTGTTATTATTTTAAAGGTTTATTTCAATTCATTGTTTTATCCCCACCTTTTAGCCTATTTCGATCTTTTTTCCCCACACCATCCCTCCCACCACCCCACCCAGGCCATCTCTCACTTGCTCATCCTGCTTTCTATTCTTAATGTCACCATTAGCACCTCCTTTAGCCAGTATCACCACCATCAACAACCCTTGGACCTTTTGTTTATGACATCTTTCGCAATCTCTCCTTTGCCTCCACCTATCACTGGCCTTCTATCCAGCTTCAACTGTCCCACCCCCTCTAAACAGTATAAATTTCACTACATTTCTATTTCTCTTTAGTTCTGAAGAAAAGTTATTCAGACTCGAAACGTTAACTCTGTCTTTCTCTCCACAGATGCTGTCAGACCTGCTGAGTTTTTCCAGCATTTTCTGTTTTTGTGACACTGTCTCCTGTTGGGCTGCAGTCCTATAGACACTGTTTCCTGTTAGGTTTCAGTCCTATAGAAACTGTCACCTGTTGGGCTTCAGTCCGATAGACACTGTGTCCAGTTCAGTCCTAAAGACACTGTATTCTTTTGGGCTGCAGTCCCATAGACACCATCTCCTGTTTGTCTATAAGACTGCAAACTAACAACAGACAGTGTCTATAGGACTGAAACCCAGCAGGAGACAGTGTCTATAGGACTGGAACACAACAGGTGACAGTGTCTATAGGATGCAGCTCAAAGGAGACAGTATCTTTCGGACTGAAACCTAGCAGCAGACAGGGTCTTTAGGACTGAAGTTATATCGACACTGTTTCATGTTAGGCTGCAGTCCTTCAGACACTGTCTCCTGTTGGTTTACAGTCCTAGAGCCACTAGGTTCCAGTCCTATGGACATTGTCACCACTTGGATTTCAGTCATTTAAATATTTAGTCTGCTGCTAAATTTCAGTGCTATAGACACTGTCTCCTGTTGGGTTTGAGTCCTATAGACACTGTCTCCTGTTGTTTTTCAGTCCGATATACACTCTCTCCTGTTGCACTGCATCCTATAGCCACTGTCTCCTGTAGTGTTTCAGTCATTTGGACACTGTCTGCTGATAGATTTCAGCACTATAGACACTGTCTCCTGTAGGATTTAATTCCTACAGACAGTGTCTCCTGCTCGGTTTCAGTCCTATAGACACTGTCTCCTGCTGGGTTTCAGTCCTATAGACACTGTCTCCTGCTGGGTTTCAGTCCTATAGACACTGTCTCCTGCTGGGTTTCAGTCCTATAGACACTGTCTCCTGCTGGGTTTCAGTCCTATAGACACTGTCTCCTGTTAGTTTGCACTCCTGTAGTCATAGAAACACAGAAACTAGGAGCAGGAGTAGGCCATTCAGCCCTTCGAACCTGCTCCAACATTCATTATGATCATGGCTGATCATCCAATTCAATAGCCTGCTCCCACTTTCTCCCCAAACCCTTTGATCCCTTTTGCCCCAAGAACTATATCTAACTCTTTGAAAGCATACAATGTTTTGGTATCAACTACTTTCTGTGATAACGAATTCCATAGGCTCACCACTCTCTGGGTGAAGAAATTTCTCCTCATCTCAGTCCTAAATGGTCTACCCCATATCCTCAGACTGTGACCCCTGGTTCTGGACTCCCCTACAATCAGGAACATCCTTCCTGCATCTACCCTGTCTAGTCCTGTTAGAATTTTATAGGTTTCTATGAGATCCACCCTCATTCTTCTGAACTCCAGCGAATATAATCCTAATCGACTCAATCTCTCCTCATATGTCAGTCCCGCCATCTCAGGAATCAGTCGGGTAAATCTTTGCTGCACTCCCTCTATAGCAAGTACATCCTTCCTCAGATAAGGAGACCAAAACTGCACACAATATTCCAGGCGTGGTCTCAACAAGGCCCTGTACAATTGCAGCAAGACATCCCTGTTCCTGTACTCGAATCCTCTGGCAATGAAGGCCAACATACCATTTGCCTTCTTTACCATCTGCTGCACCTGCATGCTTACCTTCAGCATTGGTGTACAAAGACACCCAGGTCTCGTTGCACATTCCCCTCTCTCAATTTATAGCCATTCAGATAATAATCTGCCTTCCTGATTTTGCTACCAAAGTGGATAACCTCACATTTATCCACATTATACTGCATCTGCCATGCGTTTGCCCACTCACTCAGCTTGTCCAAATCACATTGAAGGATCTCTGCATCCTCCTCACCGCTCACCCTCTCAATCTCTCCTGTTGGGCTGCAGTCCCATATACACTGTCCCCTGTTAGTTTGCAGTTCTCAAGACACAGTTTCCTGCTGGGTTTAAGGCCTTTAGATCCTGTCTCTTATTGGGCAGCAGTCCTACACAACACTGTCTCCTGTTAGTTTCAAGTCGTATAGAAATTATCCACTTTGGGTTTCAGCCCTATAGACCCTGTCAACTGTTGGGCTGCACCCCTACAGACACTGTGTCCTGTTGGGCTGCATCCCTAAAGACACTGTGCCCTGTTGGGCTGCACCCCTACAGACACTGTGCCCTGTTGGGCTGCACCCCTACAGACACTGTGCCCTGTTGGGCTGCACCCCTACAGACACTGTGCCCTGTTGGGCTGCACCCCTACAGACACTGTGCCCTGTTGTGTTTCGGTCCTACAGACACTGTGCCCTGTTGTGTTTCGGTCCTACAGACACTGTGCCCTGTTGTGTTTCGGTCCTACAGACACTGTGCCCTGTTGTGTTTCGGTCCTACAGACACTGTGCCCTGTTGTGTTTCGGTCCTACAGACACTGTGCCCTGTTGTGTTTCGGTCCTACAGACACTGTGCCCTGTTGTGTTTCGGTCCTACAGACACTGTGCCCTGTTGTGTTTCGGTCCTACAGACACTGTGCCCTGTTGTGTTTCGGTCCTACAGGCACTGTCTCCTGTTGTGTTTCTGTCCTACAGACACTGTCTCCTGTTGCGTTTCTGTCCTACAGACACTGTCTCCTGTTGTGTTTCTTCCTACAGACACTGTCTCCTGTTGCGTTTCTGTCCTACAGACACTGTCTCCTGTTGCGTTTCTGTCCTACAGACGCTGTCTCCTGTTGTGTTTCTGTCCTACAGACACTGTCTCCTGTTGTATTTCTGTCCTACAGACACTGTCTCCTGTTGTATTTCTGTCCTATAGACACTGTCTCCAGTTGGGCTGCAGTCTTATAGCCACTGTCTCCTGTTGGGCTTCACTCCTATAGGCAATGTCTCCTGTTGGGTTTCAGTCCTATAAACACTGTCGCCTGTTGGGCTGCAGTCCTACAGACACTGTCTCCTGTTGAGTTTCAGTTTTATAGACACTGTCTCCTCCTGGCTTTCAGTCCTATACGCACTGTCTCCTGCTGGGTTTCAGTCCTGTAGACACTGTCTCCTGTCGGGTTTCACTCCTATATGCACTGTCTCCTGCTGGGTTTCAGTTCTATAGGCACTGTCTCTCATTGGGCTTCAGTCCTTTAGACATTGTATCCTGTTAGTTTGCAGTGCAATAGACAATTTCTCCTGTTGCGTGTCAGTCCTATAGACCCCATCTTGTGTTGGGCTTCAGTCCAATAGACATTGTCTCCTGTTGTGATCCAGTCCTTTAGACATATTCTCCTATTGTGTGTCAGTCCGATACACACTGTCTGCTGTTGCACTGCAGTCCTATAGACACTGTCTCCTGTTGGGTTTCAGTTCTATAGACACTGTCACCTGTTGGGCTGCAGTCCTATAGACACTGTCACCTGTTGGACTGCAATCCTCTGGATGCTGTCACCTGCTGGGTTTCAGTCCTATAGACACTGTCTCCCGTTGTGTTCCAGCCCTATAGGCAGTCTGTCCTGCTGGGTTCCAGTCCTATGGACATTGTCACCACTTGGATTTCAGTCATTTAGATATTTAGTCTGCTGCTAAATTTCAGTGCTATAGACACTGTCTCCTGTTGGGTTTGAGTCCTATAGACACTGTCTCCTGTTGTTTTTCAGTCCTATATACAGTCTCTCCTGTTGCACTGCATCCTATAGACACTGTCTCCTGCTGGGTTTCAGTCCTATAGACACTGTCTCTTGTTGGGTTTCAGTCTTATAGACACTGTCTCCTGTTCCATTTCATTCCTTTAAACACTGTCTCCTGTTGGGCTGCAGATCTACAGACGCTCTTTCCTGCTGGGTTTCAGTCTTATAGACACTGTCTCCTGTTGGCTTTCGGTCCTATAGACAAAGTCTCCTGTTGGGCTGCAGTGCTGTAGACACTGTTTCGTGTTGTATTTCAGTCCTATAAACACTGTCACTTGTTGCGTTTCAGTCCTATAGACACTGTCTCCTGCTTGGTTTCAGTCCTATAGACACTGTCTCTTGTTGGGCTGCCGTCCTTTAGACATTGTATCACGTTGGTTTGCAGTCCCATAGGCACCGTCTCCTTCTGGGTTTCAGTGCTCTAGACACTGTAGCCTGTTGGGCGGCAATCCTAAAAGCATTGTCACCTGTCGGGTTTCTGTCCTTTAGACACCATCTCCTGTTGGGTTTCAGCCCTACAGACTCTGTCTCCTGTTCCATTTCATTCCTTTAAATACTGTCTCCTGTTGGGCTGCAGATCTACAGAAGCCCTTTCCAGCTGAGTCTCAGTCCTATAGACAGTGTCTCCTGCTGGGTTTCAGTCCGATAGACAGTGTCTCCTGCTGGGTTTCAGTCCTATAGATCCAGTCCCCTGCTGGGTTTCAGTCCTATAGACGCTGCCTCTTGCTGGGTTTCAGTCCGATAGACAGTGTCTCCTGCTGGGTTTCAGTCTGATAGACAGTGTCTCCTGCTGGGTTTCAGTCCTATAGATCCAGTCTCCTGCTGGGTTTCAGTCCTATAGACACTGCCTCTTGCTGGGTTTCAGTTCTATAGATACTGTCTCCTGTTGGGCTGCAGATCTACAGAAACTCTCTCCTGCTGGGTTTCAGTCCTATAGATCCAGTCTCCTGCTGGGTTTCAGTCCTATAGATCTAGTCTCCTGCTGGGTTTCAGTCCTATAGATCCAGTCTCCTGCTGGGTTTCAGTCCTATAGATCCAGCCTCCTGCTGGGTTTCAGTCCTATAGATCCAACCTCCTGCTGGGTTTCAGTCCTATAGACACTGTCTCCTGCTGGGTTTCGGTCCTATAGACACTGTCTCCTGCTGGGTTTCAGTCCTATAGACACTGTCTCCTGCTGGGTTTCAGTCCTATAGACACTGTCTCCTGCTGGGTTTCAGTCCTATAGACACTGTCTCCTGCTGGGTTTCAGTCCTATAGACACTGTCTCCTGCTGGGTTTCAGTCCTATAGACACTGCCTCCTGCTGGGTTTCAGTCCTATAGACACTGTCTCCTGCTGGGTTTCAGTCCTATAGACACTGTCTCCTGCTAGGTTTCAGTCCTATAGACATTGTCCCCTGCTGGGTTTCAGTCCTATAGACACTGTCTCCTGTTGGGTTTCAGTCCTATAGACACTGTCTCCTGCTGGGTTTCAGTCCAATAGATACTGTCTCCTGCTGGGTTTCAGTCCTATAGACACTGTCTCCTGCTGGGTTTCAGTCCTATAGACACTGTCTCCTGCTGGGTTTCACTCCTATAGACACTGTCTCCTGCTGAGTTTCAGTCCTATAGACACTGTGTCCTGCTGGGTTTCAGTCCTCTTGACACTGTCTCCTGCTGGTTTTCAGTCCTTTGGACACTGTCTCATGTTGGGCTGCAAACTGATAGACACTGTCTCCTGTTGTGTTTCAGTCCTTTAGGCACTGTCTCCTGCTGGGATTCAGTCCTATAGACACTGTCTCATGCTGGGTTTCAGTCCTAAAGACACAGTCTGCTGCTAGATTTCAGTGCTATAGACATTGGGCTGCAGTGCTGTAGACACTGTCACATGTTGCATTTCAGTCCAATAGATACTGTCTCCTATTGGGTTTCAGTCATATATACACTATCTCCTGTTGGGCTGCAGTCCCATATACACTATCTCCTGTTGGGCTGCAGTCCCATAGACACTATCTCCTGTTGGGCTGCAGTCCCATAGACTCTATCTCCTGTTGGGCTGCAGTCCCATAGACACTGTTCCCTGTTGGGTTTCAACCCTGTAGATCCTGTCCCCTGTTGGGTTTCAACCTTGTAGATCCTGTCCCCTGTTGGGTTTCAATCCTGTAGATCCTGTCCCTTGTTGGGTTTCAACCCAGTAGATCCTATCCCCTGTTGGGTTTCAACCCTGTAGATCCTGTCCCCTGTTGGGTTTCAACCCTGTAGATCCTGTCCCCTGTTGGGTTTCAATCCTGTAGATCCTGTCCCCTGTTGGGTTTCAACCCTGTAGATCCTGTCCCCTGTTGGGTTTCAACCCTGTAGATCCTGTCCCCTGTTGGGTTTCAACCCTGTAGATACTGTCTCCTGTTAGTATCTACGGGGTTGAAACCTAACAAGAGACAGTATCTATGGGGTTGAAACCTGTCCCCTGTTGGGTTTCAATCCTGTAGATACTGTCTCCTGTTGGGTTTCAGTCCTATAGACACCAGGTGCCCCCTGCATCTACCAAATGTCAGTTAGGTTCCTTACCCCCTGGATGCAGTAGCAGTGGGCAGTCAGTGTGGGGGAGGGGGTGGTGGGGGTTAGAAAATCAGCCATCGCTTCCATTCATTCTCTGATGTATGTAGGAAAATGTGGCCTATGAACACAAACAGGCTTAGCTGGTATTTATTTGGGATTTCGCATCATACAGGCCCAAAGATAGTCGATTCATCAGGGCAAGGATCCCGAGGCTTATTCATACTCCTGCACCCGTAACAGAAAGAGAGTCCTCAGCTCCACATAGAACAAAACTGTAGCAAAAATACATGGGCAAAGTCAGGAAGCTAAGAGCCAAATATAGAGGCATTGGAGAAGGTGCAAATATGATATACAAGAACAATACCAGAACTGAGAGGTTTTAACCCTTAGAAAAGACTGAACAGACTAGATAAAACTGAGGGCAATCTAATAGAGGTCTTTAAAGTTGCGCAGGAATTCCTGAGGTTAGATGTAAGGAATATATTTCCATTTGAGGGGAAGTCCAGAACTAGGAGCCCATAAATATAAGGTAGTCACTAATATTTCCAGTAAGGAACTCAAGGGAAACTTCTTTATTCAGAGTGGTGAGAATGTGGAACACACTAACATAGTGAACAATTAAGGTGAATAGCATTGATGGATTTGAAGGGAACCATGATAAACACATATGCATACACTGATTGGGTTAGTTGAAATAGGGTGGAAGGAGGCTGGTCTGGAAATACCAGGACAGACCAGTTGGGCAGAATGGCCAGTTTCTGTGCTGTAAAGTCAATGTAACACTTACCGAGTTCCAGGCCCCAATATACCATGAGAAGACATCTCTGCAGGCATCGAGCACGCAGGCCTGAGCTACCGAGGGCTTCGACTGAGAAGAGCAGACAAAGTCTGGAAGCTGGTTACCTGACTGTAACACGCATGATACAGACCTGGTCTGAATCCCCTCACCACATGTTACAGAACACTGCAACAGAGCAAAGGAAGTACTTTCAGAATTAAAAATAAGCACAACCAACAAACCAAGAGGCAGGCTGCTAGGAACTTTGTTTAAAAGGAACAAAGGAACAGGAGGAGCCCATGTACTCATCTTTGCTCTATATCTTTTGATACCTTATAAGGAGTGGGGTGTCCTGTTAATAAATGTACATTGTGCAAGTAGATTTGACAGTAGCTGGATATCTAAAGAGAAAAGAAGCAGCACAGACATGATAGAGCAAATGGCCTCCTTCTGTTCTGTGATATCCTTTAATTATGAAGCGCAGTCACTGTTGTTTCATAGACTCAAACTGTACCTCTGAACTTTTCACTGCCATGGACTATAACCCAGCTTTACACAATCTTGAATAAGTAGGTCTCTTTCTTTCAGAATCATCTTGCTGAGATGTCACTGATGATTAGGCTGACACTCCCACTGATGTACTGAGAGAGTGTTGCACTGTTGGAGGTGTTGTCTTTCAGATGAAGTGTTAATGCGAGGCCCTGCCTGACCTCTAAGGTGGATGTAAAAGATCCCAGGGCGCTAAGGTCATCAAGTCTGGCTGGACATATTCCAGCAGGTTGCATCACAGACCACCTGCCTTCAACTATTCCCGCCATTGGTCGACTAACATGCCCTTTCTCATGATGCACCAGCTCTCCAAAGCCAATCAGAAAGCAAGCAGACTCTTTGTTACCTGATTGTTTGAGTGGCAAGATTCATCAAGTCTTTTTCCCATTGCAGATATTTTCTTTGATGAGCAAAACTCTTTTAAAAAATGTTTTTAAGTGCTTTTCTTTAATGATCCTATAACTGTTTTCTCCAGAATTGCTCGCAGAAGTGTCCTGGAGATTAGTCTTTAATCTCTGGAGACTCCAGAGCATTCCTGGAGGGTTGGCAACTTGTAAGAAGAGCAGGGGAGTTATTCACAGTGTCCTGGCTAATATTTATCCCTCAACCAATTTCACTAAAACAGATTATCTAGTCATTAACATATTTGTGGGATCTTGCTGTGCATCAATTGGCCGCCATGCCACGTCCCTATATTACAACAGTGACTACACTTCAGAAGTATTTCACTGGCAATCAAGTACTTTGAGATGTCCTGAAGGCATGGAAGGTGCCAAAGAACTGCAAGTTCTTCCTTTACTCAAACCTGTCATTGTGGAGTACTGGAAGATGGGTTAGCAGAGTGAACCAAAACTAGTTTCTGAGACATACCTCAGACCAACGGCTAGAGCTCCATGTCGCACACCGGAGCATGTTGCAGGCCTGCCGGCTGGGCGGTTTCACCATGACTGCAGCGCATTCCACATCATCCCGAACTGTCTCCCCTCGACTCCCCTCTGACAGGGTACAGAACACGGACCGGGTCTGCACCCCTCCCCCGCATGTTACTGAGCAAGTGCTCCACTCTCCTGTCTTCCAGCTGAATGATCAATCCAGAATTAATTTCAACATAAACAAACAGGCAATCCGCATTCTCCGCAAAGCTTTTAACTGATTCCACCCCAGCCAGGAGTTCTTGTTAACAAGTGATTTACAAACTTGGACAGGCCACGGTTTGATACAGGGGCTGGCTATCGATGGAGATATGACATCTGAGGACCAGGTATAGTCAGATTGTGCTGTATATTAGGGCAGGGATATGTGGGACATTGTGAAGAAATGGCAGACATCCAGCAATATATGAACAAAAATGATTAAAGTTCTGTGTAATTCTAGGAACAGCCTCGGGATCTTTTCTTTCAAAAGAAGGCTGCTGAGGGGTTACCTAATAGAGGCCTTAAAAATTATGAAGGTGTTCAATGGGGTAGATGTAGAGAGCAAGTTTCCATTTGTGGGGAGTCCAAAAATAGGGCCTTAAATAAAAAGGTAGTCACCAATAAATCCAATTGGGAAGTCAGAAGAAAATTCTTTATCCAGAGGGCGGTGAGAGGGTCAATGTTGCTACCACATGGAGTGATTGAGGTGAATAGGTGCAGAAACATTTAAGAGGAATCTAGATAAGTACATGAGGGAGAAAAATAGAAAAAGTAGAAAGTTTGTCGATAGGGTTAGGATGGTGGGAGGCTTATGAGAAGCATAACTGCATAATATCTGTTGCTGAGTTGCAAGTTCAATGCAATTCTCTATAAAATTAAATTGAAACTTAAAACCATGGAAATGGTGAATGTTGCATGCACTCCCATGACCTACACCTAACCTCCTCTACAGGGTAAATACAGGTCACGGAACTCTGATTGTTAATTAACTATATAATCCAAAAACCAAGAAAGTCACACAGCTCTAGCATACTGATCAACATCACACATTTGGATTCAAAGAGCAAGGACATGGAAAAAGATGCAACACTTTCTCAGTCAGTGATTTCCATTTCAGCAAAACACACAATGAAAGAATTATCAGGGAAATCACAGCCCTCTGGAAAGGAAGACTGGGAAGTTAAATAGTGACTTTTAGGTACAAAACCATTCTGGAACTGGCATTAATGATTGGGAGGAAATGAAAGGCTAAGATGTAGCTCTTGGGGGAAAAGACAGACGTGCACACAGACTCACACACACAGGCAGGCATACAGACACACACAGTGACAGGCATATGCACACAGACACACACACACGAAGGCGTACGCACACTGACATATGCACAAACACAGACATGCATGCACACAGACACACACAGTGACATATGCACGTATGCAGACACACACATACACAGAGACATGCACACAGATACACACGGAAAGACAGACATGCACACGTGCACACTGACTTATGCATGCACACAGACCGATGCACACGCATACAGACACATGCGCACACAGACACACGCGCGCAGACATGCACGCACACAGAGGCACAGATAGACACATGCAGGCAGACAGACACACCTATACAGATGCTCCACTCACAGACAGGCACACGCGCACAGAGAGATGCATGCGCACTGACACAAGCACACAGGCAGAGAAACGCACAGAGACACATGCACACAGGCACTTGCACACAGAAAGGCATGCATACAGATGCTCGCACTCACACAGATGCATGTGCCCAGACAGACACACATGCAGACAGATGAATGCAGACAGATGCATGCAAAAAAAACGCAGGTGCAATTAGATACATGCATAGACAGATGCATATACACAGATGTCCATGCACAAACAGATGAATGTAGACAGCTGAACATGCATACGAACAGATGCATGTGCACAAACAGATGCACGAGCAAACAGATGCACATGCACAGAAAAACACACATGCAGGCAGAAGCAGATGCACAGTCAGACACATGTGCGCACAGATGCACGCGTGCAGACAGACACATGCACAGACAGATGCATATGGACCGACAGACGTGCACAGACAGGTCCATGCAGACTGACAAATGTGCAAGGGCAGGCAGATACACGCGGACAGACAGATGCATGCGCACAGGCAGATGCATGCGTACGGATACTCGCACGCACACAGATAGGCACATGCACGGATAGGCACACATGCACAGACAGATGCATATGCACCGATAGACACATGCGCACAGACAGGCACATGTGCACGGATGGATGCATGTGCACAGTCAGATGCTTGCAGACAGACACATGCACGCAGACAGGCAAATGCAAGCGCAAAGACATGTGTATCTCCTATGGAACTGCTGATTGTTTGTGAGGTCGAGGAAGTGGGGCGATCGGCATCCTGTGAATTGACAGGAGGGAGAAGGATGGACTCCTGAAATTTGGCAGCAGTGGGGAATGTTTGACGCAGGTGCATTGGATCAAAAGAAGGAAAGAATGCAAGAATGAATATTTGATTTCTTTTCTGCAAATAAATTTAAGATTCTTATTGTTTCCAATTCACTGCTGGATTACAGAATGAATTCTTTTGTTAGTTGAAAGGTTTAAATATGTCTAAACAGACCTCCCCCGGTGTGTGGGAGTACACTTAAAATTGTTGGAGTTGTCATTGAGCAGAGTACAGGCTGGTAATAAATACGTGTCTCATTGCGAAGCAGGAA
Source organism: Isurus oxyrinchus (assembly GCA_026770705.1). Taxonomy (NCBI): domain Eukaryota; kingdom Metazoa; phylum Chordata; class Chondrichthyes; order Lamniformes; family Lamnidae; genus Isurus; species Isurus oxyrinchus. The sequence continues at coordinate 74,658,223 of JANJGN010000019.1, read as the reverse complement.
AACTATTGAAACTCACCTTGGACCTGGTTCTGTAGAAACACAAATTGCATACTGAAAGGTACAGACAGACACCACACCCCAATCTGCTGTGTAAGGAACTCTGATCATCTCTAATGCAAGATAGCAGCCCACCAGGGAAAAGCACAGGCTGTAACACTGCCAGCCCTCAGGCCCCATACACCAAGCAAGCTCTAATTCCACTATAAAGCACAACACACTTTGCCTAAACTCTACTAAGCAAAAGAAAATGTCAATTAAGAAACATTTTGCTCCCCCTTGATTTAATCATCTGGCCATGTGCCCATCCCATAGCAGCTGCCTTGGTTACCTGTAAGCTCTGGCCATCACGCACTGGTTCCAAGTCCATGCACTCGGTCGATTTATGAATGAAATCCTTACACATAGAATAAATGTTTGCTTTTAAAAATTTTTGATAAGATTTGACTCAATTCCAATATACGATTCAACAAAGCATATTTTTGTGTTTAAAACGGGTAGGCCATTCAGCCTCTCAAATCTGTTCCACCATTCAATTAAGTCGAACGTCCAAGGATCGAATCTTGGCCCCCTCCTATTTCTCATCTAGATGCTGCCCTTTAGTGGCAATACCCGAATACACAGTGATAGTTTTTACATGTACGCTGACAACAGCCAGCTCTACCTCACTGCTGCCTCTCTCAAAGCCCCCACTGCTGCTAAACTATCTGACTGTTTATCTAAAAAGGTGAGCAGAAATTTCCTCCATTTAAATATTGGAAGGCTAAGCCATTGTTTTTGGTCCACTCTTCAATCTCCATTCCCTAGCTAGCAACTCCATCCCTCTGATACTGAACCTTGGTGTCATATGTGACCCTGAAATGAGCTTCCAGCCACATATTGGCACTATCACTAAAAAACATTGGGAATGTTAACTCCCTCGGGATGGTTGGGAGTGTTATTACTCCAGAGCCTTTGGCCATATTATTATCCGTAGAACCATAGAAAAGTTACAGCACAGAAGGAGGCCATTCATCCCATCTTGTCCATGCCAGCCCAAGGACACCCAGGTGCCTTTTCTAATCCCACCTTCCTGCACCTAGCCCATAGCCCTGCAGCTTGCAGCACTTAAGGTGCAGATCCAGCCAGATATTTCGGGAGTGTTATTACTGACAAAAATATTGGGATGTTATTACCCCCAAAATTATTGGGAGTATTATTACCCTTAGATATATTGGGAGTATTATTACCCCTGAAAATATTGGGAGTATTATTATCCCTAGAAGTATTGGTGGTGTAATTACCCCGGAAATGTTGGGAGTGTTATTACCGCCGGATATATTGGGGGTGTGATTACCCCGGAAATATATTGGGAGTGTTATTATCCCTGGAAATGTTGGGACTGTTATTACTGCCGGATATATCGGGAGCATTATTCCCCCTGGATATATTGGGGGTGTTATTCCCCTCAGAAATATTGGGGGTGTGATTACCCCTGAAATATGTTGGGAGTGTTATTAGCCCTGGAAATATCAGGAATGTTATTACCCCTGGAAATATCAGGAGTGTTATTACCCCTGGAAATATCAGGAGTGTGATTATTCCAGAAATAAATCGGGGGCGTTATTACCCCTGGAAACATCGGGGGCGTTATTACCCCTGGAAACATCGGGGGCGTTATTACCCTGGAAACATCGGGGGCGTTATTACCCAGGAAACATCGGGGGCGTTATTACCCTGGAAACATCGGGGGCATTATTACCCTGGAAACATCGGGGGCGTTATTACCCTGGAAACATCGGGGGCGTTATTACCCTGGAAATATCAGGAGTGTGATTACCCTGGAAATATCAAGAATGTTATTACCCTGGAAATACCAGGAATGTTATTACCACTGGAAATATTGGGAGTGTTATTCACAGAATCACAGAGTGCAGAAGAGGCCGCTTGGCCCATCGAGTCTGCATCAACACATGAGAAACACCTGACCTACCTAACCTAATCCCATTTACCAGCACTTGGCTCATAGTCTTGAATGTTATGACGTGCCAAGTGCTCATCCAGGTGCTTTTTAAAGGATGTGAGGCAACCCGCCTCCACCACCCTCCCAGGCAGCGCATTCCAGGCCCTCACCACCCTCTGGGTAAAAATGCTTTTCCTCACATCCCCCCTAAACCTCCTGCCCCTCATACTGAACTTATGTCCCCTCGTGACTGACCCTTCAATCAAGGGGAACAGCTGCTCCCTATCCACCCTGTCCATGCCCCCCATAATCTTGTACATCTCGATCAGGTCACCCCTCAGTCTTCTCTGCTGCAACGAAAACAACCCAAGTCTAACCAACCTCTCTTCATAACTTAAATGTTTCATCCCAGACAACATCCTGGTGAATCTCCTCTGCATCCCCTCCAGTGCAATCACATCCTTCCTATAATGTGGCAACCAGAACTGCACACAGTAATCCAGTTGTGGCCTCACCAAGGTTCTATACAACTCCAACATGACCTCCCTGCTTTTGTAATCTATGTCTTGATTGATAAAGGCAAGTGTCCCATATGCCTTTTTCACCACCCCACTAACATACCCCTCCACCTTCCAAGATCAATGGACACACACACCAAAGTCTCTTTGTTCCTCAGAACTTCTTAGTGTCATACCATTCATTGAATACTTCCTTGTCAAATTACTCCTTCCAAAGTGTATCACCTCACACTTTTCAGGGTTAAATTCCATCTGCCACTTATCCGCCCATTTGACCATCCCGTCTATAACTTCCTGTAGCCCAAGACACTCAACCTCACTGTTAACCACCCGACCAATCTTTGTGTCATCCACAAACTTACTAATCCTATCCCCACATAGTCATCTATGTTGTTTATATACATGACGAATAATAGGGGACCTAGCACAGATCCCTGTGGTACGCCACTGGACACTGGCTTCCAGTCACTAAAGCAGCCTTCTGTCATCACCCACTGTCTCCAACAACTAAGACAATTTTGAATCCACCTTATCAAATTACCCTGTATCCCATGTGCATTTGCCTTCTTTATAAGTCTCCCATGTGGGACCTTGCCAAAGTCTTTGCTGAAATCCATATAAACTACATCAACTGAACGGTTTACCCTCATCTACACACCTGGTCAACTCCTTAAAAAAGTGAATCAAATTTGTTAGGCATGACCTCCCTCTGACAAAGCCATGCTGACTATCCCTGATCAAACCTTGCCTCTCCAAGTGGAGATAGATTCTCTCCTTCAGAATTTTCTCCAATAGTTTCGCTACCACTGATGTGAGACTCACTGGCCTGTATTTCCCTGGCTTACCTCTACAATCCTTCTTAAATAGCAGAACCACATTAGCTGTTCTCCAGTTCTCTGACACCTCCCCCACGGCTAGAGAGGAATTAAAAATTTGGGTCAGAGCCCCTGCGATCTCCTCCCTTGCCTCCCTCAGCATTCTGGGACACAAATCATCCGGACCTGGAGATTTGGCCACTTTTCAGCCTGCCAACACCTCCAATACTGAGTCACTACCCATATCAATTTGCTCAAGAACCTTGCAGTCTCTCTCCCCTTGTTCCATACCTTCATCCTCATTCTCTTGGGTGAAGACGGATGTGAAGTATTCATTCAACACTCTACTAATGTCCTCTGGCTCCACCCATAGATTGCCCCCTTGGTCCCGAATGGGCCCTACCCTTTCCCTGGTTATCCTCTTCCCATTGATATACTTATAGAATATTTTGGGATTTTCCCTATTTTTACCGGCCAGAGCTTTCTCATATCACCCCTTTGCTCTCCTAATTGCTTTTTTAAGCTCCACCTTGCACTTTCTGTGTTCCACTAATGCCTCCGCTGATTTGCTCCCCTTGTACCTGCTAAAAGCCTCTCTTTTCCTTCTCATTGTATCCTGAATATCTCTGGTCATCCATGGTTCTCTGGTCTTGTTACTCCTTCCTATCACCCTTGAGGGAACATGTTGAGCCTGTACCTTCCCCATTTCCTTTCTGAACGCCTCCCACTGATCTTTTGTAGATTTCCCCACAAATAGCTGTTCCCAGTCTACCTTGGCCTTATTTTACTAAAATCCGCTCTCCCACAATCCAAAACATTTTTTGGCAACTTGTCTATTTCTTTGTCTATAACAAGCTTAAACTGTACCATGTTGTGACTGCTGTCACTAAAATGCACCCCCACCACCACCTGTCTGGCTTCATTCCCCAGAATTAGGCCCACCTCTTTGTTCTTTTGTCAGTGACATCTTTTGGTTATCTCCACCTATTACTGGTTGCTTGTCCCAACAAATCCCACCACCCCCACCTCACCTAAACCAACTTATATTTCACCCCTTTCCTATTTTTACTTAGTGCTGTTGAAGGATCATGAGGACTCGAAACGTCAGCTGTGCTCTCCTCCGCCGATGCTGCCAGACCTGCTGAGTTTTTCCAGGTATTTCTGTTTGTGTTTTTGTTTTGGATTTCCAGCATCTCCAGTTTTTTGTTTTTATCTCTGCGCCATCCCTTGTCGGACCCTCTGCATATTGACCTAAAAAGTTCTCCTGTACACATTTCAAGAAATCCACTTCATCCATGCCCTTAGCACCACGTCTATCCCAATGAATGTTGGGAAAGTTGAAATCACCTAATATAAATTTCCTTATTGTTATTGTTTTTACACACCTTCGCAATTTGTGCATATATTTGCTCCGCAATTTCCTGCTGACTATCTAGGGGTCTATAATAAACACCTAACAATATGGTTGCCCCTTTGCTCTAAGCTCTACCCGCACCCCCCTACCCCCCCTCCCCCCACGCACCGCCCCCCCCCACCCCCTCCCAAGATATCATCTCTCCTTTCTGCAATAACTGACTCCTTAATTAATAATGCAATGCCTCCTCCTCTTTTACCCCCTCTCCTGTCTCGCCTGAAGGTTCTATATCCTGGAATGCTGAGCCGCCAATCCTGTCCCTCCCTCAACCAAGTCTCAATGATGGCTACTATATCACAATTCCACATGTCAATCCTCACCCTTAACTCATCTGTTTTCCCTGTAATACTCCTGGCATTAAAGTAGAGGCCACCCAGCCTTGCCTTACTCCTGTGAAACTTAATGCAGCTGTACTCCCTCTGACTTGATTGTTTTACTGTATTATGTTGTGTCCCTATTTTGCTAACATTCTGTGTCCCCTCCCCCTGCCAAATTAGTTTAAACTCCCAACAGCACTAGCAAACCCTCTCGCAAGGATGTTAGAACTGCTTTGGTTCAGATGTAGATGCTTGTACAGGTCCCACCTTCCCCAGAAACAGTCCCAGTGATCCAGGAATCTAAAATCCTCCCTCCTGCACCAACTATTAAGCCACATATTCGTTTGTGCTATTCTCCTATTTCTGAGCTTGCTAGCAGTGGCACTGGGAGTAATCCAGAGATTACAATCCGAGACGTCTTGCTCTTTAGTCTACTGCCTAACTCCCTGAATTCTTGGTGCAATATCAGAAGTGTTATTACCTCCGGAAATATCAGGACTGTTATTACCTTCGGAAATAGCAGGACTGTTATTACCTTCGGAAATAGCAGGACTGTTATTCCTGCTGAAAACATTGGGAGTGTTATTACGCCTGGAAATCTTGGGATGTTATTACTCTGGAAATATTGGGAGTATTATTACCCCCGGAAGTATTGGGAGTATTATTACCCCCTGAAATGTCGGGAGTGATATTACCTCTGGAACCATTGAGTGTGTTATCACCCTCAGAACATTTGGGGATGTTATTAGCTGCTGAGCAATGGGTGAAGCCTGTAATATCCAAGTTGTTGTATAGTGTTAAGCTCAGACTGATGCTCCCTCACCGTTTAGTCCGTGGACAGGATTGAGCATTGCAGGTTTTGTTGCTGGTCGGCTGTACTTGGCTTCTGCATAAATAATCAGGATAGGCTTCACTGTCGATGGTGCAAAACACAAGCCGTGTCTGATAACCTGTGTAATAATAGGGAAGGAAACAGTTCAGGGAGGACGGTGGAGCACAGGACGAGAACTCAAACCCCTCATGCCATCACAAAGGGATTCAATAAGGTTCCTTTAATCCATTATCACCCACTATACTCAATAGATTTACTGAGGTGGATAAAAGTTTTACAAGGGTACAAACCAATTTTCTGTTTGCACAAGTTGTATAAATACCCACAGTACTTTCGTTCTTTCAGAAGAGAAACAGAGAGAACCAGTATTTATATAAACATTGTTCCAGAGTCCCGGAGGCAATTTCTTTTCTTTATCTCAAGATCAAGGAAGGAAAAAAGAGACACACAAAATTACTTATTTCAGCAAAAAAAGATCTCCCACTCTAACTAAAAGTTTGTCCAAAGGAAAATAAGCAACACACATCAGGAAATTCTTTTATGTCTCACTGTAACTGCCTGGCATCAGTGAACTCTGATAACCGAATTGAATGTTGCACAAATCGAAGGAATCTTCAGTTGGGATGAACCATCAAAAAAGATCACTTCCACTCACAAGGATAATTAGAAGTGGACTTGTGCCTGAAACTTTCTGAGGCAGATGGTTACAGGTTCGAGCCTACCCTAGCACCCAAGTACTGAATCTTGAAGTGATGCACTGAGAGAGCACCGCACTTTTGGAAGTTTCCATCAGGTATTCAATGGCGGCCTCACCTGCTTGTTAATGTGGATGCTAAAGATCTTGGTAGCATCAGTGGCTGAAAGGCAAGAAAGAAAGACTTGTATTTCCTTAGTGCCTTTCACAACCTCAGGACATTCCAAAATGTCTGACAGCCAATGAAATACTTTTGAAGTGTTTCTGTTTTTGTGCTGTTAATTGAAAGATAGCTACTGGCCAGGACACCGGGGAGAAATCTCCTGCTCTTCTTTAAAATGGTGCCATGACATATTTTACTTTCACCCAAGCGAGCAGATTAGGCCTAGGTTTAAGATTCCCTCTGAAAGATAGCACCTCCAACAGGGGGAATTCTTCCAGTAGGTCCATCTGGACCTACCTCTTTGGCCAAGCTTTTGGTTATCTGTCCTTATCTTTCCTCATTTGGCTCAGTGTCATATTTTTGACAGATAACATTCATGTGTTTTAACACATTAAAGGTGTAATACAGGTTTTTTTGTTCTATTTTCAAATATAAAATGTTGCACTTAATTAAGACACAGGAAGATTTAAGAAGAAATTTCAACACCTGCAGTCACTCACCACCTCCACACTCTTTGCTGCACAAACTCCAAGACCCAACACTCCAGAAGTAACCTTGTGGTTGTCTCCGGTACCGTGATTGATAATATTCGTAATCAATTCCTCGATTGGACTCTTGGCTAATGATCTGAAAACATACAAGATCTCATTTCATATATAATGCCTTGAGTTCAGTACAGCAAACAGAAATTTTCCCCTTAATCCTGTAAAACGATCCCTGCTTAAGTAACAAGGAGAAAAAAGGCCGCACAGTCCAATGTAGCCCAGGTGGACATGAGCACATTTGCAGCACAAAGACCAGCAGGAATCAGCTGGGCCGAATAGCCTGATTATGCACTGCACACACTATACAACACAGGAATGTGAGGCAGTATCAAATTCTATAGCAATCTTTAATAGATCCCTGCTCTGGCTGAGAGAGGCTGGAGGGATTTTCTATCTGGAAGGGGCGAAAAATAATGGAGTTTGAGGAAACGAGGATGAAGTGACTGGAAGCTAACACACACCCAGCTCTCGTGACCACAGTGACCCTGGAAACAGGTGGAACGCAATGTAACTTCAATTAGTAGTGAAAGCAGAGCAGAACAGGTGTGTAAACGAGGGCCAGGAAGGTTCTGGACCTATAATTGGGTAAATCAGGCAGGGAGGCAAATCAATTGAGGCAGGCAAGGTGAGTAAACCAGGGATAAACCAAATGGGTGGGGTGGTGATAAACAAGGCAAAATTAAATCAGGTGGGAATAAACCAGGGAGAGAGGCTAAACTAGGGAGCAAGGATAAGCAGGGGAGGATAAACCAGGGAGGGAGGATAAACCAGGGATAGAGAATAAACTGGGGAGGAAGGATAAACCAGGAGAGTAGCGATAAATCTGGGGAGGGGGAATAAACTGGGGAGGGGGAATAAATGGGGATAGGGGAATAAACTGGGGATAGGGGATAAACTGGGCAGGGGGGAGATAGCATGCAGCAGGGGTTTAGCCAGGCCGAGAAAGGGATAAACCAGGGTGGGTAGGAATAAGCCGGCAGCGATGGATAAGCTGGAGAAGTGGATAAAACCAGGAGAATGGACGGGGGGTTGGGAGCATGGGTGGGGCTGGAGGCTTGGAGATCTTGGGAGCATAGGATCCAAGGGCAGAGGACCTGGAATGGCTGCAGATGGGGCTTCTACCAGCTGTGGGGCACACGGACTTGGGAGGATGTATTCCCCGTCAACTTGTTGGATGGCAGGAAGCAAAACCTCACCATATGAAGCCTTAGTGGTAACGGGATATAGGTCTTTAAAACAATGAATGGGTTGAATAGGATAGATGTAGAGGGGATGTTTCCACTTGTGGGAGAAACTGAAACTAGGGTTCATAAATACCAGATAAGACAGTCACTATTATATTTAATAGCGAAATAAGGAGAATGTCTTTACTCAGAGAGTGGTTTGAATGTGGAACTTGCTACCGCAGGAAGTGGTTGAGACAAATAGTTTGGATGCTTTCAAAAAGAAACTAGTTGAGTACATGAGAGAAAGGGGAATAGAAAGATATACTGAAAGACTGAGATGAGGGAGATGGATTGGGAGGAGACTCATATGAAGTAACTTCAATAGAATAAACCAGAAGGGGAGGGGTGGGGGGTGGGGGGAGGGGGGGAGGGGTGGAGGGGGAGGGGTGGGGAGGGGAGGGGGAGGGGTGGGGAGGGGGGAGGGGTGGGGAGGGGGGAGAGGAGGGAGGGTGGAGGGAGAGAGTGAGGGGGGATGGGAGGGGGGCGTGAGGGGGGAGTGAGGGGGGATGGGAGGGGGGAGTGAGTGGGGGTGGGAGGGGGGAGTGAGGGGGGTGGGAGGGGGGAGTGAGGGGGGTGGGAGGGGGGAGTGAGGGGGGTGGGAGGGGGGAGTGAGGGGGGTGGGAGGGGGGAATGAGGGGGGATGGGAGGGGGGTGGGAGGAGGTGGGAGGGGGTGTGAAGGCCAGGGAGCAGAGGGTCCAGGGCGCAGAAGGCACAGGATTATGAAGGGTCTGGGGCGTTGGCGGGTCTAGGAAGTGGAGGACATGGGGTAGAAGGCCAGGGGGAAGGGGGAGGGCCTGGGGGTTTGGAGAGCCTTAGAGACTGATGGCCAATCTGATTGATGGGCAATTCCCCAGTCCCTGCAGCAACAGCACTGCAGTGGACAGAAGAGGAAGTTCAGTAGGATGTCGGAGCCTATGTTCAGGGAACGGAGGCTCAGGTAAGGTCAAGGGGTCCCAGGACAGGGAGGGTAGGGGAGGCGGGGAGGTGGCAATCAGGGTCTTGGAGGGGAGGACGGGGCCAAAGGGAGTTCCAGAGACCAATGGACTTTAAGGGTCAGAAGGTGACTTGCACCTTCCCCCATGCCAGCTCAATCCTCCCGCCAGCCTAAAAATTGAGGCTGGGTGGGAATCATCTGAGGCTTTGCCCTGCTCAGTGTAAAATTGTTGTGTGAGGGAATGCCATCCCTTCAATTCATTCTCCCCCCCCGACCCCACCAAATCCCCCACCCCCACCCCTGTCCCGGCCTAAAAACCCACCAGTGGTGGAATGTAAAATTCTGGCCCAAGGCTGTTCAATCTTTCCTGATAGCTCTAATTCATCAGCTCTCGTGCTGACCTATGATACCACTTTCATGATTTGCTCACTTGTATCTCTTTGTTCTTCCAAGCCAATCAATTTCTTACTTTGTAGGATGTACGTGATATTTCCATTTTTGTTACCAAAGTGCATCACCTTACAAGCTCATTTGCCATTTAATTACCCAGGTTGCAAATTTTCTGATGTCTTACATTATGTCACATCCTACCTCAGTGTGAGCGACACCACCCTGCATGTATCATCTGCAAATTTTGATGTTGAGTTTCTTGGTCCAAATCATTAATGTTAATTATTAATAATCCTCATACTGATACTCAGAGAGCGCTGATTTCTCTCTTCCTTCATTCAGAACAATCTACACTTTTCTTTCTATTCTTTAGCCAATTTGCTATCATTTAGCTGTTTTTTCCCTGACTCCATATGCTCTCATCTTCATCATGAACCCACCATCTGGCACTTTAACAAAGGCCTTTTGTACATCCAATTTTATGGTTTATCTACTGTGTTACCCTTATCTACATTACCTCTTCAAAGAATTCAGTAAGGTTGGTCAGGTATGGCTTTCAGAATCCTTGCTGACTATGTTCCATTATATTTTCTGCCTCTGGATGCTCATCTATCACTTCTTTTAAGATATGCTGTCCACCAATCATCTGGCACTTTCTCCTCTTCTTTAGATCTTAGATATATACATATATCAATTAGTGCCTCTGCTAACTGCTCCCTGGTGTGCATCTGGGTGCATACCATCTGGACCTGGGGTCTTAGCCTCTTTTAGCTTTATTAATGTGACAATTAGTTCTCCCTTTCTATCCCAACTATATTAATATTCTTTTTAAGCTCACACTCTCATGATGTGTATATTTCATTATCTTATTTCATAAAAAACTAAGGTGAGTTATTTAATACTTCTGTCATTTCTCTGCTATTATCCATGAGTTTATGTTGCTCATCCTTTAGTAGCCCTATCCTTACTTTCACTTTCCTTTTATTATTTGTGTCTTTAGAACACTATTATTTATTTTTATATTCTTTAATCATCTTATTTCACAAATTTTCTTTGACTTTCTGATAATTTAAAAACATCTCCCTTAAATTCTTCATTTTCCTTTTAGTCCTCATCTCCTTTATTATCAAAGTAATTCTTCGATGTCTTTTTCTTTAGTTTTTTTTCCCCCTTAGTTCTTTATTTATTCACCATGCCCCATTTTGTTGGCTTTTACTGGAATACATTTCTCGAATTCTATTGATTCTACTTTTAAAGATTTTCTGCTTTTTCTTACTGTTTTTCAAGATTTCTCCCAGTTAACATTCTTTAGTTCCACTCTCACTTCCTCATCATTTTCTGTTTTCCAATCTTTGTCCTATTTGTCCTTCCAGTCTTTGTCCTATTTATGTCACTGTCAATCCTAATCCTACCTGTGATCACTACTACTAAGATACTCCCCTACTCTTACTTGTTCTCCCGGTTCTGGTTCATTACCAATGGGCTCCAATAATAAATAAGCTCCAGCAATGATTCCTTCTCTTCAGCTCTGAAGAAGGGTCATACAGACGTGAAATGTTAACTTTGTTTCTCTCTCTCCACCAATGCTAAGTTTTTCCAGCATTTTTTTTTATTGTTTCAGATTTTCAACATCCACAGTGTTTTGCTTTTATATTTATGATTCCTTTCTTGTTGGGCTTCTTACATACTGAACGAAAAAGAGTCTGCATATGCATAGTAAAATCTTAAAAATCATAGAAAATTTACAACACAAGAGGTCATTTGGCCCATGTGTTCGGGCCAATCAAAACTCAATTCCCTTTCCTGTTTCACTCCTCTTCCTCTCAGTTTATCTGGGTCAAATTGAAATCTCCCATGATTAGTATTCTATGCCTGCTGCTCATCTTGTAAAATTCCCACTTGCTATTTGATGGACAATAGTATATCCCTATTATGGTCATGAGTCCTTTCATATAACTCAATCAATATGGATTCTGTATCTTTCTTACTGTGAGTAACATACCATTTTATATTGACACTAACCTCCAATATCAAGGGTTCAGAGGTCGGCCCTCGACCATGAATGACCTCTGAGGCTAGGTCACCCTCCGATCCCCTTTCGTAGTGTATGACAGTATTGGCGATGTACAGAGCCCGGCTGAAGTCGATGGTCCAGTGACCGTTCAGGTAATACTCACCTCTCACATTCTTGATTGCTGCAAAGATTCAACACAAATAACGAGTATATTAAAATGATTGATGACAACAATATAGGAATTGTAGAAGTGTGAAGGGGCTGTGGTGTGAATCGGATGCCGAGTGGAAATGAGGCATAGTCTGAATGGGGCTCTGTGGGGGCAAGACGCGATTTGAATGCTCACGGTGTGAATCGGGCACTGGCAGAAACAGGCATAAGGGGAAACGGTCTGACAATTTGCCATTCCTTGCTTGACACTGCTGGCAAAAAAACAATCTCACCCCAAAGTGTTTATTGTTTCTAGAATCAGCCATATAAAGGACTTGCATTTATACAGTGTTGTTCAGGACATCCCAAAGTACCTCACAGAAAATTAAGTTGTTTTGATATGTAGTCACAGTTCCAATGTGGGAAATGTGGGTGTCAGTTAGTGCACAGCAAGCTCCCAAAAACAGCAATGAAATATATCCCTAATCTGTTTCTGTGATGTTGGTTGACAGATAAATATTGCTCATGACACTGGAGAGGACTTGACCATTCGTCTGCGAATACTTCCATGGGATATTTTACATCCACTTGAGCAGGTAAAAGGGTCCCCAGTTTAACATTTCATCTGAAAGACGGCACCTGCAACAGCACTCCTTTAATACTGTCCCTCAACAGTGCAATACTGGGCGAAATCGTCCCAGATTTGCGCTAAGTGCAGTAGCAGGCAGGAAAAAGAATGTTTTATCCGCCGTCTACAATGGCAGCTTTTCATGCCTTATCGTCCCAAACCTGCCTCATTAATCATGCATTCCTGGGAAACATGCCGTCTCACTGGCAGGCAGCCTCTGATTCGCCAGCCACACCATAACTGTGCCACTTCCTCACACCAGGCGCCATATTTAAGTGCAGCCGCAGGCGCACCTCTCAATGCTTCCAGCCCAGGACTGCTGCACAGAAGACATGACCCCAAAAGGCAAGAAGACAGTAGCCCCCTGATTCAGTGACCCGTCTCTGGAACACCTTTTGGATGCCATGGAGGCCCACCGTGATGTCCTGTAACCCTGCTCTGGCCACAGGAGGGGCTGCAACATCACCAATCTGGCTTGGGAGGAGGTGGCCGTGGTGGTCACTGCCAATGCCCTTCAAAAGAGGACAGCCATCCAGTGCCAAAAGAGGATGAATGATCTCCAATTGGCCAGCGTAAGTCTCTCTTCTCATCACTCTCAACGCAGACACTCAAACCCACATCCACAGGGATCTCACTCACTGTCAGTTCAAGAGACATCACCATTCACTTTCTCTCACACACCTTCATTGTTCCCATTCTGTCCTGGCATCACTCACCACCCACACATGCCAGGCTTCCTTATCTTCTGGCCTGGCAGGCATCCTGCTTATACTCTATCTGTATTCATTCAGGACAAGCTGGCACACAGCTAAAGGGAGAGGTCACAGACCGGTGGAGGAATGCCTGAAATCAAGGGTCTCGTGGACTTTGAAAACAGAGCCAACCAGCTGGCCGGCGAGGATCTGGATCGTTCCTGTGCTGATGGTGAGGTCGGCGCTGCTCTACCAAGTGAGGACCCAGCAGTGCAACATCCATCAAACAACCATACTGTGAATGATGTGTCCTCTTTCACAAGCCACTGCCTTGCACTAATTATCTCTCACAGGCACAATTGGGAAACAGCCAAGGGGGTCCACAACACAGGTCCTCGACTCTAGTCTTGAAGATATCTCAGAAGAGGAATCTGCTGAAACCCTCAATGAAGATCTGTCACAGCTCTCACCCATACCCTACAGCAGTGCAGAGACACACACCTCGGTGGGGTCAAGCTTTAGAGTAGCCTCAGGATCACAATCTGGTGAGAACATTGCACTGTCTGATCCACTGCCGATGGAGGCAGGGACTTCCCAGGTTTCTGGCACTTAGAGGACTACAGGAGACCAGAAATCTGCTGAGTCCAAGTTGGATGATGAACTTCTGGAACTTGGTCATACCTCAGTTGTTGGAGCTGCAAAGGCAAGCTTGGGAGCATCAGGAAGGGATGTTTGCTGCACTCTTCAGATTGCAAGGCACGATGGAGGAGTCCATCCGTCTTCAGGCTGAGGTGATACCCTGGTATGCCAACGCACCAAGGTCAGCACTGGTAGGATGGCGGCCATAGAGACCTTGGTTCAGGACATCGGTCCTATGGCTGATGCCATAGTTGGCCTCCAACAGTGTCAATGCGAGACGGGTGCGGGGCAGCTCGATCTCACTCCAGGAGTCAGCCAGGGGCCCTCAGGCACCCATAGGGAGGAGGATCAGCAGGTGTACACCCCGGGGCCAACCACCCAGGTGACTCTGGGACTATCCGGCCCATTCAAATGCCTTCTTCCTGTGACCCCAGTGGCTCCAGCTCCACAGGCTGAGGAGCTTCACACTGCCACACAGCAGGACCTGGAAGCAGGCTGGGGCTCTCCAGGCCTCAGTCCTCCAGAGGATGCCCATCAAGGTCAAACAGGGTGTATCAGTCAGCAGGCTGTCTCCTTCACTGTGGATGTCCAGGGACCACCAAGACATAGTGGCTGAGTTAGGAAGGTTAAGAAGATGTAATTTTACAGCTTTGGCAGGGGTGTTAATCACTTGTACATAATGTACATTAATGTTATTAATAAACTGCCAAGAATGTCTAAGATAAAAGCAAAATACTGCGCATGCTGGAAATCTGAAACAAAAACAAAAAATGCTGGAAAAACTCAGCAGGTCTGACAGCATCTGTGGAGAGAAAGACAGAGTTAACTCTGTCTTTCTCTCCACAGATGCTGTCAGACTTGCTGAGTTTTTCCAGCATTTTTTGTTTTTGTCCCAAGAATGTCTCCTTGCCTATGGTTCCTGCTTCTGATGACCAGTGTTCGTGTCACTCAGATGTGAAACCTTGATACCTGCAAAGGATAAAGGCAGGTGTCTCAGGCCAGGGCCTCCTCCCTGTCCTCACTCCTCCCTGTCCTTCCCAGTATGCTGATGGTGCACCTTCACAATCACTGGATGCATCACACATGCCAGCTCATCGATGGTGCTTATCTTTGCTGCCAGAATGTCCTGGGCCAGTGACACAGAGTTCCGTCATTCTGTCTGTGTGCTCCTAGCACCTTTGAGAGGTGGCCGGCCCCCCATGTCATCAATATCTGTGACTGGTGACAGTGTGGTCCTGAAGGGTTCAGCTCATGAAGGATGGGCATCCGCTGCATCTCCATGACAGGGGCTTTATCACAGAGGGTATGTGCGCTGCCTTCAGCAAGATAGAAATCAAACATTCACAGATGCAAAGTGATGATCTATGGGGTCACCTCACTGCATGTTGTCATCATCCTCCACAAATCTAGCAGCTATGATAGCCTCCCAAGTGTGCCTGCTTCATCTGGCCAGTACAGTGGCCTCATCGCTGTCATCTTCGCCTTTGAAGACCTCCTCATCGTCATCCCCATCAACGTCCTCCTCATTAGAGGAGACATTCAGCTCCTCCATCTTCTCTTCAACCAGCTCCTCTCCCTTTTGAAGCAGCAGGTTGTGAAGGCTGCAGCGGGTGACAATGACGCGTTACACCCTCTGTGGATTGTTTTGCAGGGCTCCACCAGACCAGAGTGCAGGAGCCCCAATTGCCCCTTCTTCCTGAGGGTGCTGCTCCTCCTTCAGCCCAGCCAGGCATCTCCGTTGCTCGCTTCTCCTTCGTCTCTGCTCTCTGTAAGCCATGAGGCATACAGCTAGGTCACCAGGCTCCATGCTCATGTACTCCTCCTGCAGAATGAAAGAGAGAGATGTGTGGGTTATCTAAGAACCTCTCTTGGTTAAGTCCGAAGGCCCCTTAATGCATTCCGGAGAGTGTTGCCCACCACTTGGATGGCCAGAGTTTAGTGCGCTGCTTGGCTGCCCAAAACTGAACCCACCTCCACCTGTGTGATTGGTAGCAGCTTTGCCTACTGGACAGCATGCTGTGCTCTCAGCTCAGGTGCAGGCATTCTCCTAATGGCTGCACTGTTAGCTTGAACTGTCGGGGAGACTGGTCCAAGCCGGGATGATGACATTGCAAGGGTCTGTGAGCGCCTCCACCAGTGACTGCTCCATGGCCAGCTTTAGCAAGGAGATTGTACAATGTAACCAGTCATTCAATTGTTCTGCAGTCCACTAAAAACGCTGATTACTTTGCAGTCTGTGCCCGAGGGGTGAAAAGCTCTGGAGCATTTGGTGGCACTTTCAGATCTCTGCGTTGCTTGAGTGGGCAGATAAATTAGAGGCCCGACTCCATGTATGTCAATGTGGCTGTGTCTGAACTCTCTCAGCTGCAGAGATTTCCCTAATACGTGGTTGTTTCCCTCCCCTACTCCAGCACGTGCTTGTGCACATCCATCAACCGCAGTGTAGGCCTTGCCCCCCTCAACTCGCCTCAACCGCAGTGCAGCCCTTGCTCCAGCACCACATTGTCAGGCAGCCGGGAAAAGGCAACCTGCCTGTGCCCTCACCTGAATGTGCAGTGCCCCAACATTGAAGTCCAACAGGCAACCCTTGCCAGTGCTATGCAATGTTACTACGCCCTCATCTCCGAGTTCCCTCGAAGTACAGCTTGCCAGGTGCATGCTTTATAAATGCTGTTGTGAAACATGTCAGCGTGCTCAGATGATCGAGCGTGGGGGGTTGATTCCAATGAGCTGAGCTTATAATCACATGCAGGTGTACTACCATGAAGTTTTCAACGTGTGGCAGCAGGAAGCGCAATCCACCATCGACAGGCGGTGCGGACGATTGCAAACTGGTTTCACGATGTCGTGAAACCAATTTTTGTCCTTCCCGCCATGACGCCTGACACCACTGGGCACAGAAAATTCTACCCATTGTCTCAGTCCTGTTGCAAATATCTAGTTCATAACTCATGCTTTAGAATATAACGTTTACTTTAAGGAGTTAAGATTGTAACTAGAAAATGGGGTTTTTGATTAAGAAACTGATAAGCAATCCTGAACTAAATGCAATTCAAACAAGCTTGGAGTTTATTACACTTACAAGGTTAGGGCCCATGTTAGTGTAAAAGGTCAGAGAAAGCAATTCTGGGAAGGAAAAACATAAAACTCTATTAGAGATGGAAATTATTCATATGGATTACAGAATCAGAGTTACGTTGAAGGTAAAATAATTTATTTGCATTTCTGGCTGAATCATCCCAAAGCCTAGTGATAGTGATTATGGGTGGAGCCTTAGTTAGAAGGGTCTTTTGTTTGATTTATCTGTGTGTTTGTTGACAGAAACAAGTAGTTTAGTTTGCGAACAGACAGTGGCAGTTGTAGCCTTGTTTTGGTGAAGACTGCATCTCACTGGAAGATTTGCTCTAGCTTGCAGCTAGTAGAAGAAATCTAAAGTAGTCCTCACAGAGTCTTGTGGCAGAATGCAGTCAGCAGAGTTAGCTTGTAATGCTGTGGGAAGGTTTCTGCTGGCAACATGAACAAGGAATTGAGGCATCCACAGTAGTGAGGTCACTAAAGTAAAAGGTGGAGGGTCACGTGGCCAAAAGCTAACAGGACAACTGTAGAATCTTACCTCGGAGAAATAGCTGGAATACTAAGGGCAACTAAAGTAAATTCTGGAGAGCTGTAGCATACCTTTTGGGTTGGTTGCAGGATTGCAGGAAAAGTGAATGAACTTTCAAGATTTTTGAAATGAAGGAAACTCTTGGGGGGAAGTAAAAAGTAAAACTGAGTATATAGAATACACCTTATAAACTAGGGTTCAGTACTTACTTTGTTTATTTTATTATACAATAACATTTATTTTTGTTTAAAAATGTGAAATCTTGTGGTGTAGTTCTGTCATTCAATTGATGTGTGTCTGGGTTTCTTCCTTAAATGTTAATGGTCCCTAACAGATCGTAACAATACTAACCCTCCGACAGTGCAGCATTTACTCAGAACTGACCTTCAACTGTGCAGTGCTGCCTTAGTACTGCCCCTCTAACAGAACAGCACCCCGTCAGTGCTGATGCTCCAACAGTACAGCACTCCCTCAGTACTGACTCCTGACAGGCCAGCATTCCCTCAGTACTGCCCCTCACATGGGGCACAAATCACTCATGCCTGCAGCTCGAACAGTGCAGCTCTCCCTCAGTACTGCCCCTCTGACAATGCAGTGCTCTCACAGTACTGCCCCTCCAACGACTCTGCGCACACTCAGTACTGACCTCCCTCAACACTGACTCTTCAACAGTACAGCACTTCCTCAGTACTGCCGCTTTGTCAGTGCAGCACTCCCTCAGTCCTGCCCCTTGGCACAACAGTACTCCCTCAATACTGCCCCTCTGACGATACAGTACACGCTCAATACTACCCTTCTGACAGTACAGTGCTCTCACATTACTGGTCCTCTGACAATGAAGCGCTTTCACGGTACTGCCCCTCCAAAAACACAGCGCACCCTCAGTAGTGACACTAGGACAGTACAGCACTCCTTCAACACTGACCCTTTGACAATGCAGCACATCCTCTATACTGCCCCACTGAGAGTGCAGCTCTGCCTAAATAGTGCCCCGCTGACAGTATGGTACTCCCTCAATACTGCCCCTCTGACAGTGCAACAATCCTTCAGTACTGCCCCTTTGAGAAGGTAAGCCTCCCTCATTACTGCTCCTTGACAGTTTAGTACTCCCTCAATACTGCCCCTTTGATAGTTCAGCACTCCCTCTGTGCTTCCCCTTGATAGCACAGTACTCCCTCAATACTGCTCCTCTGAT
The DNA here is from genome assembly GCA_026770705.1 of Isurus oxyrinchus. Classification (NCBI taxonomy): domain Eukaryota; kingdom Metazoa; phylum Chordata; class Chondrichthyes; order Lamniformes; family Lamnidae; genus Isurus; species Isurus oxyrinchus. The sequence goes on along the minus strand of JANJGN010000019.1, from coordinate 74,639,513 downwards.
AGAGCAGCACTCTCTCACTACTGCCCCTCTGATATCACAGCACTCCCTCAGTACTGTCCCTTTGAAAATACAGCACTCCCTCAATAGTGACCCTCTGACAATGCAGTAGTCCCTCAATACTGCCCCTTTGACAATGCAGCACTCCCTCAACACTAATCCTGTGAGAATGCAGCACTCCCTCAGTACTGCTCCTCTGACAGTACAGCGCACCCTCAATAATGCCCCTCTGACAGTGCAGCACTGCCTCAGTGCTGTCCCTTGACAGTACAGTACTCCCTCAATGCTGCCCCTCTGACAATACAGTATACCCTCAATACTGTCCCTTTGGCAATGCAGCACTCTCTCAATACAGCCCCTCTGACAATGTAGTACTCGCCAGTGCTGCCCCTTGACAGGGCAGCACTTGCTCAATACTAGCCCTCTGACAAAGCGGCGCGCTGACAGCACTGCCTGTCCAACAACGCAGTGCACCCTCAGTACTAACCCCCGGACAATGCTGCACTCCCTCAGTGCTACCCCTCTGACAGTACAGCACTCCCTCAATACTGCCCCTCTGACCACTCCCTCACTATTGACCCTTCAGACTGTGCAGCGTTTCCTATGTGCTGTCCCTTTGACAGTGCAACACTCGCTTAATACTGCCCCTTTGAGAGTGCAGCTCTCTGTAAATGCTGTCCTCTGACAGTATAGTACTCACTCAATGCTGCCCCTCTGACAGTATAGCACTCCATTAGTACTGACTCTTACGCAGTGTAGCACTTCTTCAGTAATGCTCCTATGAAGAGTGCAGCACTGCCTCAATAATGCCGGCCTGAGAGTGCAGCACTTTCTCAGTACTGCCCCTTTACATTGCAGCATTCCCTGAAATACTACCCTTGACAATACAGTACACTCTCAATACTGCCTCTCTGATAGTGCTCTCACAGTACTGCCCCTTGACAGTGCAGCACTCCGTCCTGAATACTACCCTTCTCACAGTGTAGCACTCCCTTAATACTAACTCTCTGAGAGTGCAGCAGTACCTTAGTACTGCCCCTTGACAGTGCAGCACACGGTCCTCAATACTATCCCTCTGACCGTGCAGCCATCCCTTTATACTGCCCCTTGACAGTGCAGCACTTCTTTAACACTAACCCTCTAAGAGTGCAGCATTCCCTCAATACTGCCCCTTGAAAATACAGTGCACCCTCAATACTGCCCCTTTGACTGTAGAGTGCTCTCACAGTGCTGGCCCCCCTGGCAATGCTGTGCTCTCACAGTACTGCCCCTCCAACAATGCCCATTCTCAGTCCTGCGCACCAACAGTGCAATCTCCCCCAGTACTCACCCACGACAGGGCAGCACTACCTCAGTACAATCCTTAAAGCAGGGCACAGATCCCTCAGTCCTGACACTGTGTCAGCACATCTTTCCCTCAATGCTGCCCCTTTGACAGTACAGTGCTCTCACAGTACAAGACATTTAAAAATGCAAGAGTCTCACCGCACTGCTCCTCCAACAGCACAGCGCACCCTCAGTACTGCCGCTTTGACAGTGCAGTACTCCCTCAATACTGCCCCTCTGACAAGAGTACACACTCTATACTGCCCCTGTGAGAGTGCAGCACTCACTCAGTGCTGCCCTTCGACAGTGCAGCACTCCCTATTTACTGCCCCTTTGAGAGTGTAGCTCTCCCTCAATACTGCCTCCCTGACAATATGGTACTCCCTCAATACTGCTCCTCTGACAATATAGCATTCCCTCAACACTGATCCTTTGACAGTGCAGCACTCCCTCAATAATGCCCCTCTGAGAGTGCAGCACTCCCTCAGTCCTGCCCATTGACAGTGCAACACTGCCTCAATACTGACCCTCAGAGTGCAGCCCTCCCTCAGTACTGCCCCTCTGACAGTATAGTACTGACTCAATACTGCCCCTCTGGCAGTACAGAACTCCCTTAACACTGACCCTTTGACAGTGCAGCACACCCTCTAAACTGTCCCCTTAAGAGTGCAGCACTCCTTCAGTACTGTCCTTCAACAGTGTAGCATTCCCTATTTACTGGCGCTTTGAGAGTGTAGCTCTCCCTCAATATTGCCCCACTGATTGTGTGGTTCTAGCTCAATACTGCCCCTTCCACAGTGCAGTGCTTCTTTAGTACTGCCCATTGACAGTACAGTACTCCATCAATACTGCCCCTCTGACAGTGCAGCATTCCCTCAGTACTGAGCCACTGACAGTACAGTACTCCATCAATACTGCCCCTTCGACAGTGCAGCACCCTCTATTTACTGCCCCTTTGAGAGTGTAGCTCTTCCTCAATACTGCACCCCTGACAGTATGGTACTCCCTCTATACTACTCCTCTGACGATACAGCTCACCCTCTGACAGTACAGTGCTCTTACAGTACTGCCCCTCTGACAATGCAGCACTCTCATAGTTCTGCCCCTCCAACAACGCAGCGCACTCTCAGTACTGTCCCTTTGACAGTATAGTACTCTGCAATACTACCCCTCTGACAGTGCAGCACTTCCTTTATACTGCCCTTTGACAGTGCAGCACTCCTTTAATACTGAACCACTGACAGTAGAGCACTCCCCGACTACTGCCCCTCTGACACTGCAGTGCTTCCTCAACACTGACTGTTTGACAGTGCAGGACACCCTCATTACTGCCCCTTGACATTGCAGCACTCCCTCTATTCTGAATATACTGATAGTGTAGTGCTCGCCCAATACTGCCTCTTAACAGTGCGGCGCTTGCACAAAATTGTCCCTGACAGTACAGTGCTATCACAGTACAGGCCATCTGACAATGCACTGCTCTTACAGCACTGCTCCTCCAACAGCACAGCATACCCTCAGTACTGACACTTGGACAGTGCAGCACTCCCTCAATACAAACCCTCTGACAGTACGACACTCCCTCAATAATGCTCCTTGAAGCTGCAGCACTCCCTTAAAACTGACCCTCCATGAGTGCAGCACTCACTCAGTGCTGCCCCTCTGGCAGTGCAGTGCTCCCTCAGTACTGCCCCTCTGGCAGTGCAGTGCTCCCTCAGAACTGCCCCTTGGCAGTGCAGCGCTCCCTCAGAACTGCCCCTTAGCAGTGCAGCGCTCCCTCAGTACTGCCCCTTGGCAGTGCAGCGCTCCATCAGTACTGCCCCTTGGCAGTGCAGCGCTCCCTCAGGACTGCCCCTTGGCAGTGCAGCGCTCCCTCAGGACTGCCCCTTGGCAGTGCAGCGCTCCCTCAGGACAGCCCCATGGCAGTGCAGCGCTCCCTCAGGACTGCCCCTTGGCAGTGCAGCGCTCCCTCAGGACTGCCCCTAGGCAGTGCAGCGCTCCCTCAGGACTGCCCCTAGGCAGTGCAGCGCTCCCTCAGGACTGCCCCTTGGCAGTGCAGCGCTCCCTCAGGACTGCCCCTTGGCAGTGCAGCGTTCCCTCAGTACTGACCCTTGGCAGTGCAGCGCACCCTCAGTACTGCCCCTTGACAGTGCAGCGCGCCCTCAGTACTGCCCATTGACAGTGCAGCGCGCCCTCAGTACTGCCCCTTGACAGTGCAGCGCGCCCTCAGTACTGCCCCTTGACAGTGCAGCGTGCACTCAGTACTGCCCCTTGACAGTGCAGCGCGCCCTCAGTACTGCCCCTTGACAGTGCAGCGCGCCCTCAGTACTGCCCCTTGACAGTGCAGCGCGCCCTCAGTACTGCCCCTTGACAGTGCAGCGCGCCCTCAGTACTGCCCCTTGACAGTGCAGCGCGCCCTCAGTACTGCCCCTTGAGAGTGCAGAGCGCCCTCAGTACTGCCCCTTGACAGTGCAGCGCGCCCTCAGTACTGCCCCTTGACAGCGCAGCGCGCCCTCAGTACTGCCCCTTGACAGTGCAGCGCGCCCTCTGTACTGCCCCTCTGACAGTGCAGCGCTCCCTCTGTACTGCCCCTCTGACAGTGCAGCGCTCCCTCTATACTGCCCCTCTGACAGTGCAACGCTCCCTCTGTACTACCAATCTGACAGTGCAGCGCTCCCTCTGTACTGCCCCTCTGACAGTGCAGCGCTCCCTCTGTACTGCCCCTCTGACACTGCAGCGCTCCCTCTGTAGTGCCCCTCTGACACTGCAGCGCTCCCTCTGTAGTGCCCCTCTGACACTGCAGCGCTCCCTCTGTAGTGCCCCTCTGACGGTGCAGTGTTCCTCTGAACTGCCCCTCTGACAGTGCAGCGCTACCTCTGTACTGCCCCTCTAACAGTGCAGCACTCCCTGTGTACTGCCCCTCTAACAGTGCAGCACTCCCTGTGTACTGTCCCTCTGACAGTGCAGCGCTCCCTCTATACTGCGCCTCTGACAGTGCAGCGCTCCCTCTGTACTGCCCCTCTGAAAGTGCAGCGCTCCCTCTGAACTGCCCCTCTGACAGTGCAGCGCTCCCTCTGAACTGCCCCTCTGACAGTGCAGCGCTCCCTCTGTACTGCCCCTCTGACAGTGCAGCGCTCCCTCTGTACTGCCCCTCTGACACTGCAGCGCTCCCTCTGTACTGCCCCTCTGACACTGCAGCACTCCCTCTGTACTGCCCCTCTGACAGTGGAGCGCTCCCTCTGAACTGCCCCTCTGACAGTGCAGCGCTCCATCTGTACTGCCCCTCTGACAGTGCAGCGCTCCCTCTGTACTGCCCCTCTGACAGTGCAGCGCTCCCTCTGAACTGCCCCTCTGACAGTGCAGCGCTCCCTCTGAACTGCCCATCTGACACTGCAGCGCTCCCTCTGTACTGCCCCTTTGACACTGCAGCGCTCCCTCTGTACTGCCCCTCTGACAGTGCAGCGCTCCCTCTGTACTGCCCCTCTGACAGTGCAGCGCTCCCTCTGAACTGCCCCTCTGACAGTGCAGCGCTCCCTCTGTACTGCCCCTCTGACAGTGCAGCGCTCCCTCTGTACTGCCCCTCTGACACTGCAGCGCTCCCTCTGTACTGCCCCTTTGACACTGCAGAGCTCCCTCTGTACTGCCCCTCTGACAGTGCAGCGCTCCCTCTGTACTGCCCCTCTGACACTGCAGCGCTCCCTCTGTAGTGCCCCTCTGACACTGCAGCGCTCCCTCTGTAGTGCCCCTCTGACGGTGCAGTGTTCCTCTGAACTGCCCCTCTGACAGTGCAGCGCTACCTCTGTACTGCCCCTAAAACAGTGCAGCACTCCCTGTGTACTGTCCCTCTGACAGTGCAGCGCTCCCTCTATACTGCGCCTCTGACAGTGCAGCGCTCCCTCTGTACTGCCCCTCTGAAAGTGCAGCGCTCCCTCTGAACTGCCCCTCTGACACTGCAGCGCTCCCTCTGTAGTGCCCCTCTGACACTGCAGCGCTCCCTCTGTAGTGCCCCTCTGACGGTGCAGTGTTCCTCTGAACTGCCCCTCTGACAGTGCAGCGCTACCTCTGTACTGCCCCTAAAACAGTGCAGCACTCCCTGTGTACTGTCCCTCTGACAGTGCAGCGCTCCCTCTATACTGCGCCTCTGACAGTGCAGCGCTCCCTCTGCACTGCCCCTCTGAAAGTGCAGCGCTCCCTCTGAACTGCCCCTCTGACAGTGCAGCGCTCCCTCTGAACTGCCCCTCTGACAGTGCAGCGCTCACTCTGTACTGCCCCTCTGACAGTGCAGCGCTCCCTCTATACTGCCCCTCTGACAGTGCAGCGCTCCCTCTGAACTGCCTCTCTGACAGTGCAGCGCTCCCTCTGTACTGCCCCTCTGACACTGCAGCGCTCCCTCTGTACTGCCCCTCTGACACTGCAGCGCTCCCTCTGTACTGCCCCTCTGACACTGCAGCGCTCCCTCTGTACTGCCCCTCTGACAGTGCAGCGCTCCCTCTGTACTGCCCCTTGGCAGTGCAGCGCTCCCTCAGAACTGCCCCTTAGCAGTACAGCGCTCCCTCAGTACTGCCCCTTGGCAGTGCAGCGCTCCATCAGTACTGACCCTTGGCAGTGCAGCGCTCCCTCAGGACTTCCCCTAGGCAGTGCAGCGCTCCCTCAGGACTGCCCCTAGGCAGTGCAGCGCTCCCTCAGGACTGCCCCTTGGCAGTGCAGCGCTCCCTCAGGACTGCCCCTAGGCAGTGCAGCGCTCCCTCAGGACTGCCCCTTGGCAGTGCAGCGCTCCCTTAGGACTGCCCCTTGGCAGTGCAGCGTTCCCTCAGTACTGACCCTTGGCAGTGCAGCGCACCCTCAGTACTGCCCCTTGACAGTGCAGCGCGCTCTCAGTACTGCCCCTTGACAGTGCAGCGCGCCCTCAGTACTGCCCCTTGACAGTGCAGCGCGCCCACAGTACTGCCCCTTGACAGTGCAGCGCGCCCTCAGTACTGCCCCTTGACAGTGCAGCGCGCCCTCAGTACTGCCCCTTGACAGTGCGGCGCGCCCTCAGTACTGCCCCTTGACAGTGCGGCGCGCCCTCAGTACTGCCCCTTGACAGTGCAGCGCGCCCTCAGTACTGCAGCTTGACAGTGCAGCGCTCCCTCTGTACTGCCCCTCTGACAGTGCTGGGCTCCCTCTCTACTGACCCTCTGACAGTGCAACGCTCCCTCTGTACTGCCCCTCTGACAGTGCAGCGCTCCCTGTGTACTGCCCCTCTGACAGTGCAGCGCTCCCTGTGTACTGCCCCTCTGACAGTGCAGCGCTCCCTCTATACTGCCCCTCTGACAGTACAGCACTCCCTCTGTACTGCCCTCTGACAGTGCAGTGCTCCCTCTGACAGTGCAGCGCTCCCTGTGTACTGCCCCTCTGACAGTGCAGCGCTCCCTGTGTACTGCACCTCTGACAGTGCAGCGCTACCTCTGTACTGCCCCTCTGACAGTGCAGCGTTACCTCTGTACTGCCCCTCTGACAGTGCAGCGCTCCCTCTGTACTACCCCTCTGACAGTGCAGCGCTCCCTCAGTACTGCCCCTCTGACAGTGCAGCGCTCCCTGTGTACTGCCCCTCTGACAGTGCAGCGCTCCCTGTGTACTGCCCCTCTGACAGTGCAGTGCTCCATGTGTACTGCCCCTCTGACAGTGCGGCGCTCCATGTGTACTGTCCCTCTGACACTGCGGCGCTCCCTCTGTACTGCTCCTCTGACACTGCAGAGCTCACTCTGTACTGCCCCTCTGACAGTGCAGCGCTCCCTCTGTACTGCCCCTCTGACAGTGCAGCATTCCCTCTGTACTGCCCCTCTGACAGTGCAGCGCTCCCTCTGTACTGCACCTCTGACAGTGCAGCAATCCCTCTGTACTGCCCCTCTGACAATGGAGCGCTCCCTCTGTAGTGCCCCTCTGACAGTGCAGCGCTCCCTCTGTACTGCCCCTCTGACACTGCAGCGCTCCCTCTGTAGTGCCCCTCTGACACTGCAGCGCTCCCTCTGTAGTGCCCCTCTGACGGTGCAGTGTTCCTCTGAACTGCCCCTCTGACAGTGCAGCGCTACCTCTGTACTGCCCCTCTAACAGTGCAGCACTCCCTGTGTACTGTCCCTCTGACAGTGCAGCGCTCCCTCTATACTGCGCCTCTGACAGTGCAGCGCTCCCTCTGTACTGCCCCTCTGAAAGTGCAGCGCTCCCTCTGAACTGCCCCTCTGAAAGTGCAGCGCTCCCTCTGAACTGCCCCTCTGACAGTGCAGCGCTCCCTCTGAACTGCCCCTCTGACAGTGCAGCGCTCACTCTGTACTGCCCCTCTGACAGTGCAGCGCTCCCTCTATACTGCCCCTCTGACAGTGCAGCGCTCCCTCTGAACTGCCTCTCTGACAGTGCAGCGCTCCCTCTGTACTGCCCCTCTGACAGTGCAGCACTCCCTCTGTACTGCCCCTCTGACACTGCAGCGCTCCCTCTGTACTGCCCCTCTGACACTGCAGCACTCCCTCTGTACTGCCCCTCTGACAGTGCAGCGCTCCCTCTGTACTGCCCCTCTGACAGTGCAGCGTTCCCTCTGCACAGCCCCTCTGACAGTGCAGCGCTCCCTCTGTACTGCCCTGCTGACAGTGCAGCGCTCCCTCTGTACTGCCCCTCTGACAGTGCAGCGCTCCCTCTGTACTGCCCCTCTGACAGTGCAGCGCTCCCTCTATACTGCCCCTCTGACAGTACAGCGCTCCCTCTGTACTGCCCCTCTGACAGTGCAACGCTCCCTCTCTACTGCCCCTCTGACAGTGCAGCGCACCCTCTGTACTGCCCCTCTGACGGTGCAGTGCTCCCTGTGTACTGCCCCTCTGACAGTGCAGCGCTCCCTCTGTACTGCCCCTCTGACAGTGCAGCGCTCCCTCTGTACTGCCCATCTGACAGTGCAGCGCTAACTCTGTACTGCCCCTCTGACAGTGCAGCGCTACATCTGCACTGCCCCTCTGACAGTGCAGCGCTCCCTCTGTACTGACCTTCTGACAGTGCAGCGCTCCCTGTGTACTGCCCCTCTGACAGTGCAGCGCTCCCTCTGTACTGCCCCTCTGACAGTGCAGCGCTCCCTCTGTACTGCCCCTCTGACAGTGCAGCGCTCCCTCTGTACTGCCCCTCTGACAGTGCAGGGCTCCCTGTGTACTGCCCCTCTCACAGTGCAATGCTCCCTGTGTACTGCCGCTCTGACAGTGCAGCGCTCCCTGTGTACTGCCCCTCTGACAGTACAGCGCTCCGTGTGTACTGCCCCTCTACAATGCCGCGCTCCCTGTGTACTGCCCCTCTGACAGTGCAGCGCTCCCTGTGTACTGCCCCTCTGACAGCGCAGCGCTCCCTGTGTACTGCCCCTCTGACATTGCAGTGCTCCCTGTGTACTGACCCTCTACAGTCCAGCGCTCCCTGTGTACTGCCCCTCTGACAGTGCAGCGCTCCCTGTGTACTGCCCCTCTGACAGCGCAGCGCTCCCTGTGTACTGCCCCTCTGACATTGCAGCGCTCCCTGTGTACTGACCCTCTACAGTCCAGCGCTCCCTGTGTACTGCCCCGCTGACAGTGCAGCGCTCCCTGTGTTCTGCCCCTCTACAGTGCCGCGCTCCCTGTGTACTGCCCCTCTGACAGTGCAACGCTCCCTGTGTACTGCCCCTCTGATAGTGCAGCGCTCCCTGTGTACTGCCCCTCTGACAGTGCAGCGAGCCCTGTGTACTGCCCCTCTGACAGTGCAGCGAGCCCTCTGTACTGCCCCTCTGACAGTGCAGTGCTCCCTCTGTACTGCCCCACTGACAGTGCAGTGCTCCGTCTATACTGCCCCTCCGACAGTGCAGCGTTCCCTCTATAGTGCCCCTCTGACAGTGCAGCGCACCCTCTGTACTGCCCCTCTGACAGTGCAGCACTCCCTCTATACTGCCCCTCCGACAGTGCAGCGTTCCCTCTATACTGCCCCTCTGACAGTGCAGCACTCCCTTTATACTGCCCCTCTGATATTGCAGCACTCCCTCTGTACTGCCCCTCTGACTGTGCAGCGCTCCCTCTATACTGCGCCTCTGACAGTGCAGCGCTCCCTCTATACTGCCCCTCTGAGAGTGCAGCGCTCCCTCTATATTGCCCCTTTGACAGTGCAGCGCTCCCTCTATTCTGCACTTCTGACAGTGCAGCGCTCCCTCTATACTGCCCCTCTGACACTGCAGCACTCCCTCAGTACTGACCCTCTGACAGTGCAGCACTCCCTCAGTACTGCCCCTCTGACAGTGCAGCGCTCCCTCTGTACTGCCCCTCTGACAGTGCAGCGCTCCCTGTGTACTGCCCCTCTGACAGTGCAGCGCTCCCTGTGTACTGCCCTTCTGACAGTGCAGCGCTCCCTGTGTACTGCCCTTCTGACAGTGCAGCGCTCCCTGTGTACTGCCCCTCAGACAGTGCAGCGCTCCCTGTGTACTGCCCCTCCGACAGTGCAGCGCTCCCTCTATACTGCCCCTCTGACAGTACAGCGCTCCCTCTGTACTGCCCCTCTGACAGTGCCGCGCTCCCTCTGTACTGCCCCTCTGACAGTGCAGCGCTCCCTCTGTACTGCCCCTCTGACCTGCAGCGCTCCCTCTGTACTGCCCATCTGACAGTGCAGCGCTAACTCTGTACTGCCCCTCTAACAGTGCAGCGCTCCCTCTGTACTGCCCCTCTGACAGTGCAGCGCTCCCTGTGTACTGCCCCTCTGACAGTGCAGCGCTCCCTCTGTACTGCCCCTCTGACAGTGCAGCGCTCCCTCTGTACTGCCCCTCTGTCAGTGCAGTGCTCCCTCCGTACTGCCCCTCTGACAGTGCAGCGCTCCCTGTGTACTGCCCCTCTCACAGTGCAGCGCTCCCTGTGTACTGCCGCTCTGACAGTGCAGCGCTCCCTGTGTACTGCCCCTCTGACAGTGCAGCGCTCCGTGTGTACTGCCCCTCTACAGTGCTGCGCTCCCTGTGTACTCCCCCTCTGACAGTGCAGTGCTCTCTGTGTACTGCCCCTCTGACAGCGCAGCGCTCCCTGTGTACTGCCCCTCCGACAGTGCAGCGCTCCCTGTGTACTGCCCCTCTACAGTCCAGCGCTCCCTGTGTACTGCCCCTCTGACAGTGCAGCGCTCCCTGTGTACTGCCCCTCTACAGTGCCGAGCTCCCTGTGTACTGCCCCTCTGATATTGCAGCGCTCCCTCTATACTGCCCCTCTGACAGTGCAGCGCTCCCTCTATACTGCCCCTCTGACAGTGCAGCACTCCCTCTATACTGCCCCTCTGACAGTGCAGCGCTCCCTCTGTACTGCCCCTCTGACAGTGCAGCGCTCCCTCTATACTGCGCCTCTGACAGTGCAGCGCTCCCTCTATACTGCCCCTCTGACTGTGCAGCGCACACTCTATACTGCCCCTCTGACAGTGCAGCGCTCCCTCTATACTGCACTACTGACAGTGCAGCGCTCCCACTATACAGCCCCTCTGACAGTGCAGTGCTCCCTCTATACTGCCCCTCTGACAGAGCAGCGCTCCCTCTATACTGCCCCGCTGACAGTGCAGTGCTCCCTCTATACTGCCCCTCTGACAGTGCAGCGCTCCCTCTGAACTGCCCCTCTGACAGTGCAGCGCTCCCTGTGTACTGCCCCTCTGACAGTGCAGCGCTCCGTGTGTACTGCCCCTCTACAGTGCTGCGCTCCCTGTGTACTCCCCCTCTGACAGTGCAGCGCTCTCTGTGTACTGCCCCTCTGACAGCGCAGCGCTCCCTGTGTACTGCCCCTCCGACAGTGCAGCGCTCCCTGTGTACTGCCCCTCTACAGTCCTGCGCTCCCTGTGTACTGCCCCTCTGACAGTGCAGCGCTCCCTGTGTACTGCCCCTCTGACAGTGCAGCGCTCCCTGTGTACTGCCCCTCTGACAGCGCAGCGCTCCCTGTGTACTGCCCCTCTGACATTGCAGCGCTCCCTGTGTACTGACCCTCTACAGTCCAGCGCTCCCTGTGTACTGCCCCGCTGACAGTGCAGCGCTCCCTGTGTTCTGCCCCTCTACAGTGCCGCGCTCCCTGTGTACTGCCCCTCTGACAGTGCAACGCTCCCTGTGTACTGCCCCTCTGATAGTGCAGCGCTCCGTGTACTGCCCCTCTGACAGTGCAGCGAGCCCTGTGTACTGCCCCTCTGACAGTGCAGCGAGCCCTCTGTACTGCCCCTCTGACAGTGCAGTGCTCCCTCTGTACTGCCCCACTGACAGTGCAGTGCTCCGTCTATACTGCCCCTCCGACAGTGCAGCGTTCCCTCTATAGTGCCCCTCTGACAGTGCAGCGCACCCTCTGTACTGCCCCTCTGACAGTGCAGCACTCCCTCTATACTGCCCCTCCGACAGTGCAGCGTTCCCTCTATACTGCCCCTCTGACAGTGCAGCACTCCCTTTATACTGCCCCTCTGATATTGCAGCGCTCCCTCTATACTGTCCCTCTGACAGTGCAGCACTCCCTCTATACTGCCCCTCTGATAGTGCAGCACTCCCTCTGTACTGCCCCTCTGACTGTGCAGCGCTCCCTCTATACTGCGCCTCTGACAGTGCAGCGCTCCCTCTATACTGCCCCTCTGACAGTGCAGCGCTCCCTCTATATTGCCCCTTTGACAGTGCAGCGCTCCCTCTATTCTGCACTTCTGACAGTGCAGCGCTCCCTCTATACTGCCCCTCTGACACTGCAGCACTCCCTCAGTACTGACCCTCTGACAGTGCAGCACTCCCTCAGTACTGCCCCTCTGACAGTGCAGCGCTCCCTCTGTACTGCCCCTCTGACAGTGCAGCGCTCCCTGTGTACTGCCCCTCTGACAGTGCAGCGCTCCCTGTGTACTGCCCTTCTGACAGTGCAGCGCTCCCTGTGTACTGCCCTTCTGACAGTGCAGCGCTCCCTGTGTACTGCCCCTCAGACAGTGCAGCGCTCCCTGTGTACTGCCCCTCCGACAGTGCAGCGCTCCCTCTATACTGCCCCTCTGACAGTACAGCGCTCCCTCTGTACTGCCCCTCTGACAGTGCCGCGCTCCCTCTCTACTACTGCCCCTCTGACAGTGCAGCGCTCCCTCTGTACTGCCCCTCTGACATGCAGCGCTCCCTCTGTACTGCCATCTGACAGTGCAGCGCTAACTCTGTACTGCCCCTCTAACAAGTGCAGCGCTCCCTCTGTACTGCCCCTCTGACAGTGCAGCGCTCCCTGTGTACTGCCCCTCTGACAGTGCAGCGCTCCCTCTGTACTGCCCCTCTGACAGTGCAGCGCTCCCTCTGTACTGCCCCTCTGTCAGTGCAGTGCTCCCTCCGTACTGCCCCTCTGACAGTGCAGCGCTCCCTGTGTACTGCCCCTCTCACAGTGCACCGCTCCCTGTGTACTGCCGCGCTGACAGTGCAGCGCTCCCTGTGTACTGCCCCTCTGACAGTGCAGCGCTCCGTGTGTACTGCCCCTCTACAGTGCTGCGCTCCCTGTGTACTCCCCCTCTGACAGTGCAGCGCTCTCTGTGTACTGCCCCTCTGACAGCGCAGCGCTCCCTGTGTACTGCCCCTCCGACAGTGCAGCGCTCCCTGTGTACTGCCCCTCTACAGTCCAGCGCTCCCTGTGTACTGCCCCTCTGACAGTGCAGCGCTCCCTGTGTACTGCCCCTCTACAGTGCCGAGCTCCCTGTGTACTGCCCCTCTGATATTGCAGCGCTCCCTCTATACTGCCCCTCTGACAGTGCAGCGCTCCCTCTATACTGCCCCTCTGACAGTGCAGCACTCCCTCTATACTGCCCCTCTGACAGTGCAGCGCTCCCTCTGTACTGCCCCTCTGACAGTGCAGCGCTCCCTCTATACTGCCCCTCTGACTGTGCAGCGCACACTCTATACTGCCCCTCTGACAGTGCAGCGCTCCCTCTATACTGCACTACTGACAGTGCAGCGCTCCCTCTATACAGCCCCTCTGACAGTGCAGTGCTCCCTCTATACTGCCCCTCTGACAGAGCAGCGCTCCCTCTATACTGCCCCGCTGACAGTGCAGTGCTCCCTCTATACTGCCCCTCTGACAGTGCAGCGCTCCCTCTGAACTGCCCCTCTGACAGTGCAGCGCTCCCTGTGTACTGCCCCTCTGACAGTGCAGCGCTCCGTGTGTACTGCCCCTCTACAGTGCTGCGCTCCCTGTGTACTCCCCCTCTGACAGTGCAGCGCTCTCTGTGTACTGCCCCTCTGACAGCGCAGCGCTCCCTGTGTACTGCCCCTCCGACAGTGCAGCGCTCCCTGTGTACTGCCCCTCTACAGTCCTGCGCTCCCTGTGTACTGCCCCTCTGACAGTGCAGCGCTCCCTGTGTACTGCCCCTCTACAGTGCCGAGCTCCCTGTGTACTGCCCCTCTGATATTGCAGCGCTCCCTCTATACTGCCCCTCTGACAGTGCAGCGCTCCCTCTATACTGCCTCTCTGACAGTGCAGCGCTCCCTCTATACTGCACTACTGACAGTGCAGCGCTCCCTCTATACAGCCCCTCTGACAGTGCAGCGCTCCCTCTATACTGCCCCTCTGACAGAGCAGCGCTCCCCTCTATACTGCCCCGCTGACAGTGCAGTGCTCCCTCTATACTGCCCCTCTGACAGTGCAGCGCTCCCTCTGAACTGCCCCTCTGACAGTGCAGCGCTCCCTCTGTACTGCCCCTCTGACAGTGCAGCGCTCCCTCTGTACTGCCCCTCTGACAGTGCAGCGCTCCCTCTGTACTGCCCCTCTGACAGTGCAGCGCTCCCTCTGAACTGCCTCTCTGACTGTGCAGCGCTCCCTCTGTACTGCCCCTCTGACAGTGCAGCGCTCCCTCTGTACTGCCCCTCTGACAGTGCAGCGTTCCCTCTGCACTGCCCCTCTGACAGTGCAGCGCTCCCTCTGTACTGCCCCTCTGACAGTGCAACGCTCCCTCTGTACTGCCCCTCTGACAGTGCAGCGCTCCCTCTGTACTGCCACTCTGACAGTGCAGCGCTCCCTCTGTACTGCCCCTCTGACACTGCAGCGCTCCCTCTGTACTGCCCCTCTGACACTGCAGCGCTCCCACTATACTGCCCCTCTGACAGTGCAGCGCTCCCTCTATACTGCCCCTCTGACAGTGCAGTGCTCCCTCTGAACTGCCCCTCTGACAGAGTGCTCCCTTTATACTGCCCCTCTGACACTACAGCGCTCCCTCTGTACTGCCCCTCTGACAGTGCAACGCTCCCTCTCTACTGCCCCTCTGACAGTGCAGCGCTCCCTCTGTACTGCCCCTCTGACAGTGCAGCGCTCCCTCTGTACTGCCCATCTGACAGTGCAGCGCTATCTCTGTACTGCCCCTCTGACAGTGCAGCGCTCCCTCTGTACTGCCCCTCTGACAGTGGAGCGCTCCCTCTGAACTGCCCCTCTGACAGTGCAGCGCTCCATCTGTACTGCCCCTCTGACAGTGCAGCGCTCCCTATGTACTGCCCCTCTGACAGTGCAGCGCTCCCTCTGAACTGCCCCTCTGACAGTGCAGCGCTCCCTCTGTACTGCCCCTCTGACACTGCAGCGCTCCCTCTGTACTGCCCCTTTCACACTGCAGCGCTCCCTCTGTACTGCCCCTCTGACAGTGCAGCGCTCCCTCTGTACTGCCCCTCTGACAGTGCAGCGCTCCCTCTATACTGCCCCTCTGACAGTGCAACGCTCCCTCTGTACTACCAATCTGACAGTGCAGCGCTCCCTCTGTACTGCCCCTCTGACAGTGCAGCGCTCCCTCTGTACTGCCCCCTCTGACACTGCAGCGCTCCCTGTGTAGTGCCCCTCTGACACTGCAGCACTCCCTCTGTAGTGCCCCTCTGACGGTGCAGTGTTCCTCTGAACTGCCCCTCTGACAGCGCAGCGCTACCTCTGTACTGCCCCTCTAACAGTGCAGCACTCCCTGTGTACTGTCCCTCTGACAGTGCAGTGCTCCCTCTATACTGCGCCTCTGACAGTGCAGCGCTCCCTCTGTACTGCCCCTCTGAAAGTGCAGCGCTCCCTCTGAACTGCCCCTCTGACAGTGCAGCGCTCCCCTCTGAACTGCCCCTCTGACAGTGCAGCGCTCCCTCTATACTGCCCCTCTGACAGTGCAGCACTCCCTCTGTACTGCCCCTCTGACAGTGCAGCGTTCGCTCTGTACTGCCCCTCTGACAGTGCAGCGTTCCCTCTGCACAGCCCCTCTGACAGTGCAGCGCTCCCTCTGTACTGCCCTGCTGACAGTGCAGCGCTCCCTCTGTACTGCCCCTCTGACAGTGCAGCGCTCCCTCTATACTGCCCCTCTGACAGTAACAGCGCTCCCTCTGTACTGCCCCTCTGACAGTGCAACGCTCCCTCTCTACTGCCCCTCTGACAGTGCAGCGCACCCTCTGTACTGCCCCTCTGACAGTGCAGCGCTCCCTCTGTACTGCCCCTCTGACAGTGCAGCGCTCCCTCTGTACTGCCCCTCTGACAGTGCAGCGCTCCCTCTGTACTGCCCATCTGACAGTGCAGCGCTAACTCTGTACTGCCCCTCTGACAGTGCAGCGCTACATTTGCACTGCCCCT
Organism: Isurus oxyrinchus; assembly: GCA_026770705.1. NCBI lineage: Eukaryota > Metazoa > Chordata > Chondrichthyes > Lamniformes > Lamnidae > Isurus > Isurus oxyrinchus. Next base: position 74,623,641 of record JANJGN010000019.1, on the reverse strand, counting down.
CTGACAGTGCAGCGCTCCCTCTGTACTGACCTTCTGACAGTGCAGCGCTCCCTCTGTACTGCCCCTCTGACAGTGCAGCGCTCCCTCTGTACTGCCCCTCTGACAGTGCAGCGCTCCCTCTGTACTGCCCCCTCTGACAGTGCAGGGCTCCCTGTGTACTGCCCCTCTCACAGTGCAATGCTCCCTGTGTACTGCCGCTCTGACAGTGCAGCGCTCCCTGTGTACTGCCCCTCTGACAGTACAGCGCTCCGTGTGTACTGCCCCTCTACAATGCCGCGCTCCCTGTGTACTGCCCCTCTGACAGTGCAGCGCTCCCTGTGTACTGCCCCTCTGACAGTGCAGCGCTCCCTGTGTACTGCCCCTCTGACAGCGCAGCGCTCCCTGTGTACTGCCCCTCTGACATTGCAGCGCTCCCTGTGTACTGACCCTCTACAGTCCAGCGCTCCCTGTGTACTGCCCCGCTGACAGTGCAGCGCTCCCTGTGTACTGCCCCTCTACAGTGCCGCGCTCCCTGTGTACTGCCCCTCTGACAGTGCAACGCTCCCTGTGTACTGCCCCTCTGATAGTGCAGCGCTCCCTGTGTACTGCCCCTCTGACAGTGCAGCGAGCCCTGTGTACTGCCCCTCTGACAGTGCAGCGAACCCTCTGTACTGCCCCTCTGACAGTGCAGTGCTCCCTCTGTACTGCCCCACTGACAGTGCAGTGCTCCGTCTATACTGCCCCTCCGACAGTGCAGCGTGCCCTCTATAGTGCCCCTCTGACAGTGCAGCGCACCCTCTGTACTGCCCCTCTAACAGTGCAGCACTCCCTCTATACTGCCCCTCCGACAGTGCAGCGTTCCCTCTATACTGCCCCTCTGACAGTGCAGCACTCCCTTTATACTGCCCCTCTGATATTGCAGTGCTCCCTCTATACTGTCCCTCTGACAGTGCAGCACTCCCTCTATACTGCCCCTCTGATAGTGCAGCACTCCCTCTGTACTGCCCCTCTGACTGTGCAGCGCTCCCTCTATACTGCGCCTCTGACAGTGCAGCGCTCCCTCTATACTGCCCCTCTGACAGTGCAGCGCTCCCTCTATATTGCCCCTCTGACAGTGCAGCGCTCCCTCTATTCTGCACTTCTGACAGTGCAGCGCTCCCTCTATACTGCCCCTCTGACACTGCAGCACTCCCTCAGTACTGCCCCTCTGACTGTGCAGCGCTCCCTCTATACTGCGCCTCTGACAGTGCAGCGCTCCCTCTATACTGCCCCTCTGACAGTGCAGCGCTCCCTCTATATTGCCCCTCTGACAGTGCAGCGCTCCCTCTATTCTGCACTTCTGACAGTGCAGCGCTCCCTCTATACTGCCCCTCTGACACTGCAGCACTCCCTCAGTACTGCCCCTCTGACAGTGCAGCACTCCCTCAGTACTGCCCCTCTGAAAGTGCAGCGCTCCCTCTGTCCTGCCCCTCTGACAGTGCAGCGCTCCCTGTGTACTGCCCCTCTGACAGTGCAGCGCTCCCTGTGTACTGCCCTTCTGACAGTGCAGCGCTCCCTGTGTACTGCCCTTCTGACAGTGCAGCGCTCCCTGTGTACTGCCCCTCAGACAGTGCAGCGCTCCCTGCGTACTGCCCCTCTGACAGTGCAGCGCTCCCTCTATACTGCCCCTCTGACAGTACAGCGCTCCCTCTGTACTGCCCCTCTGACAGTGCCGCGCTCCCTCTCTACTGCCCCTCTGACAGTGCAGCGCTCCCTCTGTACTGCCCATCTGACAGTGCAGCGCTAACTCTGTACTGCCCCTCTAACAGTGCAGCGCTCCCTCTGTACTGCCCCTCTGACAGTGCAGCGCTCCCTCTGTACTGCCCCTCTGTCAGTGCAGTGCTCCCTCCGTACTGCCCCTCTGACAGTGCAGCGCTCCCTGTGTACTGCCCCTCTCACAGGGCAGCGCTCCCTGTGTACTGCCGCTCTGACAGTGCAGCGCTCCCTGTGTACTGCCCCTCTGACAGTGCAGCGCTCCGTGTGTACTGCCCCTCTACAGTGCTGCGCTCCCTGTGTACTCCCCCTCTGACAGTGCAGCGCTCTCTGTGTACTGCCCCTCTGACAGCGCAGCGCTCCCTGTGTACTGCCCCTCTGACAGTGCAGCGCTCCCTGTGTACTGCCCCTCTACAGTCCAGCGCTCCCTGTGTACTGCCCCTCTGACAGTGCAGCGCTCCCTGTGTACTGCCCCTCTACAGTGCCGATCTCCCTGTGTACTGCCCCTCTGATATTGCAGCGCTCCCTCTATACTGCCCCTCTGACAGTGCAGCGCTCCCTCTATACTGCCCCTCTGACAGTGCAGCACTCCCTCTATACTGCCCCTCTGACAGTGCAGCGCTCCCTCTGTACTGCCCCTCTGACAGTGCAGCGCTCCCTGTATACTGCACTACTGACAGTGCAGCGCTCCCTCTATACAGCCCCTCTGACAGTGCAGCGCTCCCTCTATACTGCCCCTCTGACAGAGCAGCGCACCCTCTATACTGCCCCGCTGACAGTGCAGTGCTCCCTCTATACTGCCCCTCTGACAGTGCAGCGCTCCCTCTGAACTGCCCCTCTGACAGTGCAGCGCTCCCTCTGTACTGCCCCTCTGACAGTGCAGCGCTCCCTCTGTACTGCCCCTCTGACAGTGCAGCGCTCCCTCTGTACTGCCCCTCTGACAGTGCAGCGCTCCCTCTGAACTGCCCCTCTGACAGTGCAGCGCTCCCTCTGTACTGCCCCTCTGACAGTGCAGCGCTCCCTGTGTACTGCCCTTCTGACAGTGTAGCGCTCCCTGTGAACTGCCCCTCAGACAGTGCAGCGCTCCCTGTGTACTGCCCCTCTGACAGTGCAGCGCTCCCTCTATACTGCCCCTCTGACAGTACAGCGCTCCCTCTGTACTGCCCCTCTGACAGTGCAGCGCTCCCTCTCTACTGCCCCTCTGACAGTGCAGCGCTCCCTCTGTACTGCCCCTCTGACAGTGCAGCGCTCCCTCTATACTGCCCCTCTGACAGTGCAGCGCTCCCTCTGTACTGCCCCTCTGACAGTGCAGCGCTCCCTCTGTACTGCCCCTCTGACAGTGCAGCGTTCCCTCTGCACTGCCCCTCTGACAGTGCAGCGCTCCCTCTGTACTGCCCCTCTGACAGTGCAACGCTCCCTCTGTACTGCCCCTCTGACAGTGCAGCGCTCCCTCTGTACTGCCACTCTGACAGTGCAGCGCTCCCTCTGTACTGCCCCTCTGACACTGCAGCGCTCCCTCTGTACTGCCCCTCTGACACTGCAGCGCTCCCACTATACTGCCCCTCTGACAGTGCAGCGCTCCCTCTATACTGCCCCTCTGACAGTGCAGTGCTCCCTCTGAACTGCCCCTCTGACAGTGCAGCGCTCCCTTTATACTGCCCCTCTGACACTACAGCGCTCCCTCTGTACTGCCCCTCTGACAGTGCAACGCTCCCTCTCTACTGCCCCTCTGACAGTGCAGCGCTCCCTCTGTACTGCCCCACTGACAGTGCAGCGCTCCCTCTGTACTGCCCATCTGACAGTGCAGCGCTATCTCTGTACTGCCCCTCTGACAGTGCAGCGCTCCCTCTGTACTGCCCCTCTGACAGTGGAGCGCTCCCTCTGAACTGCCCCTCTGACAGTGCAGCGCTCCATCTGTACTGCCCCTGTGACAGTGCAGCGCTCCCTATGTACTGCCCCTCTGACAGTGCAGCGCTCCCTCTGTACTGCCCCTCTGACACTGCAGCGCTCCCTCTGTACTGCCCCTCTGACACTGCAGCGCTCCCTCTGTACTGCCCCTTTGACACTGCAGCGCTCCCTCTGTACTGCCCCTCTGACAGTGCAGCGCTCCCACTGTACTGCCCCTCTGACAGTGCAGCGCTCCCTCTATACTGCCCCTCTGACAGTGCAACGCTCCCTCTGTACTACCAATCTGACAGTGCAGCGCTCCCTCTGTACTGCCCCTCTGACAGTGCAGCGCTCCCTCTGTACTGCCCCTCTGACACTGCAGCGCTCCCTCTGTAGTGCCCCTCTGACACTGCGGCGCTCCCTCTGTAGTGCCCCTCTGACGGTGCAGTGTTCCTCTGAACTGCCCCTCTGACAGCGCAGCGCTACCTCTGTACTGCCCCTCTAACAGTGCAGCACTCCCTGTGTACTGTCCCTCTGACAGTGCAGCGCTCCCTCTATACTGCGCCTCTGACAGTGCAGCGCTCCCTCTGTACTGCCCCTCTGAAAGTGCAGCGCTCCCTCTGAACTGCCCCTCTGACAGTGCAGCGCTCCCTCTGAACTGCCCCTCTGACAGTGCAGCGCTCACTCTGTACTGCCCCTCTGACAGTGCAGCGCTACATTTGCACTGCCCCTCTGACAGTGCAGCGCTCCCTCTGTACTGACCTTCTGACAGTGCAGCGCTCCCTCTGTACTGCCCCTCTGACAGTGCAGCGCTCCCTCTGTACTGCCCCTCTGACAGTGCAGCGCTCCCTCTGTACTGCCCCTCTGACAGTGCAGGGCTCCCTGTGTACTGCCCCTCTCACAGTGCAATGCTCCCTGTGTACTGCCGCTCTGACAGTGCAGCGCTCCCTGTGTACTGCCCCTCTGACAGTACAGCGCTCCGTGTGTACTGCCCCTCTACAATGCCGCGCTCCCTGTGTACTGCCCCTCTGACAGTGCAGCGCTCCCTGTGTACTGCCCCTCTGACAGCGCAGCGCTCCCTGTGTACTGCCCCTCTGACATTGCAGCGCTCCCTGTGTACTGACCCTCTACAGTCCAGCGCTCCCTGTGTACTGCCCCGCTGACAGTGCAGCGCTCCCTGTGTACTGCCCCTCTACAGTGCCGCGCTCCCTGTGTACTGCCCCTCTGACAGTGCAACGCTCCCTGTGTACTGCCCCTCTGACAGTGCAGCGCTCCCTCTGTACTGCCCCTCTGACAGTGCAGCGCTCCCTCTGTACTGCGCATCTGACAGTGCAGCGCTCCCTCTATACTGCCCCTCTGACAGTGCAGCGCACACTCTATACTGCCCCTCTGACAGTGCAGCGCTCCCTCTATACTGCACTACTGACAGTGCAGCGCTCCCTCTATACAGCCCCTCTGACAGTGCAGCGCTCCCTCTATACTGCCCCTCTGACAGAGCAGCGCTCCCTCTATACTGCCCCTCTGACAGTGCAGCGCTACATTTGCACTGCCCCTCTGACAGTGCAGCGCTCCCTCTGTACTGACCTTCTGACAGTGCAGCGCTCCCTCTGTACTGCCCCTCTGACAGTGCAGCGCTCCCTCTGTACTGCCCCTCTGACAGTGCAGCGCTCCCTCTGTACTGCCCCTCTGACAGTGCAGGGCTCCCTGTGTACTGCCCCTCTCACAGTGCAATGCTCCCTGTGTACTGCCGCTCTGACAGTGCAGCGCTCCCTGTGTACTGCCCCTCTGACAGTACAGCGCTCCGTGTGTACTGCCCCTCTACAGTGCTGCGCTCCCTGTGTACTGCCCCTCCGACAGTGCAGCACTCCCTCTATACTGCCCCTCTGACAGTGCAGCGCTCCCTCTGTACTGCCCCTCTGACAGTGCAGCGCTCCCTCTATACTGCGCCTCTGACAGTGCAGCGCTCCCTCTACACTGCGCCTCTGACAGTGCAGCGCTCCCTCTATACTGCCCCTCTGACAGAGCAGCGCTCCCTCTATACTGCACTACTGACAGTGCAGCGCTCCCTCTATAAAGCCCCTCTGACAGTGCAGCGCTCCCTCTATACTGCCCCTCTGACAGAGCAGCGCTCCCTCTATACTGCCCCGCTGACAGTGCAGTGCTCCCTCTATACTGCCCCTCTGACAGTGCAGCGCTCCCTCTGAACTGCCCCTCTGACAGTGCAGCGCTCCCTCTGTACTGCCCCTCTGACAGTGCAGCGCTCCCTCTGTACTGCCCCTCTGACAGTGCAGCGCTCCCTCTGTACTGCCCCTCTGACAGTGCAGCGCTCCCTCTGAACTGCCTCTCTGACAGCGCAGCGCTCCGTCTGTACTGCCCCTCTGACAGTGCAGCGTTCCCTCTGCACTGCCCCTCTGACAGTGCAGCGCTCCCTCTGTACTGCCCCTCTGACAGTGCAACGCTCCCTCTGTACTGCCCCTCTGACAGTGCAGCGCTCCCTCTGTACTGCCACTCTGACAGTGCAGCGCTCCCTCTGTACTGCCCCTCTGACACTGCAGCGCTCCCTCTGCACTGCCCCTCTGACACTGCAGCGCTCCCACTATACTGCCCCTCTGACAGTGCAGTGCTCCCTCTGAACTGCCCCTCTGACAGTGCAGCGCTCCCTTTATACTGCCCCTCTGACACTACAGCGCTCCCTCTGTACTGCCCCTCTGACAGTGCAACGCTCCCTCTCTACTGCCCCTCTGACAGTGCAGCGCTCCCTCTGTACTGCCCCTCTGACAGTGCAGCGCTCCCTCTGTACTGCCCATCTGACAGTGCAGCGCTATCTCTGTACTGCCCCTCTGACAGTGCAGCGCTCCCTCTGTACTGCCCCTCTGACAGTGGAGCGCTCCCTCTGAACTGCCCCTCTGACAGTGCAGCGCTCCATCTGTACTGCCCCTCTGACAGTGCAGCGCTCCCTATGTACTGCCCCTCTGACAGTGCAGCGCTCCCTCTGAACTGCCCCTCTGACAGTGCAGCGCTCCCTCTGTACTGCCCCTCTGACACTGCAGCGCTCCCTCTGTACTGCCCCTTTCACACTGCAGCGCTCCCTCTGTACTGCCCCTCTGACAGTGCAGCGCTCCCTCTGTACTGCCCCTCTGACAGTGCAGCGCTCCCTCTATACTGCCCCTCTGACAGTGCAACGCTCCCTCTGTACTACCAATCTGACAGTGCAGCGCTCCCTCTGTACTGCCCCTCTGACAGTGCAGCGCTCCCTCTGTACTGCCCCTCTGACACTGCAGCGCTCCCTCTGTAGTGCCCCTCTGACACTGCAGCGCTCCCTCTGTAGTGTCCCTCTGACGGTGCAGTGTTCCTCTGAACTGCCCCTCTGACAGCGCAGCGCTACCTCTGTACTGCCCCTCTAACAGTGCAGCACTCCCTGTGTACTGTCCCTCTGACAGTGCAGCGCTCCCTCTATACTGCGCCTCTGACAGTGCAGCGCTCCCTCTGTACTGCCCCTCTGAAAGTGCAGCGCTCCCTCTGAACTGCCCCTCTGACAGTGCAGCGCTCCCTCTGAACTGCCCCTCTGACAGTGCAGCACTCCCTCTGTACTGCCCCTCTGACAGTGCAGCGTTCGCTCTGTACTGCCCCTCTGACAGTGCAGCGCTCCCTCTATACTGCCCCTCTGACAGTACAGCGCTCCCTCTGTACTGCCCCTCTGACAGTGCAACGCTCCCTCTCTACTGCCCCTCTGACAGTGCAGCGCACCCTCTGTACTGCCCCTCTGACAGTGCAGCGCTCCCTCTGTACTGCCCCTCTGACAGTGCAGCGCTCCCTCCATACTGCCCCTCTGATAGTGCAGCACTCCCTCTGTACTGCCCCTCTGACTGTGCAGCGCTACCTCTATACTGCCCCTCTGACAGTGCAGCGCTCCCTCTATATTGCCCCTCTGACAGTGCAGCGCTCCCTCTATTCTGCACTTCTGACAGTGCAGCGCTCCCTCTATACTGCCCCTCTGACACTGCAGCACTCCCTCAGTACTGCCCCTATGACAGTGCAGCACTCCCTCAGTACTGCCCCTCTGACAGTGCAGCGCTCCCTCTGTACTGCCCCTCTGACAGTGCAGCGTTCCCTGTGTACTGCCCCTCTGACAGTGCAGCGCTCCCTGTGTACTGCCCTTCTGACAGTGCAGCGCTCCCTGTGTACTGCCCCTCAGACAGTGCAGCGCTCCCTGTGTACTGCCCCTCTGACAGTGGAAGCGCTCCCTCTATACTGCCCCTCTGACAGTACAGCGCTCCCTCTGTACTGCCCCTCTGACAGTGCCGCGCTCCCTCTCTACTGCCCCTCTGACAGTGCAGCGCTCCCTCTGTACTGCCCCTCTGACAGTGCAGCGCTCCCTCTGTACTGCCCCTCTGACAGTGCAGCGCTCCCTCTGTACTGCCCCTCTGACAGTGCAGCGCTCCCTCTGTACTGCCCCTCTGACAGTGCAGCGCTCCCTGTGTACTGCCCCTCTGACAGTGCAGCGCTCCCTCTGTACTGCCCCTCTGACAGTGCAGCGCTCCCTCTGTACTGCCCCTCTGACAGTGCAGCGCTCCCTCTGTACTGCCCCTCTGACAGTGCAGTGCTCCCTCCGTACTGCCCCTCTGACAGTGCAGCGCTCCCTGTGTACTGCCCCTCTCACAGTGCAGCCCTCCCTGTGTACTGCCGCTCTGACAGTACAGCGCTCCCTGTGTACTGCCCCTCTGACAGTGCAGCGCTCCCTGTGTACTGCCCCTCTACAGTGCTGCGCTCCCTGTGTACTCCCCCTCTGACAGTGCAGCGCTCTCTGTGTACTGCCCCTCTGACAGCGCAGCGCTCCCTGTGTACTGCCCCTCCGACAGTGCAGCGCTCCCTGTGTACTGCCCCTCTACAGTCCAGCGCTCCCTGTGTACTGCCCCTCTGACAGTGCAGCGCTCCCTGTGTACTGCCCCTCTACAGTGCCGAGCTCCCTGTGTACTGCCCATCTGATATTGCAGCGCTCCCTATATACTGCCCCTCTGACAGTGCAGCGCTCCCTCTATACTGCCCCTCCGACAGTGCAGCACTCCCTCTATACTGCGCCTCTGACAGTGCAGCGCTCCCTCTATACTGCCCCTCTGACAGTGCAGCGCACACTCTATACTGCCCCTCTGACAGTGCAGCGCTCCCTCTATACTGCACTACTGACAGTGCAGCGCTCCCTCTATACAGCCCCTCTGACAGTGCAGCGCTCCCTCTATACTGCCCCTCTGACAGAGCAGCGCTCCCTCTATACTGCCCCGCTGACAGTGCAGTGCTCCCTCTATACTGCCCCTCTGACAGTGCAGCGCTCCCTCTGAACTGGCCCTCTGACATGCAGCGCTCCCTCTGTACTGCCCCTCTGACAGTGCAGCGCTCCCTCTGTACTGCCCCTCTGACAGTGCAGCGCTCCCTCTGAACTGCCCCTCTGACAGTGCAGCGCTCCCTCTGTACTGCCCCTCTGACAGTGCAGCGCTCCCTGTGTACTGCCCTTCTGACAGTGCAGCGTTCCCTGTGTACTGCCCCTCAGACAGTGCAGCGCTCCCTGTGTACTGCCCCTCTGACAGTGCAGCGCTCCCTCTATGCTGCCCCTCTAACAGTACAGCGCTCCCTCTGTACTGCCCCTCTGACAGTGCAGCGCTCCCTCTCTACTGCCCCTCTGACAGTGCAGCGCTCCCTCTGTACTGCCCCTCTGACAGTGCAGCGCTCCCTCTGTACTGCCCATCTGACAGTGCAGCGCTAACTCTGTACTGCCCCTCTGACAGTGCAGTGCTCCCTCTGTACTGCCCCTCTGACAGTGCAGCGCTCCCTGTGTACTGCCCCTCTGACAGTGCAGCGCTCCCTCTGTACTGCCCCTCTGACAGTGCAGCGCTCCCTCTGTACTGCCCCTCTGACAGTGCAGTGCTCCCTCCGTACTGCCCCTCTGACAGTGCAGCGCTCCCTCTGCACTGCCCCTCTGACAGTGCAGCGCTCCCTGTGTACTGCCCCTCTCACAGTGCAATGCTCCCTGTGTACTGTCCCTCTGACAGTGCAGTGCTCCCTGTGTACTGCCCCTCTGACAGTGCAGCGCTCCGTGTGTACTGCCCCTCTACAGTGCCGCGCTCCCTGTGTACTGCCCCTCTGACACTGCAGCGCTCCCTGTGTACTGCCCCTCTGACAGCGCAGCGCTCCCTGTGTACTGCCCCTCTGACATTGCAGCGCTCCCTGTGTACTGCCCCTCTACAGTGCCGCACTCCATGTGTACTGCCCCTCTGACAGTGCAACGCTCCCTGTGTACTGCCCCTCTGATAGTGCAGCGCTCCCTGTGTACTGCCCTTCTGACAGTGCAGCGAGCCCTGTGTACTGCCCCTCTGACAGTGCAGCGAGCCCTCTGTACTGCCCCTCTGACAGTGCAGCGCTCCCTCTGTACTGCCCCTCTGACAGTGCAGTGCTCCGTCTATACTGCCCCTCCGACAGTGCAGCGTTCCCTCTATAGTGCCCCTCTGACAGTGCAGCACACCATCTGTACTGACCCTCTGACAGTGCAGCACTCCCCCTATACTGCCCCTCCGACTTTGCAGCGTTCCCTGTTTACTGCCCCTCTGACTGTGCAGCGCTTCCTTTATACTGCCCCTCTGACAGTGCAGCGCTCGCTCTACACTGCCCCTCTGACAGTGCAGCACTCCCTCTATACTGCCCCTCTGACAGTGCAGCCCTCCTTCTATACTGCCCCTCTGACAGTGCAGCGCTCCCTCTGTACTGCCCCTCTGACAGTGCAGCGCTCCCTCTATACTGCCCCTCTGACAGTGCAGCGCTCCCTCTATACTGTCCCTCTGACAGTGCAGCACTCCCTTTATACTGCCCCTCTGACAGTGCAGCGCTTCCTTTATACTGCCCCTCTGACAGTGCAGCGCTCGCTCTACACTGCCCCTCTGACTGTGCAGCGCTCCCTCTATACTGCGCCTCTGACAGTGCAGCGCTCCCTCTATACTGCCCCTCTGACAGTGCAGCGCTCCCTCTATATTGCCCCTGTGACAGTGCAGCGCTCCCTCTATACTGCACTTCTGACAGTGCAGCGCTCCCTCTATACTGCCCCTCTGACAGTGCAGCGCTCCCTCTGTACTGCCCCTCTGACACTGCAGCACTCCCTCTGTACTGCCCCTCTGACATTGCAGCGCTCCCTCTGTACTGCCCCTCTGACAGTGCAGCGCTCCCTGTGTACTGCCCTTCTGACAGTGCAGCGCTCCCTGTGTACTGCCCCTCAGACAGTGCAGCGCTCCCTGTGTACTGCCCCTCTGACAGCGCAGCGCTCCCTGTGTACTGCCCCTCTGACATTGCAGCGCTCCCTGTGTACTGACCCTCTACAGTCCAGCGCTCCCTGTGTACTGCCCCGCTGACAGTGCAGCGCTCCCTGTGTACCGCCCCTCTACAGTGCCGCGCTCCCTGTGTACTGCCCTCTGACAGTGCAACGCTCCCTGTGTACTGCCCCTCTGATAGTGCAGCGCTCCCTGTGTACTGCCCCTCTGACAGTGCAGCGAGCCCTGTGTACTGCCCCTCTGACAGTGCAGCACTCCCTCTATACTGCCCCGCTGACAGTGCAGTGCTCCCTCTATACTGCCCCTCTGACAGTGCAGCGCTCCCTCTGAACTGCCCCTCTGACAGTGCAGCGCTCCCTCTATATTGCCCCTCTGACAGTGCAGCGCTCCCTCTATTCTGCACTTCTGACAGTGCAGCGCTCCCTCTATACTGCCCCTCTGACACTGCAGCACTCCCTCAGTACTGCCCCTCTGACAGTGCAGCACTCCCTCAGTACAGCCCCTCTGACAGTGCAGCGCTCCCTCTGTCCTGCCCCTCTGACAGCGCAGCGCTCCCTGTGTACTGCCCCTCTGACAGTGCAGCGCTCCCTGTGTACTGCCCTTCTGACAGTGCAGCGCTCCCTGTGTACTGCCCCTCAGACAGTGCAGCGCTCCCTGTGTACTGCCCCTCTGACAGTGGAAGCGCTCCCTCTATACTGCCCCTCTGACAGTACAGCGCTCCCTCTGTACTGCCCCTCTGACAGTGCCGTGCTCCCTCTCTACTGCCCCTCTGACAGTGCAGCACTCCCTCTGTACTGCCCCTCTGACAGTGCAGCGCTCCCTCTGTACTGCCCCTCTGACAGTGCAGCGCTAACTCTGTACTGCCCCTCTGACAGTGCAGCGCTCCCTCTGTACTGCCCCTCTGACAGTGCAGCGCTCCCTGTGTACTGCCCCTCTGACAGTGCAGCGCTCCCTCTGTACTGCCCCTCTGACAGTGCAGCGCTCCCTCTGTACTGCCCCTCTGACAGTGCAGTGCTCCCTCCGTACTGCCCCTCTGACAGTGCAGCGCTCCCTGTGTACTGCCCCTCTCACAGTGCAGCGCTCCCTGTGTACTGCCGCTCTGACAGTGCAGCGCTCCCTGTGTACTGCCCCTCTGACAGTGCAGCGCTCCGTGTGTACTGCCCCTCTACAGTGCTGCGCTCCCTGTGTACTCCCCCTCTGACAGTGCAGCGCTCTCTGTGTACTGCCCCTCTGACAGCGCAGCGCTCCCTGTGTACTGCCCCTCCGACAGTGCAGCGCTCCCTGTGTACTGCCCCTCTACAGTCCAGCGCTCCCTGTGTACTGCCCCTCTGACAGTGCAGCGCTCCCTGTGTACTGCCCCTCTACAGTGCCGAGCTCCCTGTGTACTGCCCATCTGATATTGCAGCGCTCCCTCTATACTGCCCCTCTGACAGTGCAGCGCACCCTCTATACTGCCCCTCTGACAGTGCAGCACTCCCTCTGTACTGCCCCTCTGACAGTGCAGCGCTCCCTCTATACTGCGCCTCTGACAGTGCAGCGCTCCCTCTATACTGCCCCTCTGACAGTGCAGCGCACACTCTATACTGCCCCTCTGACAGTGCAGCGCTCCCTCTATACTGCACTACTGACAGTGCAGCGCTCCCTCTATACAGCCCCTCTGACAGTGCAGCGCTCCATCTATACTGCCCCTCTGACAGAGCAGCGCTCCCTGTGTACTGCCCCTCAGACAGTGCAGCGCTCCCTGTGTACTGCCCCTCTGACAGTGCAGCGCTCCCTCTATACTGCCCCTCTGACAGTACAGCGCTCCCTCTGTACTGCCCCTCTGACAGTGCAGCGCTCCCTCTGTACTGCCCATCTGACAGTGCAGCGCTAACTCTGTACTGCCCCTCTGACAGTGCAGCGCTCCCTGTGTACTGCCCCTCTGACAGTGCAGCGCTCCCTGTGTACTGCCCCTCTGACAGTGCAGCGCTCCCTCTGTACTGCCCCTCTGATTGTGCAGCGCTCCCTCTGTACTGCCCCTCTGACAGTGCAGTGCTCCCTCCGTACTGCCCCTCTGACAGTGCAGCGCTCCCTGTGTACTGCCCCTCTCACAGTGCAGCGCTCCCTGTGTACTGCCGCTCTGACAGTGCAGCGCTCCCTGTGTACTGCCCCTCTGACAGTGCAGTGCTCCGTGTGTACTGCCCCTCTACAGTGCTGCGCTCCCTGTGTACTCCCCCTCTGACAGTGCAGCGCTCTCTGTGTACTGCCCCTCTGACAGCGCAGCGCTCCCTGTGTACTGCCCCTCCGACAGTGCAGCGCTCCCTGTGTACTGCCCCTCTACAGTCCAGCGCTCCCTGTGTACTGCCCCTCTGACAGTGCAGCGCTCCCTGTGTACTGCCCCTCTACAGTGCCGAGCTCCCTGTGTACTGCCCCTCTGATATTGCAGCGCTCCCTCTATACTGCCCCTCTGACAGTGCAGCGCTCCCTCTATACTGCCCCTCTGACAGTGCAGCGCTCCCTCTGTACTGCCCCTCTGACAGTGCAGCGCTCCCTCTATACTGCGCCTCTGACAGTGCAGCGCTCCCTCTATACTGCCCCTCTGACAGTGCAGCGCACACTCTATACTGCCCCTCTGACAGTGCAGCGCTCCCTCTATACTGCACCTCTGACAGTGCAGCGCTCCCTGTATACAGCCCCTCTGACAGTGCAGCGCTCCCTCTATACTGCCCCTCTGACAGAGCAGCGCTCCCTCTATACTGCCCCGCTGACAGTGCAGTGCTCCCTCTATACTGCCCCACTGACAGTGCAGCGCTCCCTCTGAACTGCCCCTCTGACAGTGCAGCGCTCCCTCTGTACTGCCCCTCTGACAGTGCAGCGCTCCCTCTGTACTGCCCCTCTGACAGTGCAGCGCTCCCTCTGTACTGCCCCTCTGACAGTGCAGCGCTCCCTCTGTACTGCCCCTCTGACAGTGCAGCGCTCCCTCTGAACTGCCCCTCTGACAGTGCAGCGCTCCCTCTGTACTGCCCCTCTGACAGTGCAGCGCTCCCTGTGTACTGCCCTTCTGACAGTGCAGCGCTCCCTGTGTACTGCCCCTCAGACAGTGCAGCGCTCCCTGTGTACTGCCCCTCTGACAGTGCAGCGCTCCCCTCTATACTGCCCCTCTGACAGTACAGCGCTCCCCCTGTACTGCCCCTCTGACAGTGCAGCGCTCCCTCTGTACTGCCCCTCTGACAGTGCAGCGCTCCCTCTGTACTGCCCATCTGACAGTGCAGCGCTAACTCTGTACTGCCCCTCTGACAGTGCAGCGGTCCCTGTGTACTGCCCCTCTGACAGTGCAGCGCTCCCTGTGTACTGCCCCTCTGACAGTGCAGCGCTCCCTCTGTACTGCCCCTCTGATTGTGCAGCGCTCCCTCTGTACTGCCCCTCTGACAGTGCAGTGCTCCCTCCGTACTGCCCCTCTGACAGTGCAGCGCTCCCTGTGTACTGCCCCTCTCACAGTGCAGCGCTCCCTGTGTACTGCCGCTCTGACAGTGCAGCGCTCCCTGTGTACTCCCCTCTGACAGTGCAGTGCTCCGTGTGTACTGCCCCTCTACAGTGCTGCGCTCCCTGTGTACTCCCCCTCTGACAGTGCAGCGCTCTCTGTGTACTGCCCCTCTGACAGCGCAGCGCTCCCTGTGTACTGCCCCTCCGACAGTGCAGCGCTCCCTGTGTACTGCCCCTCTACAGTCCAGCGCTCCCTGTGTACTGCCCCTCTGACAGTGCAGCGCTCCCTGTGTACTGCCCCTCTACAGTGCCGAGCTCCCTGTGTACTGCCCCTCTGATATTGCAGCGCTCCCTCTATACTGCCCCTCTGACAGTGCAGCGCTCCCTCTATACTGCCCCTCTGACAGTGCAGCGCTCCCTCTGTACTGCCCCTCTGACAGTGCAGCGCTCCCTCTATACTGCGCCTCTGACAGTGCAGCGCTCCCTCTATACTGCCCCTCTGACAGTGCAGCGCACACTCTATACTGCCCCTCTGACAGTGCAGCGCTCCCTCTATACTGCACCTCTGACAGTGCAGCGCTCCCTGTATACAGCCCCTCTGACAGTGCAGCGCTCCCTCTATACTGCCCCTCTGACAGAGCAGCGCTCCCTCTATACTGCCCCGCTGACAGTGCAGTGCTCCCTCTATACTGCCCCACTGACAGTGCAGCGCTCCCTCTGAACTGCCCCTCTGACAGTGCAGCGCTCCCTCTGTACTGCCCCTCTGACAGTGCAGCGCTCCCTCTGTACTGCCCCTCTGACAGTGCAGCGCTCCCTCTGTACTGCCCCTCTGACAGTGCAGCGCTCCCTCTGTACTGCCCCTCTGACAGTGCAGCGCTCCCTCTGAACTGCCCCTCTGACAGTGCAGCGCTCCCTCTGTACTGCCCCTCTGACAGTGCAGCGCTCCCTGTGTACTGCCCTTCTGACAGTGCAGCGCTCCCTGTGTACTGCCCCTCAGACAGTGCAGCGCTCCCTGTGTACTGCCCCTCTGACAGTGCAGCGCTCCCTCTATACTGCCCCTCTGACAGTACAGCGCTCCCCCTGTACTGCCCCTCTGACAGTGCAGCGCTCCCTCTCTACTGCCCCTCTGACAGTGCAGCGCTCCCTCTGTACTGCCCCTCTGACAGTGCAGCGCTCCCTCTGTACTGCCCATCTGACAGTGCAGCGCTAATTCTGTACTGCCCCTCTGACAGTGCAGCGCTCCCTGTGTACTGCCCCTCTGACAGTGCAGCGCTCCCTCTGTACTGCCCCTCTGACAGTGCAGCGCTCCCTCTGTACTGCCCCTCTGACAGTGCAGTGCTCCCTCCGTACTGCCCCTCTGACAGTGCAGCGCTCCCTGTGTACTGCCCCTCTCACAGTGCACCGCTCCCTGTGTACTGCCGCTCTGACAGTGCAGCGCTCCCTGTGTACTGCCCCTCTGACAGTGCAGCGCTCCGTGTGTACTGCCCCTCTACAGTGCTGCGCTCCCTGTGTACTCCCCCTCTGACAGTGCAGCGCTCTCTGTGTACTGCCCCTCTGACAGCGCAGCGCTCCCTGTGTACTGCCCCTCCGACAGTGCAGCGCTCCCTGTGTACTGCCCCTCTACAGTCCAGCGCTCCCTGTGTACTGCCCCTCTGACAGTGCAGCGCTCCCTGTGTACTGCCCCTCTACAGTGCCGAGCTCCCTGTGTACTGCCCCTCTGATACTGCAGCGCTCCCTCTATACTGCCCCTCTGACAGTGCAGCGCTCCCTCTATACTGCCCCTCTGACAGTGCAGCGCTCCCTCTGTACTGCCCCTCTGACAGTGCAGCGCTCCCTCTATACTGCCCCTCTGACAGTGCAGCGCTCCCTCTATACTCCCCCTCTGACAGTGCAGCGCACACTCTATACTGCCCCTCTGACAGTGCAGCGCTCCCTCTATACTGCACCTCTGACAGTGCAGCGCTCCCTCTATACAGCCCCTCTGACAGTGCAGCACTCAATCTATACTGCCCCTCTGACAGAGCAGCGCTCCCTCTATACTGCCCCGCTGACAGTGCAGTGCTCCCTCTATACTGCCCCCTCTGACAGTGCAGCGCTCCCTCTGAACTGCCCCTCTGACAGTGCAGCGCTCCCTCTGTACTGCCCCTCTGACAGTGCAGCGCTCCCTCTGTACTGCCCCCTCTGACAGTGCAGCGCTCCCTCTGTACTGCCCCTCTGACAGTGCAGCGCTCCCTCTGAACTGCCTCTCTGACAGTGCAGCGCTCCCTCTGTACAGCCCCTCTGACAGTGCAGCGCTCCCTCTGTACTGCCCCTCTGACAGTGCAGCGTTCCCTCTGCACTGCCCCTCTGACAGTGCAGCGCTCCCTCTGTACTGCCCCTCTGACAGTGCAACGCTCCCTCTGTACTGCCCCTCTGACAGTGCAGCGCTCCTCTATACTGCCACTCTGACAGTGCAGCGCTCCCTCTGTACTGCCCCTCTGACACTGCAGCGCTCCCTCTATAATGCCCCTCTGACACTGCAGCGCTCCCACTATACTGCCCCTCTGACAGTGCAGCGCTCCCTCTATACTGCCCCTCTGACAGTGCAGTGCTCCCTCTGAACTGCCCCTCTGACAGTGCAGCGCTGCCTTTATCCTGCCCCTCTGACACTACAGCGCTCCCTCTGTACTGCCCCTCTGACAGTGCCAACGCTCCCTCTCTACTGCCCTCTGACAGTGCAGCGCTCCCTCTGTACTGCCCCTCTGACAGTGCAGCGCTCCCTCTGTACTGCCCATCTGACAGTGCAGCGCTATCTCTGTACTGCCCCTCTGACAGTGCAGCGCTACATCTGCACTGCCCCTCTGACAGTGCAGCGCTCCCTCTGTACTGACCTTCTGACAGTGCAGCGCTCCCTCTGTACTGCCCCTCTGACAGTGCACTGCGCTCCCTCTGTACTGCCCCTCTGACAGTGCAGCGCTCCCTCTGTACTGCCCCTCTGACAGTGCAGCGATCCCTCTGTACTGCCCCTCTGACAGTGCAGCGCTCCCTGTGTACTGACCCTCTCACAGTGCAATGCTCCCTGTGTACTGTCCCTCTGACAGTGCAGCGCTCCCTGTGTACTGCCCTCTGACAGTGCAGCGCTCCGTGTGTACTGCCCCTCTACAGTGCCGCGCTCCCTGTGTACTGCCCCTCTGACACTGCAGCGCTCCCTGTGTACTGCCCCTCTGACAGCGCAGCGCTCCCTGTGTACTGCCCCTCTGACATTGCAGTGCTCCCTGTGTACTGCCCTCTACAGTGCCGCGCTCCATGTGTACTGCCCCTCTGACAGTGCAACGCTCCCTGTGTACTGCCCCTCTGATAGTGCAGCGCTCCCTGTGTACTGCCCCTCTGACAGTGCAGCGAGCCCTGTGTACTGCACTCTGACAGTGCAGCGAGCCCTCTGTACTGACCCTCTGACAGTGCAGTGCTCCGTCTATACTGCCCCTCCGACAGTGCAGCGCTCCCTCTGTACTGCCCCTCTGACAGTGCAGCACACCCTCTGTACTGACCCTCTGACAGTGCAGCGCTCCCTCTGAACTGCCTCTCTGACAGTGCAGCGCTCCCTCTGTACTGCCCCTCTGACAGTGCAGCGCTCCCTCTGTACTGCCCCTCTGACAGTGCAACGCTCCCTCTGTACTGCCCCTCTGACAGTGCAGCGCTCCCTCTGTACTGCCACTCTGACAGTGCAGTGCTCCCTCTGTACTGCCCCTCTGACACTGCAGCGCTCCCTCTGTACTGCCCCTCTGACATATGCAGCGCTCCCACTATACTGCCCCTCTGACAGTGCAGCGCTCCCTCTATACTGCCCCTCTGACAGTGCAGTGCTCCCTCTGAACTGCCCCTCTGACAGTGCAGCGCTCCCTTTATACTGCCCCTCTGACACTACAGCGCTCCCTCTGTACTGCCCCTCTGACAGTGCAACGCTCCCTCTCTACTGCCCCTCTGACAGTGCAGCGCTCCCTCTGTACTGCCCCTCTGACAGTGCAGCGCTCCCTCTGTACTGCCCATCTGACAGTGCAGCGCTATCTCTGTACTGCCCCTCTGACAGTGCAGCGCTACATCTGCACTGCCCCTCTGACAGTGCAGCGCTCCCTCTGTACTGACCTTCTGACAGTGCAGCGCTCCCTCTGTACTGCCCCTCTGACAGTGCAGCGCTCCCTCTGTACTGCCCCCTCTGACAGTGCAGCGCTCCCTCTGTACTGCCCCTCTGACAGTGCAGCGCTCCCTCTGTACTGCCCCTCTCACAGTGCAGCGCTCCCTGTGTACTGCCCCACTCACAGTGCAATGCTCCCTGTGTACTGTCCCTCTGACAGTGCAGCGCTTCGTGTGTACTGCCCCTCTACAGTGCCGCGCTCCCTGTGTACTGCCCCTCTGACACTGCAACGCTCCCTGTGTACTGCCCCTCTGACAGCGCAGCGCTCCCTGTGTACTGCCCCTCTGACATTGCAGCGCTCCCTGTGTACTGCCCCTCTACAGTGCGGCGCTCCATGTGTACTGCCCCTCTGACAGTGCAACGCTCCCTGTGTACTGCCCCTCTGATAGTGCAGCGCTCCCTGTGTACTGCCCCTCTGACAGTGCAGCGAGCCCTGTGTACTGCCACTCTGACAGTGCAGCGAGCCCTCTGTACTGCCCTCTGACAGTGCAGCGCTCCCTCTGTACTGCCCCTCTGACAGTGCAGTGCTCCGTCTATACTGCCCCTCCGACAGTGCAGCGTTCCCTCTATACTGCCCCTCTGACAGTGCAGCATTCCCTGTTTACTGCCCCTCTGACAGTGCAGCGCTTCCTTTATACTGCCCCTCTGACAGTGCAGCGCTCGCTCTACACTGCCCCTCTGACAGTGCAGCACTCCCTCTATACTGCCCCTCTGACAGTGCAGCGCTCCTTCTATACTGCCCCTCTGACAGTGCAGCGCTCCCTCTGTACTGCCCCTCTGACAGTGCAGCGCTCCCTCTATACTGCCCCTCTGACAGTGCAGCGCTCCCTCTATACTGTCCCTCTGACAGTGCAGCACTCCCTCTATACTGCCCCTCTGACAGTGCAGCGCTCCCTCTGTACTGCCCCTCTGACTGTGCAGCGCTCCCTCTATACTGCGCCTCTGACAGTGCAGCGCTCCCTCTATACTGCCCCTCTGACAGTGCAGCGCTCCCTCTATATTGCCCCTGTGACAGTGCAGCGCTCCCTCTATACTGCAATTCTGACAGTGCAGCGCTCCCTCTATACTGCCCCTCTGACAGTGCAGCGCTCCCTCTGTACTGCCCCTCTGACACTGCAGCACTCCCTCTGTACTGCCCCTCTGACATTGCAGCGCTCCCTGTGTACTGCCCTTCTGACAGTGCAGCGCTCCCTGTGTACTGCCCCTCAGACAGTGCAGCGCTCCCTGTGTACTGCCCCTCTGACAGTGCAGCGCTCCCTGTGTACTGCCCCTCTGACAGTGCAGCGCTCCCTCTATACTGCCCCTCTGACAGCAAAGCGCTCCCTCTGTACTGCCCCTCTGACAGAGCAATGCTCCCTCTCTACTGCCCCTCTGACAGTGCAGCGCTCCCTCTGTACTGCCCCTCTGACAGTGCCGCGCTCCCTCTGTACTGCCCATCTGACAGTGCAGCGCTAACTCTGTACTGCCCCTCTGACAGTGCAGCGCTCCCTGTGTACTACGCCTCTGACAGTGCAGCGCTCCCTCTATACTACGCCTCTGACAGTGCAGCGCTCCCTCTATACTGCCCCTCTGACAGTGCAGCGCACCCTCTATACTGCCCCTCTGACAGTGCAGCGCTCCCTCTATACAGCCCCTCTGACAGTGCAGCGCTCCCATCTTTACTGACCTCTGACAGTGCAGCGCTCCCTCTGTACTGCCACTCTGACAGTGCAGCGCTCCCTCTGTACTGCCCCTCTGACAGTGCAGCGCTCCCTCTGTACTGCCCCTCTGACAGTGCAGCGCTCCCTCTGTATTGCCACTCTGACAGTTCAGCGCTCCCTCTGTACTGCCCCTCTGACAGTGCAGCGCTCCCTCTGTACTGCCCCTCTGACACTGCAGCGCTCCCACTATACCGCCCCTCTGACAGTGCAGCGCTCCCTCTATACTGCCCCTCTGACAGTGCAGTGCTCCCTCTGAACTGCCCCTCTGACAGTGCAGCGCTACCTCTCTACTGCCCCTCTGACAGTGCAGCGCTCCCTGTGTACTGCCCCTCTGACAGTGCAGCGCTCCCTGTGTACTGCCCCTCTGACAGTGCAGCGCTCCCCCTGTGTACTGCCCCTCTGACAGTGCAGCGCTCCCTGTGTACTGCCCCTCTGACAGTGCAGCGCTCCCTCTATACTGCCCCTCTGACAGTGCAGCGCTCCCTCTATACTGCCCCTCTGACAGTACAGCGCTCCCTCTGTACTGCCCCTCTGACAGTGCATCGCTCCCTCTGTACTGCCCCTCTGACAGTGCAGCGCTCCGTGTGCACTGCCCCTCTACAGTGCCGCGCTCCCTGTGTA
Organism: Isurus oxyrinchus; assembly: GCA_026770705.1. NCBI lineage: Eukaryota > Metazoa > Chordata > Chondrichthyes > Lamniformes > Lamnidae > Isurus > Isurus oxyrinchus. The sequence continues at coordinate 74,602,759 of JANJGN010000019.1, read as the reverse complement.
CTGCCCCTCTGACACTGCAGCGCTCCCTGTGTACTGCCCCTCTGACAGCGCAGCGCTCCCTGTGTACTGCCCCTCTGACATTGCAGCGCTCCCTGTGTACTGCCCCTCTACAGTGCCGCGCTCCATGTGTACTGCCCCTCTGACAGTGCAACGCTCCCTGTGTACTGCCCCTCTGATAGTGCAGCGCTCCCTGTGTACTGCCCCTCTGACAGTGCAGCGAGCCCTGAGTACTGCCACTCTGACAGTGCAGCGAGCCCTCTGTACTGCCCCTCTGACAGTGCCAGCGCTCCCTCTGTACTGCCCCTCTGACAGTACAGTGCTCCGTCTATACTGACCCCTCCGACAGTGCAGCGTTCCCTCTATAGTGCCCCTCTGACAGTGCAGCACACCCTCTGTACTGACCCTCTGACAGTGCAGCACCTCCCCCTATACTGCCCCTCCGACAGTGCAGCGTTCCCTGTTTACTGCCCCTCTGACAGTGCAGCGCTTCCTTTATACTGCCCCTCTGACAGTGCAGCGCTCGCTCTACACTGCCCCTCTGACAGTGCAGCACTCCCTCTATACTGCGCCTCTGACAGTGCAGCGCTCCCTCTGTACTGCCCCTCTGACAGTGCAGCGCTCCCTGTGTACTGACCCTCTCACAGTGCAATGCTCCCTGTGTACTGTCCCTCTGACAGTGCAGCGCTCCCTGTGCACTGCCCCTCTGACAGTGCAGCGCTCCGTGTGTACTGCCCCTCTACAGTGCCGCGCTCCCTGTGTACTGCCCCTCTGACACTGCAGCGCTCCCTGTGTACTGCCCCTCTGACAGCGCAGCGCTTCCTTTATACTGCCCCTCTGACAGTGCAGCGCTCGCTCTAACACTGCCCCTCTGACAGTGCAGAGCTCCCTCTGTACTGCCCCTCTGACAGTGCAGCGCTCCCTCTGTACTGCCCCTCTGACAGTGCAGCGCTCCCTCTGTACTGCCCCTCTCACAGTGCAGCGCTCCCTGTGTACTCGCCCCTCTCACAGTGCAATGCTCCCTGTGTACTGTCCCTCTGACAGTGCAGCGCTTCGTGTGTACTGCCCCTCTACAGTGCCGCGCTCCCTGTGTACTGCCCCTCTGACACTGCAACGCTCCCTGTGTACTGCCCCTCTGACAGCGCAGCGCTCCCTGTGTACTGCCCCTCTGACATTGCAGCGCTCCCTGTGTACTGCCCCTCTACAGTGCGGCGCTCCATGTGTACTGCCCCTCTGACAGTGCAACGCTCCCTGTGTACTGCCCCTCTGATAGTGCAGCGCTCCCTGTGTACTGCCCCTCTGACAGTGCAGCGAGCCCTGTGTACTGCCACTCTGACAGTGCAGCGAGCCCTCTGTACTGCCCCTCTGACAGTGCAGCGCTCCCTCTGTACTGCCCCTCTGACAGTGCAGTGCTCCGTCTATACTGCCCCTCCGACAGTGCAGCGTTCCCTCTATAGTGCCCCTCTGACAGTGCAGCATTCCCTGTTTACTGCCCCTCTGACAGTGCAGCGCTTCCTTTATACTGCCCCTCTGACAGTGCAGCGCTCGCTCTACACTGCCCCTCTGACAGTGCAGCACTCCCTCTATACTGCCCCTCTGACAGTGCAGCGCTCCTTCTATACTGCCCCTCTGACAGTGCAGCGCTCCCTCTGTACTGCCCCTCTGACAGTGCAGCGCTCCCTCTATACTGCCCCTCTGACAGTGCAGCGCTCCCCTCTATACTGTCCCTCTGACAGTGCAGCACTCCCTCTATACTGCCCCTCTGACAGTGCAGCGCTCCCTCTGTACTGCCCCTCTGACTGTGCAGCGCTCCCTCTATACTGCGCCTCTGACAGTGCAGCGCTCCCTCTATACTGCCCCTCTGACAGTGCAGCGCTCCCTCTATATTGCCCCTGTGACAGTGCAGCGCTCCCTCTATACTGCAATTCTGACAGTGCAGCGCTCCCTCTATACTGCCCCTCTGACAGTGCAGCGCTCCCTCTGTACTGCCCCTCTGACACTGCAGCACTCCCTCTGTACTGCCCCTCTGACATTGCAGCGCTCCCTGTGTACTCGCCCTTCTGACAGTGCAGCGCTCCCTGTGTACTGCCCCTCAGACAGTGCAGCGCTCCCTGTGTACTGCCCCTCTGACAGTGCAGCGCTCCCTGTGTACTGCCCCTCTGACAGTGCAGCGCTCCCTCTATACTGCCCCTCTGACAGCAAAGCGCTCCCTCTGTACTGCCCCTCTGACAGAGCAATGCTCCCTCTCTACTGCCCCTCTGACAGTGCAGCGCTCCCTCTGTACTGCCCCTCTGACAGTGCCGCGCTCCCTCTGTACTGCCCATCTGACAGTGCAGCGCTAACTCTGTACTGCCCCTCTGACAGTGCAGCGCTACATCGGTACTGCCCCTCTGACAGTGCAGCGCTCCATCTGTACTGCCCCTCTGACAGTGCAGCGCTCCCTGTGTACTGCCCCTCTGACAGTGCAGCGCTCCCTGTGTACTCCCCCTCTGACAGTGCAGCGCTCTCTGTGTACTGCCCCTCTGACAGCGCAGCGCTCCCTGTGTACTGCCCTCTGACAGTGCAGCGCTCCCTG